>OZ023270.1:77897465-78497465 GCA_964006375.1 Tillus elongatus
AAAATTTTCCGGGAAAACCTGGTCCGATTTTCCTGGATAACGAACTTATCCAAGCCATTTGCAAAGGGAAGGTACTCAGAAAATTTAATCTTAATCGGCCTATTACTTTTTGAGTTATCGGTGTGATATATATATATATATATATATATATATATATATATATATATATATATATATATATATATATATATAAACATATAAAAATTGAAACTGACCCCGGATATGGGTTCTAGGGTGCCTAGTTTGCTCTCATTTGAAGACATTTGTTCAAAATTCAAAAGTCTGGATCTCCTTATTAGTGAATTTTTTTAAAGAAAATTCACTAACACCGATACATGATTTTTTAACTTGCTCTATGTGTGGTCCCCATTTCAGTTTTCGGCCAAAAGTCAATCCTAGAAATTTAGCTTTTTCTACAGATCTTATATTTGCGCCGTACAGATTCAGTTTCATTTTAGTGAATTTTTATTTAAAAAAATTAACTAATAGATATCGATGGTGAGACTTTGCCATTTTTTTTCAAATGAGCGCGAACTAAGATCCCTAGAACACATATCCGGGGTCAGTTTCAATTTTTATATGTTTATATATATATATATATATATATATATATATATATATATATATATATATATATATATATATATATATATATATATATATATATACCCCCATGAAGTAACTCAAAAAATAATTAACCGATTTCTATGAAACTCGGCAAGTGCCTTTCTTTTATTAATGGCTTGGATGAGTTCGTTAGCCAGGAAAGTCAGACGAGGTTTTCCGGGAAAATTTTGAGTTTTCTTTCAAAAAATATTTTTTTCTCCGAAAATTACAAAGCTGTTTAAATGAAATTTAATAGATATATTGTCTTAGGAGAGACCTTACAACGTACCAAAACTCAACTTTCCAAGTTTATAGAAAATTGAGTTATTCAAATTTTGAATTTTCTTTCGAAAAAAATGTTTTTCTCCGAAAATTACAATTATTTTAATGTAATTTGGTGGATGTCTTAGGAAAGCACTTATCACATACCAAAATTAAACTTTCTAAGTATATAGAAAATTGAGTTATTCAAATTTGAAGCATTTAATAAAAATCACTACCATAACGCACTTGCTGCGTCCTGGACTTTTCATTAATTCTTTTCGATTTGGAGAATATCATGCTTACACTTTTGTTTATCCGATTGCTGCATCCGAAAGTCTCACAATCGTAACTTCTCTAACAGTGAAATTCATTAAACACTCAAATATTTTAATACAAAACTTGTAAATAACAAAACAAAATTATTTAATTATTTATAAAATTTAACGAAAGGACGGTTTTTTAAAAACAGTAAAGGAAATGAAATTCTGCCATTCTTTCAGATAAAACTATACACAATTTTCCTGCCAGTTCTTCAGTCGTGTGTCCATGCACTGGTCATTCTTTTTCCCTTTTTCCTTGATGTGTTCAGTGGGGTATTTTTTCTCACTGAGCCAATTTATATATCTACAGCATAAAGGGAGCAGGTTATTTTTCCGCGTCGTTGCCGTCACATCTTGTGTCCTTTTGACGAGTGACGCCGTTTTACCCTCTCCTCAGCGTCCGTTGTCCACTTGGTCGAATACCTAAAGACACACATACACTTACACATATGTTGTACATATATAGTCAGAGAAAAAGTAGAAAGAAAATGGATTGAAATTTATTGAAGGGAGCCAGGAAGGTAATGGGAGAAAAATATTATTTAACGAATTTTCATACAAGTCGATGTGGTTATATGGTGAGAATTTTAATGAGAACAGCTATGGTCTAGTTCGCATTCTGGGAGTTTGGTTTAAAATTTTGGAAATAAGTTGATTGTTGATTTGCGATTAATATATTCATGTGTTTTTACCAAATCTAATACAGGCAAATTATTGAAATGAAACAAAAAATTGTCAATCTTTTCAGCTAAAGTTATTGCTCTAATAGTAGCATTTTTTTCTTTAAATTTGGTCTATTTCCGCGACTATGGCCAATCACTGACACCAGGGAACAGTTTCACCTCACTATCCTGGAAATTTTGACGATAACCTGCCCTTCTGTAGGGATTGGGGTATAAATCTTTAACGTACCCAACATTCCATGGTACACGGGACCGACGGCTTTATGCCTCCTTCGAAGGGCGGGACGTGCAGACATTCAACTTGCTTAAATACAATGCTACAACTTGGGTTGATGTTAATTATACAGTATGTATCAATAGAAGCATTAAAATACATTATTAACTTGGATGGCGATCTTTTTACAATCAAATCAGACAGTAAGAGCATTAACTAACAGATCTACAATTTTTACGCACAGCCAGTCAGCTATTACCTGTTTGAAAAAACTAAGTACGGCTCTCCGAAATCTAAGTACAGAGAATAAGAGCGTTGTTGGCTGAGAGACCATTGTGGAATTTTTTATAATGAAACAGTGGGTAATATGGCTGAAAATGCAACAAAAGAAGGAGCGATGTTGGTATAGACGTGCTAAGTACAAGACCTAATTCCAAGGGTCAAACAGGCTTTTTTGGAAGGGTGGCCACAGTCATACAAAAATAAAATAGGTTGAAAGTACTATAGAAGTATAAAACCATCTCTTCCAAAAATACCCTGGTTCAAAGATTGCTACTATGATCGATTCCTTGTTAACAAAATATGTTGTGTATGATTCAACCATGCTCTAACCCATAACTATATTTATATAATAGGTGGCAGGGATGGACCAAACTGTGATTGTGACGAGTATGGTGATATTTCCTTCAAGTGTAAACATAGGTAAGTCACAGTGAAAAGCTGTGTTATTCCTTACTCAAGGAAACGGAAATATATCGCCCTTATAATTTGGGCCAAGTCCTGGCTTCAAATAATATTCGATTATATCAACTATCAATAGACTATCTAACATCTTTCAATATATGTTATTGTATAAAACAAGACACATAAAGGTTCGTTAAAATAGTGTTGCAAATTGCATCATAACTTCTACATGGCTGTGATAATCTATTCTCCCAAAAAGACATTTTAAGGAAATGAATTTAGGGTCCATGACTTGACCACAAAGAAAATATTTGTATTCCTGGACCCATAAACTTCTGAACCGTTATATTACTTGAGTTTCAACGAAAAAATGTCAATTTTCACCAAATCACTTCTCATTTATCACCTACTCCCCGAAGCGATCTTACTCAAGAAAAACTGTGTTCCTTTGTTGGGTGCTAACTGTATACCAAATTTGAAGATGATATCTCAATTCGTTCAAAAGTTATTGCGCCTACTAAGAGACAGGCGTACAGACCGACGACCGACCGACAGAGAGACAGACACACACAAAAATGTTCGTTCCAGAATCAAGTTTTCTGTATGCTTTGAGACTTTTTACGTCGTTTTAGCAAAAAACAATTCGAAATTTCTGTCACCGATATTCTACCCCCACACATCCAACCCCCAATTTCAGCACAAAATACCAGATGTTTGGTGAAATTGAGAGCATTAAAATAAACAAACCCTAAAACGTTATATTACTCGAGTTTTAACGAAAAAATGTCAATTTTTTACCAAATCATCCCCTACCTCGTGGAGCGATTTCACCCAAAAACAATTCGAAGCGTTCATTTGTCCGGTGCTAACTGTATACTAAATTTGAAGACGATATCTCAATTCATTCTAAAGGTATCGTGGCTAAAAACAGACAGACATACAGACCGTAGGCAAGAAATCTTTGTTCCCAAATCATGTATTCTATACTCTTTACGACGTTTAAGCAAAAAAAAATGAAATTTTTGTTGCCGATGCCATATTTGTATAAAGTAGTATTGTAAGTAAAATTCTATTGTGGATGTTAATGTAATGCAAGAACATTCAGATTTATAATTAGATCCTTATGCTTCCCTCCTTTGTTTTCTTACCCATCTTACGATAATCCGATTGTAATCTGTCTTCATAAAGTTGCCTTGATGGACCCCTAGGCATGAAGAACTATGACCCAGTCCATCCCTACCTAAGCAGAAAAGAGTAACTATGAAAAAATGGTAAAAAGCACAAAAATACAAAGAAGTTATAAAATGTAAATTAAAATTAATAAAAATAGAAATAAATAAAAGATCACAAAAATAGTATATATCAAAAAACTAAATAAAATTGTGTAAGAATACTATACCAAATACTATAGGTTAGTAATTATAAGTAACTTTAACGACCTTTTTCGCGAGTTTTTATTTAAAAAATATTCGCTAATAGAGATGTATCGATGGTGAGACAAGGCAATTTTTTTTTTCAAATGAGCGCGAATTTGTGCCCCTAGCGCCCGAAAGCAAGGTCCGCTTGAATTTATGAGTCGATTTTGATGAAACACGGCAAGAACCTTTCTATTATCAATGGCCTGGATGAGTTCGTTAACCAGCCCTATCGAACCAGTTTTTCTATAAAACAAAATTATATTTTCCCAAAAGAAAAAATTGTATCTCAAAAAATAGCAAAGTTATTTTGATAAAATTTGGCTTGTATGTTGCTCTCGTAAATATCTTACCACATACCAAAACTCAACTTTCTAGGTTTATATAGCATTGAGTTATGCAAATTTGAAACATTTAATGAAAATTGGCTACCATAACGTACTTGCTGCGTCCCAATTTTTTTTTTTGGTATAAGACTCGGGTGCCTTTCCTACTCCAAGTTGTGTTAGGCTTGAAGTTACCAGTCACATTGAAACTGCAGAAATAGCTTGTTGCCTCTGCTACAGCAGACAAACAGACAGACATTATGATACCTAGGCATCGCATAACATTGGCAGCCTCAATATTAAGAGGAATTTGAATAGAAATAATTTTAAAAAAGGAAAATATTTATATGATGTCCAAGCTAGATTCGATATTTGTTAAAAATATATTAAGTATGTATACCGGGAATCCAAATTTGCCGGGCGAATAACCCGTCGGAAGTCCGACTATCAGGTTGCGGGTTCGAGTCCCGTATTCAGACAAGTATGTTTTTTTTAAATCAAATACAAAGCACACGGCTTCTTATGAGTTTCGGGCGGTGTCCTATGTCTATATGTTTATGTGAGCTCCCCCTGCAAAAGTCAGAGATTTAAGGGTGCGGAGTTTTTTTACCGTTGTGCCCAATATATTACGTCTAAGCTTCTCCGCTTTTTTCACTTTTCTCTATCCCTTACAAGAATTACCTTTAGTTTCTGAAATTAAATAAATTGTGTTATTTATACCGAATGTTTTGGTCATGTGCCCTCTTTTGATCTTTTGAACGAGTCAAAATGATTCTTAAATGTCTACTGGTCATGTTTTCCATAAAGATAGCAATTTAAAGCTTGGTACGTACAACCATGATTCTTGGCCCTTTAACCGTCTTTATTTCATTGTAGCTTCCAGACTTCGTCAATTGGTTTTCCAAAAGTTTTGTTCCATGTATACCTTTTTCAAATAATAGAGTCAAAAAGTTATAATGTCTTAGAATGTGTACAATAAATGTTGTCCTCCCTCTCTTAATTTCTTTCAGCGAGCACATTCCTTATCTTACTTCTTCTACCACAGTACTATCTACCCAGATATTGTAACAAAAAGGAATAACATTAATAAATAACTGCTATCCAATAAGCCTATCAGCAAAATCCAACTGTGGAAATCGTAACATAATCATTAAAGTAATCTAGTAAATTAAAACAACTGTTCAAAATTATTTCCATTTTGTTGTAATGCACGTTTCTGATACTTTTTCTATTGATTTTAAGGTATGTAGCAAAACAACGGGATGATTTTGTAAGTAGCAAAAACTTTCTCTTATTGTGTTTCCTAAATCTTGAATATTATCGTCATGAACTTTGTAAATATAATTCTCCAGATACCCCCATCAAAGGAAATCCAATATAGGTAAGCCTGGGGACCTATGGGGCATATTATAGACCCATTAGTTTCGATCAATTTATCTGGAAAATTTTTCTGCATAAATAACCTTGCCATTTGAGAATTGTGTGTTTACATCCGCTAAAGAAACATCAACAAGCAATTCAGGTAAAGCTGTATCTGAAATTTCAACGTTGCGATTGGCTGTTAAGTTTCCCTCAAATATATAAAAAAATTATGTGTTCATAATATGAAGCAAGACACATTTAGACCAAATCTGCCCTGCTGTCTCCTGGGAAATATTTGGTGTTGGTTTTCCTGAGACCAGAATCTGCTATTGTGCCTTATTAAGTATATCAGAGTTACTAAGATGAGCTTCGTCGAACCATCTAAGATTTATAGCATTTTTTTCCACGGCCTACTGCAAAATTTTGAACACAAATTATAAAAATTAGAATGTTTTCGTTGTTTATTAAAATAAACCCATAACAATATATTATTTCTGAACGTCATAACGTCTGGGTTTGACATGATCAAGGAAAATTAAAGGCTTTTACTACCAGACAAACTGATTTTATTCTTAAACCCTACGCGTTTCGGCCCATTATTGAGCCACCCTCAGGGGTTTAGACATTTTTTTTAAATAGTCTAAACCCCTGATGATGGCTCAATAATTAGCTCAGGGGCTTAGACTATTTTTTAAAATATTTTTTAATTTTCCTTAATCATAACAATATATATTTTTGAGAAGCTTGTAAAAATGTTAATTGAATTATTGAGAAATATACATGGTGTCCCATTTAAAAAAACTAAACATTGGCCAATATTTCCGAAACAGTAATATTTTGAAGGAAATCAGCTACTCCGCTTGATTTTACGTAAAACGTTCTTAAACGATTCGTTTCTACCTTTTCTGGAAGTTGTCAGACAACTGAACTACAAGGGGTACCTTAAAATGCAATATTTTAGCTCCGAAACTAAAAGGGCTATGAGAATTTTGTTTGCGGCTAGCTGCCACGACTACCTGACATTTTTGATTAACTTGAGATTTTCTTTATTTACATGATGATTATTATCCCAAATATGCTGAGTAATACATGATTTATTGTATGCACTATTGATAAATCATGCATTGTTCAGCAAATTTGGGATAATAATCATGTAGATAAAGGAAATATCAAGTTAATACAAAATGTTAGGCAGTTGCGTCAGCTAGACGCCCACAAAAGTGTATATATATATATATATATATATATATATATATATATATATATATATATATATATATATATATATATATATATATATATTCATCGTTAGAAATGTGAATAAAAATGTTTCGATAAATAGTGTAGGTCCGGTTCTATGTACTCCATTGTCCGAACTGTTATATTAGTAGTAGTAGTAGTAGTAGTAGTAGTAGTAGTAGTAGTAGCAGTGGTGGGGAGGCCAACGCCAAGCAAGTAGGCCACCATGGGCCCTTTTTGCCAACCCCAGCAACCCAGCAACCATGCTCTACTCCTCCTCGGTTCCGTCGCCAAACCGCCTCGATCTCGAGATGAAGGCCGTGACGGTCTTCAATTGGACGGTACTAACCTGATTCGTCTGCAGAGTCCTCGATCCGAACAATTCTGCTCGAAGGCTTCCAAAAGCCTCGCATTCGCACAGGTAGTGGTAGGACGTCGCATTCATGGGATCCCTCTCTACGCCTATCAATGTGAGGTGTCTTCTAAGGGCGCAGTGGCATGTGAGCACCCCAAGGATGCGGCGAAGCGTAGGTCGACTCCTTCCGAGTAGCCAGACAGCTTTATCTCTGTCCCCCCCCCCCCCACGAAGTCCTGCCTGCAGCCACCAACCGACCCCCAGTGCCTCTTCATTGCTTCCTGGGTCCGCCTGTCTAAGGCGATGGAGACTGACTTCCTACTTATACCTATGGCGGGCTCCGGGCCACAGCACGGCGGCGGGAACCAAGACTTGCGAGATTATTCGCGACCTCATTTCCCGCCACGCCACAGTGTCCCGGAACCCACACTAGTTGTATCTCCTTTGTCCTGGCTAACCCTCTGAGGGCGTCAGCGCACTCCTGAACCAATGTCGACCCGATTCTGGCCGCGCAGACTGCCCGGAGAACTGTCTGGCTGTCCGAGCAGATGTACACACATTTCTCGAGACTCCTCTTCACATCCTGTCTGTTGGACACAGACAGGATAGCGTACACCTCTGTTTAGAATGTCGTGGTATATGCGCGAAGAGCATAGCTCTCGCGCACCCTCAAGCCCTCGATGTATATTCCTGCCCCGGAGGATTGCTGGTCCTCCAGCCGCAATCCGTCGGTGAAATAGACCAGGCTTGCGGGCTGGAATTCAACCTCATTTTCCCTCCACTGATCCCTACTGGGGATCCTGAGGGTGTATGGCCTAGTCAACCTAATATCATCCTCGGCATCCCGCACCTTTATGGCGGAAATGGGAATTTCCTTTTACACCTCCTTGGCGACTCTTGCATGCCCTATTACTGCTCCCTCTCTGCACCAGTTTCCTGCGTCTGGCATTCTGAGATGCGACGCCATCGCCTCCCTCCTGACACAGATGGGAAGCGGGGGCAGCATCAACAGGACCTCTAGCGCGGCTGAGGGTGTCGTCCTCATAGCGCCTGTGATACCCAGGATTGCCAGCCTTTGGAGTTTGGCCAGCTTCCTGCTGGTAGTTTGGTTCACACCACACCACCAGACCAATGTCCCATAGAGGATTCTCGGCCTGACGATCGCAGTGTAGATCCAGTGAATGATCTGAGGATTAACTCCCCAGGTCCTCCCTATCACTCGACGCAGCTGCCAGAGGGTCGCTACTCCCTTCCTTACAACTTGTTCTATTGACTGTTATATTAATAACCAGCGTCTCCTTCTTAGAAGGAATATTTGATAACGACACAGTATTACAAAGGCAGGTATGGAGTTTTAATTACAGGTATTTAAGGTTCAACAGTGGGGGTCTGGCTGTATACCTTCCTAGAGGACGCTGTTCACAACTGTTTAGCAACTAACATATAAATAGTAGTTCTGGTTTTTATTCACTTAGTTTATTCATCCCTCTGATGACGCAAACTTTGTTAGCGAAACGATCGTCCGCTCTAAAAACTGTATTGTGATGATTTGGGTTCTCCAAATTGTACTTATACTCGTGAAGCCAAGTGGCGCCTACGTCACTGGGTTTCATGAAAATCACTTCAAAGTTAGAATTGGACAGTCTGATAGCCCCAGTGGAGCTAGGAAGTCAAAACAAAGTGACATTAAAATAGGTTATAGCACAACAGAGTCATCAAGACAACGATCGGTCACACGATTTGTTATAAGGAGTACGTCCAGAATTCGACGAACAATTCGCTAAAAAAATTACAAAAGTAATTCGCCTAATTTCTATGAACAAACTGTATATAATGCGGCTTTTCCAGCAAAAACTCCTTTTGTAAATATAACAACTCATGACAATAAAATCTATTTATGCTGATTATCTTGGATGAGTACAAGTATTTTCCTGGCTGCGGCCCTGGAGACAGATCCACGCAGGGTTCCAGTAGTACAATGTTCCACGTCTTCATCATAGTGTGCCGGGTAATGCGGGTGTTGCTAGGTAACGGGATGGACCCTGAGATGACCTCTCAACTGCAGATGACTTTATGTCAGGCTCACGTCTATTGGCAACTGTGCCGCGGGATGCCGGAAAACACTACAGAGTTTGTCTGCTAGATTTGCACTGAATTGCGTCCAGGGGATGAGAGTGCGAGAATTAGAACAAAGAATTTGTAGCCAATGGTACCATGGCACGTATCTTGGAAAATTCTTTACTCTAAGTAAAATACGCGTGTATTATTAAATATAGACGTAGAGACTACTCCTCTGGTTTCGCAAGTAAGGGCAATAACAATTGATGAATGTACACTATTCTTTTGTAAATATACTGACCCTCCAAAAAATCCGAACAGTAAGAGTCGACCGACTGCAATGGAAGTTTCTGTTTTGTCTCTGATAAGAAATAATAACCATATGGACAAAAACTTTAACAAGTGTACACTTTTTCAATTTGTTTTAACAAAAAATTATCTCGTTAAATTTGAGTTTTCTTAAGTTTAAAGCAATATTTAATAGCGATTTGTATTCAATTTATTAAGTCGTTATGACTAGGAGCCGTTTACGGAACAATTACGATCATTTAAGTGAATTCGAAAGGGGGAAGGAGGTACGCAGGAAGCAGGTTTTTCAATAAGATAAATCTCCGACCGCATGTGACGCAGTGTGTCAACAGTATTACATACCATCGTCATGGATCTGGACGACCTCGAGCAACTTCAGCCTACAGAATGATCGTGATCTGAATATTGCGGCTTTACAAGACAGAAGTTCCACAACACGGTCGATTGGAAGTATTTGGTTGGGAGTCTTACAACAAAAGAGCCTCTATGGCAACGATATATCGCAGAATACGAGCTTTTGAGCTTTGTTTGTATAGACAATTTTGATGTCTTCCACCGAAACCTCGTCATCGTGCTGCTCGGCTAGAGTGGTGTAACGGCAGGTCAAATTGGGTCCACGATGGTGGCAACAAAGTAAAAAGATTACGTGAATAACGCAGAAATTTAGAATTTGCTGTGGAACAGCATGCGGTTCTTACACGGGGTGTGATGGAGTGGGGTGCGATGAAATACGGTCGTTGACCACCTCTAGTTTTTATTGACAGAAATTTGAATGCAAATGATTACATACGAAACGTACTGCAGCCTACACATTTTACAACAAGACAACGCACTTAAAATTAGCTGGACCGACGAATCGAAATTTAGAAGGGAAGGAATTGTGAATAGGAGATATGTTCATTTTTGGGCAAGTAAAAACCCTAATATATTTAGAGAAATACGTTTTCAAACAAATTTTAGTTTTAATGTGCTTTGTATTGTTATGGACAATAAGGTCTCTTATGAAATTTACGAAGAAAATTTAAACGGTGAAAAGTATTTGGAACTATTAAGGTCATGTGTCCGTAATTTTCCGGCAAGACTACCACTAGATATAAGGCAAAGCTGCTGGTATCAGCAAGACGGCGCGCCTGCCCACTCCACTGGTGAAGTTTACTGGCACTTAATGGAATTATTTGAAGACAGATGGATTGGGCCCAACGGTCCTTGGAGATGGCCTCCCCGCTCTCCTGATTTAACGCCTGCCGATTTTTATCTCTGGGATCGTATAAAAAGTCAAGTGTATGACACAACAGTGCAAAGTAGATAGGATATTTTAGATCGTTCAATTAGAGCTTTTAGAGGTTTGGATCCAAATGAAATCAAAAGAGCTACTACGGATGAGATGAATCGTAGAATTTTGTAGTGCCTTGACCAAGATGGTTGTCACATAGAACATTTATAGTGATCGTATCATTTAAATTTGAATCAACTTTTTTTATTATTTGTCTTTGTTCAGTTTTTTGTTTATTTAATATTTGTTTTTAATTTTTTTTAAATAACTACATCAAATATTGTTATGAAATCATATCACTTTTGTTGTCTGACTGACAATCACAACTGCATTTGTTGTGTAGTCTAACGTGTACTCCTTTGAAGAGGAGGTTGTTACCTAAAAAGCCAATAACAAGCAACATATTGAAGATAGGTATAGAAAAACTTATATCAAACCGGTGTAGAATTAAATTTAGAACTCAAATTTTTAATAATATACAGGCTGTTCTATTTGAAACGTTGAATATGTCTAAGTTACTAACTAAATTTAGAACACTTTGTATGACACAGGTAAACTTAAGGCACATAATATGAAATCTCCCTCCCACAAGTTACGAAATTCTAAATTCGAGCCTTTTATCTTTAAAAATATGTGAAATACAAACTATTATAAATAAGGTTGCAAAATCACCGAAATACAGAGAAATCACAATATCTTTGGAACAGTTGAAGATAGGGATAGGAAAGCCCAATATAAATATTCATAAAATGTTATGGAGAATTCGAATGTGCAATAAAAAATAGGGCATTCTTTTTTTTACGTTTTAGTGAATTTTCTTAAAAAAAATTCACTAATGAGGAGATCCCGACTTTTGAATTTTGAAAAAATTTCTTCAAATGACCGCGAACTAGGCCCCCTAGAACACATATCCGGGGTCAGTTTCAATTTTTATATGTTTTTATATATATATATATATATATATATTTATATATATATATTTATATATATATATATATATATATATATATATATATATATATATATATATATATATATATATGTATCACACCGATAACTCAAAAAATAATAGGCCGATTTTGACTAAATTTGGTGGAAAAATTCCCTTTGCAAATGGCTTGGATAAGTTCGTTAGCCAGGAAAATCCGCCCAGGTTTTCCCGGAAAATTTTGTGTTTTCTTTCGAAAAAAATTTATATCTCCGGAATTAACAAAGTAAGGGCAACCAAATTTGGTATGCTAGTTAATATCCTTATAGGTAAGCTACCTACCAAAATTTAGCTATGTAGGTCAGAAGACAAAAAAGTTATAGGCATTTAAAGAAAAATAAATTGGGGTTTTCCTCAAAACGTCAAAGTTGCGATTTAAAACGTCAAAATCGGCAACATTTAGGCAAAGAACTTGAATCTAATACGGGATATGGAAATCAAATGTCTCAAGAAGGATGTTTTACAAACTCTGAAGTCTTAGTTTCAACCGTCATTGTCCTTCATTTTACTAAAATGTTTCCAGAAAATTCATTTCAAATAGACCCTTTTGCTCATGCTTGGCAGTAGCCTTAGCTTTAGAGTTTATCGTTTAATGGTATATAATTTTTGTCGAATTTTCGTAAAAAATCAATAAAGCTCAATATATCCGTTATTATACAAGATATGAAGAAAATTTGTATATATTAATTATAGGGTGTCTTGAGCTACATCTTAAAAAAATATTTCTACAATCACAGGATGGCCCATAAGTCGTTGGTGATACAAATTTTCTTCTTTTTTTTTTAATCAAACATGCCTTATGTTATTGCATTTTTGAATATTTCAGCGATGCATGTTTGTAAGAAAAAAAATTCGGGACGCAGCAAGTGCGTTATGGTAGCGAATTTTCATTAAATGCTTCAAATTTGAATAGCTCAATTTGCTATTAACCTATAAGGTTGACCAAGAAACGAGTTTTTCCGGGAACACTTTAAGTTTACTTTTGGAAATTTTTGTACATTTTCACACAATAAAGTTATTTTTATGAAACATGGCACATTGTTTTTACTATATAGGTTATACTGGTAACCAAAATTGATGCCTGCTTTCTTAAAAAGGAAACACACATATTTGCAATTAAAAACATTTTTATGAAAATTCACTACCATAACGCACTTGCTGCGTCCAGACTTTTTGTCCTTGCCGAGTTTTATCAAAATCGATTAATAACCTTTTAGTGAATTTTCTTAAAAAAATTCACTAATGAGGGGATCCCGACTTTAGAATTTTGAAAAAATTACTTTAAATGAGCGTTAATTACGCCCCCCAGAACACATATCCGGGGTCAGTTTCAATTTTTATATGTTTATATATATATATATATATATATATATATATATATATATATATATATATATATATGTCTAACACCGATAACTCAAAAAATATAGGGCCGATTTTGATTAAATTTGGTGAATAAATTTATTTTGCAAATGGCTTGGATAAGTTCGTTAGCCAGGAAAATCTGCTCAGGCTTTCCCGGACAATTTTGTGTTTACTTTCGAAAAAAAATTATATCTCCGGAATTAACAAAGTAAGGGCAACTAAATTTGGTAAGCGGGTTTATATCCTTATAGGTAAGTTATCTACTAAAATTTAGCTATGGAGGTCAAAAAAAAAAAGTTATAGGCATTTAAAAAATTATAAATTGGGGTTTTCCTCGAAACGTCAAAGTTGCGATTTAAAACGTCAAAATCGGCAACATTTAGGCAAATAACTTGAATCTAATACGGGCTATGGAAATCAAATGTCTCAAGAAGGATGCTTTACAAACCCTGAAGTCTTAGTTTCAACCGTCATTTTCCTTCATTTTACTAAAATGTTTCCAGAAAATTCATATCAAATAGACGTTTTCTCTGATGCTTGGCAGTAGTCTTAGCTATAGAGTTTATCGTTTAATGGTATATAATTTTTGTCGAATTTTCGTAAAAAATTAATAAAGCTCGATATATCGGTTATTATTATACATGATATGAAAAAAAAATTGTATATATTAATTATAGGGTGTCTTGAGCTACATCTTAAAAAAATTATTTTACAATCACAGCGCGGTTCATAAGTCGTTGGTGATACAAATTTTCTTTTTTTTTAATCAAAGACGCCTTATGTTATTGCATTTTTGCATTTTCCATCGCAATATAATGCATGTTTGTAAGAAAAGACATTCTAGATGCAGCAAGTGCGTTATGGTAGCGAATTTTGATCAAATGCTTCATATTTGAATAGCAATTTGCTATTAACCTATAAGGTTGACCAAGAAACGAGTTTTTCCTTGAACACTCTAAGTCTACTTTTGGAAATTTTTGTACGTTTTCACACAATAAGGTTATTTTTATGAAACATGGCACATTGTTTTTACTATATAGGTTATACTGGTAACCAAAATTGATGCCTGCTTTCTTAAAAAGAAAACACACATATTTTCAATAAAAACATTTTATGAAAATTCACTACCATAACGCACTTGCTGCGTCCAGAGTTTTTTTTATTTCAACAACACACCACGAGGGCTTACAGCCTAAATACTATCGTACCGTGGATGTCGACAAGGAGAAAAGAGGCAACTTGTTAATTCTGGACTTGAAGGTTTGGAGGTTCGGAGGAGAAGAAAAAACATACGCCGGCAAGGAATTCCACAACTTAGAAGTCCTCGGGACAAAAGAGCGGGCATAACAAGATGTTTTATGTCTGGTGACCTGGACAGTAAAAGGGTGCATTCGCTCTGTTCCTGTGGTAGATCTGTTGGGGGCAGCAGGTGTATGAACTATGGAAGAAAGCTCATCTGAGCAGTGCCCGTGCAGATATCTATAAAAGAGAGAGAGAGAGAGATCACCAACGGCACGTCGGTGGGCAAGGGATGCCAGCCTTTGGGTGAGGGTAGGGTCACCAATGAGACGTATAGCTCTCTTCTGAATGGAGTCCACGATAGCGAGTGTAGAAGCGGCAGCAGCACCCTAGATGTGGGAGCAGTATTCGAGGTTTGGCCTTATTTGCGAAGTATATAAGGTATAGAGATTAGCTGGTGAAAAGTATTTGCGAGCACGGAAGAGGAAACCTAATTTCTTAGCAGCCGCTTCTGCAATTGATGTGACATGTTGGTGCCAATTGAGATTTTGATCCACAGAAATGCCAACAAGTGAAAATGACTCATTACTTTGAATAACTTGGTTGTTCATTGTGATTGGTCTAGGGCTGGTGTTTCTTTTATGAGAAAGAAAGCAAGACTGAGATTTGGTGGGGTTGAATTGTACAAGATTTCTACTTTCCCAGTCTATTTTTTTTTGGAGATCCACGGATTCAGAACTCTCCATGAGTCTGCGATCCTCATCTAATTGGGCCAAAGAGACAGGCTTAGAATATTGTATATTTGAGTGGAGGGTGCTGTCGTCCGCGTAACTGTGAACTGTGTTGAATGTGCTAGAGAGAAGGTCATTGATATGGAGAAGAAACAAAGTAGGGGCTAAAACTGAACCTTGAGGGACTCCTGCATTAACTGGATATAGTTTAGAGGAATGGCCATCCACGACAACAGAAATGCTCCGGTTGGAGAGAAAGTTTGCTGTCCAGGTACAGAGTTTTGGTGGTAGGCCATTGACTACTTCCGGTCTAACCGGAAGTGATGTGACCTTGAAAATATTTTTAGAATAAAAGACATATACTAATTGTGACCGATGCCAAAATTTCAAAATTTAGGATATCAGGGAGCTTCATAAACTTCTAATGCACGGCTATCGTGAAAAACCTGTATATATATATATATATATATATATATATATATATATATATATATATATATATATATATATATATATATATATGCCAGTAATTTGCACTCATTTTTATATATTTTTCAAAAATTCGAAAGTCCTTAGACAAAATTTCCATGATAAACATTTGCTAAAATAGAAAATATCTGGACATATACAGTGTGTAATTTCTATGCCACACAGTATAACAAACAGCACATAACACATTAAACGTTAACGCATAATAGCAAATGATTTATACCTACAGTGTTCGTGATGTGTATAAGGAGAGGTCTCTGCGGTGCCGTGCATGTCTCTCTTCAGCGAGAGAAGCTCCGGCTAGAAGATGCTGAGGTAACGAGATGCCGGGGTGGTCCACTACTCAACTGTCCCGTCGTCCTTTCTTTCTTTATCATTGTCTCTTTCCCACACACACAACAATGTGCACACAGAAGTAATATGCTATCTTCTTCTTCATGCATCTCTTTGATGATGCTTCTGCTGGTTGCGCTGGAGCTGGTGATCACCTTCTGCGCTTTTACAGTCATTGACTGTTACTGTAAAACCGTCTGACGTTAAAGTAAATCTAAAGTTCATCTCAAAATTAGCACTTTGGCCTGTTTAAGTAAAACATTAATTGCACCACTGGCTAATAAGCAGTACCATACTAATATCACGTAACTAATAGTGAATTGTATTATTTATAAACGCCAAAACGTCTGTAGTGGACACAGTTGCATGGACTTGAATCAAAGCTTACACTTCCAAACATCTTTTATTTTTTAACCTCGTATTCTTAACGACACTAAAACTGAAGACTTCGACAACCTTGTGTAAAAACGTGTAATTTTAATCAGCTTCGCCGAGATGTAGTAGTAGTAGTAGTAGTAGCAGTGGTGGGGAGGCCAACGCCAAGCAAGTAGGCCACCATGGGCCCTTTTTGCCAACCCCAGCAACCATGCTCTACTCCACCTCGGTTCTGTCTACAAACCGCCTCGACCTCGAGATGAAGGCCGTGGCGGTCTTCAATTGGACGGTACTTACCTGATTCCTTTGCAGAGTCCTCGATCCGAACAATTCTGCTCGAAGACTCCCAAAAGCCTCGCATTCGCACAGGTAGTGGTAGGACGTTTCCTCATCCTCGCCGCATTCCTGGCAAATGGGATCCCTCTCTACGCCTATCAATGTCAGGTGTCTTCCAAGGGCGCAGTGGCCTGTGAGCACCCCAAGGATGCGATGAAGCGTGGGTCGACTCCTTCCGAGTAGCCAGACAGCTTTATATCTGTCCGGCCCCTCCACGAAATCCCTCGCCTGCCTGCAGCCACCAACCGACCCCCAATGTCTCTTTATTGCTTCCTCGGTCCAGCTGTCTAAGGCGACAGAAACTGTCTTCCTACTTATACCTATCGCCGGCTCCGGGCCACAGAACGGCCGCCGGGAACCGAGCCTTGCGAGATTATTCGCCACCTCATTCCTCGCCACGCCACAGTGTCCCGGAACCAACACTAGTTGTACCTCCTTTGTCCTGACTAGTCCTCTGAGGGCGTCAGCGCACTCCTGAACCAATGTAGACCTGATTCTGGCCGCGCAGACTGCCCGGAATACTGCCTGGCTATCCGAGCAGATGTACACACATTTCTCGGGGCTCCTCTTCACATCCTGTCTGTTGGCCACAGACAGGATAGCGTACACCTCTGTTTCGAATGCCGTGGTATATGCGCCAAGAGCATAGCTCTCGCACACCCCCAGGCTCTCGATGTATATTCCTGTCCCGGAGGATTGTTGGTCCTCCAGCCGCGATCCGTCGGTGAAACAGACCAGGCTTGCGGGCTGGAATTCAACTGCCCTTTGCCGGTGACTAAGACCAGCCCATCATCAGCGTACGCCTGGGCGTATAAGCCGTTCTCGGAGAGCCGCTCCAAAAGGCCGTTCATGACCAGACACCATAGATGGGGCGAAAGGCAGCTGCCCTGAGGGCAGCCGCCTGTCACCCCGACGTCCATCCCTCAGCCCCCCAAGGTCAGCGAAACTCTCCTGTCCTCCAGCATGCTCGCCACCCAGCTTATTAGGGACCTCGGCGTTCCCCTATCCTGTAGGGCGGTACAAACCGTATCCGTCCTTGCCTAAGCAAAGGCCCCCTCCACATCAAAGAACACAGCTAATGTGCTCCCCCCGTAGTGTATTGCTCTTTCTACCTTCTGCGTCACAGAATGGAGCGCCGTTTCCGTCGACTTCCTCCGCTGGTACGCGTGCTTCGCCGAGATAATATTACTTCTAAATTTCGCGACGCTTGGAGTTGACATAGTTACATCGACTTAAATAAAAGTCTAAGCCCAAGACCACCTTTCCCACCAGATAAATTTTACTTTTTACACTCATTTCCTCAACGACAATAAGATGGAAGACTCCGAGAGCCGTCTGTATAGTCGGGGGACTGTATTTTCAGAATACCGGAATACCGTTACGTGGTGCATAAAAGCACCAAATGTGGTTTATAACTACTTTAGGGTATCTTAATAAATGCTAGCCTAGGAGCCCTCTCCATTTTCTAAAAAATTTGATGTAAGCACTAAAATGCAAAATAGCCGACAAATACGACATGTGAATATTTCATGTCGAGGTACCACGGTTCCAAAAAACATAAAAAATGGGATTTGTGATGTTGTGTTGCAGATGTTGACCATCTGCTATTTCATTTCTGTTCATCCCGTGTTTCTCACAGACAAAATTAGAATTATATTACCACTATTTTATTATTTGCAACAGGGGTCGATGCGTCATTTACCAACACGAGACTAATTAAAGCTTGAAATATCCTTTACAGCCTACAAAACATTTCTGAAAATGTAGAACAGTGCCACAGCATTCATCGTCTCCCAGTTGAACTGTCTTTAGGAATTAATGAAACTGCTACAAACGTTGCTTCTCATTCCGCTTCATCGCACAAATCTTGTCATCAGAAGTTTATTAATTCAAAGCTGGCAAAGGCAATCAACTACTTTGTTTCTTGTCCCCATCAATGACCTCCTCTCTAGCACATCCAACTCAGTTCACAGTTACGCGGACGACAGCACCCTCTACTCAAATATACAATATTCTAAGCCTGTATCTTTAGCCCAATTACATGAGGATCGCAGACTCATGGAGGGTTCTGTCTCCGTGGATCTCCAAAAAATATTAGACTGGGGAAGTAGAAATCTTGTACAATTCAACCCCACCAAATCACAGACTGGCTTTCTTTCTCATAAGAGATACACCAGCCCTAGACCCATCACAATGAACAACCAAGTTATTCAAAGTAATGAGTCCTTTTCACTCGTTGGCATTTCTTTGGATCGAAATCTCAATTGGCAACAACATGTCACATCAATTGCAGAAGTGGCTGCTAAGAAATTAGATTTCCTCTTCCGGGCTCGCAAATACTTTTCACCAGATAATTTTTATACTTTATATACTTCACAAATAAGGCCAAACCTCGAATACTGCTCCCACATCTGAGGTGCCGCTGCCGCTGCCGCTTCTACACTCGCTATCCTGGGCTCCATTCAGTGGAGAGCTATACGTCTCATTGGTGACCTTACCCTTACCCAAACGCTGCCATCGCTTGCCCACCGACGTACCGTCGGTGGCCTTTCTCTCTTTTATAGATATCTGTACGGGCACTGCTCAGAGGAGCTTTCTTCCATAGTTCCTCCACCTGCTGCCCCCAACAGATCTACCAGGGGAACAGAGCGAAATTAGGTTTCCTCTTCCGGGCTCGCAAATACTGCCACACCTCGAATACTGCTCCCACACCTGGGGTTCCGCTGCCGCTTCTACCCTCGCTATCCTGGACTCCATTCAGAAGAGAGCTATACGTCTCATCGGCGACCCTACCCTCACCCAAAGGCTGTCATCCCTTGCCCACCGACGTGCCGTTAGTGACATCTCTCTCTTTTATAGATATCTGCATGGGCACTGCTCAGAGGCGCTTTCTTTCATAGTTCCTCCACCTGCTGCCCCCAACAGATCTACCAGGGGAACAGAGCGAATGCACCCTTTTACTGTCCAGGTCACCAGACACAGAACATCTTGTTACGCCCGCTCTTTTGTCCCGAGTACTTCCAAGTTGTAGAATTCCTTGCCGGAACATGATTTTCCTTCTCCTCCGAACCTTCAAGTCCATAATTAACAAGTTGCCTCTTTCCTCCTTGTCGACACCCACGGTACGATAGTATTTAGGCTGTAAGCCCTCGTGGTGTGTTGTTGAAATAAAAAAAAAAATAAAAAACCGGTGTTGATTTAAAAAAACGTCTTTGCAAATGCCTAGCTATGTAGGTACAATATTGCTTGTTTTGCGAAATGCGCAAAGATTAAGGTCCACTGCAGGAAGTTTAAACATTGGATCCGACAGAAATATTCGATTTATGATCACATATCTCAATGACACACATCTCATGACAAGAACAATTGGAGGATATCTTATAGCAATGGAGGAAAAATACCCTCTTGCATGTTTCGCCCAGCTAATAAATCTCTACAGAAGCCTGACTTGAAAGGTAAGACTAAAAGAAGAAAACACAGATGAATGAATGAGTAGCGGTCATTCGTAAAACTTACAAAATACATTAGTACATCAGATAAGTCTGATATGATCTTTTTCAAAGTGTCTCAATGTGTTTAAATCGTCTTGAGTAACTGGGCATCAAGCAACCAATCAGCTAGACAGGACTGCAGAAGTGCTTGCTAGAGAATTTGCCGGTTTGATGGGAGACACACTAATCATATTCAATGGATGAATGAGAAACATGTTTATGGGAGTTCTGAAGATTCCAATCCACTCAGAAAATGCTGTTATTCTGTCCAAAGCAGCAGCAATAGTCAGAAAAGATATCATCAGTCACCAAGCTTTCAAATATAGTGGCTGCTTACCAGCACAATACCAAGGAGACTCACTGCCTGCAAGTTTTAAGTCGCTTGTTTCTAGGATGTTAAATTGTTCAAACTTGCAAAAGCAAGAACAACGTGGTTCTCAGGCATGCTTAAACGTCGGCCAGTGCATCGTCTACAACTCAAAGAAAAATATGTCTCATACTGTTCTGACGAAACCACACAGTAAGGAACATGAGTCACCATTTTCAATATATGACAGCATTAATCTCCATGCAGCTACCAGAAGTAAAAAACTCATCCAGAAGTTATGTCACATGGGCATTTGTATTTTATATGACAGGATTCTAGAGATGAAGATTGGATAGGCGTTTCTTCCTGAACTATGTGAAGAAAATGGAGTGGTTTCTTCTGCTTGTCTCCGTGAAGCGTTGTTTACTGTTGATACGACACAACTTCCGCCTTCAAAGGTAAGAGTAAGGAGTTCATTTAGGAAGCATGCCGAGCATTTACAGACATCATGATACATTTGTGTATTTGGCCACTTATCGATTCCAGCTGCTGAACGCCGACTCTGAATATTTCAAAAAGATTAAACGACTGACTTGTTCTATATAATGATATCACTCCTTTCAGCAGTATCAACCACAGAAGAAAGAATCTTCTCTTCCAGGAGAAACGAGCAATTGACAAACGTTCATCGACTGAGGCTGCTCTTCTATAACATATCTGAAGAGCAGTTTATCAAGCAGGTATTTGGACGGCCAGCACACTAACACAGCAAGTGATTCCGTCTCCGCAGGATTTTGTTTAAAATGAGGTTTCAGTGTCATGGGTTCCAGTTTGAATGACAATTCCAGAGATTTTCCGATCATACAGGGAATTGATTAAATGTTCTTGCAAATGAGACAACAGACTGTGGGAAAGCCAATCTGGACTGCTCACCACTTTGCAAGTACAAGTGTAATTTGCACGTGTAATTTATTATAACCGTGGCATACTGAATTCCATTGAGTAAATAGCTATAAATACTTTTAGTGAATTTTCGTAGCAAAAATTCACTAATGGGGAGATCCCGACTTTTGAATTTTGAAAAATTTTTTGCAAATGAGCGCGAACTAGGACCCCTAGAACCCATATCCGGGGTCAGTTTCAATTTTTATATGTTTATATATATATATATATATATATATATATATATATATATATATATATATATATATATATATATATATATATATATATATATATGTATGTATCACACCGATAACTCAAAAAAGAATGGGCCGATTTTGATAAAATTTGGCATGTACCTTTCTTTTGTAAATAGCTTGGATAAGTTCGTTAGTCAGGAAAATCGGACGAGGGTTTCCGGGAAAATGTTGAGTTTTCATTCGAAAAAAATTCTTATCTCAGAAAATAATGTGCCGATTTTAATAAAATTTGGCATGTACCTTCGTTTTGTAAATGGCTTTGACAAGTTTGTTAGTCAGGAAAATCGAACAAGGTTTTCCGGGAAAATTTTTAGTTTTTATTCGAAAAAAATTTTTTTCTCAAAGAATAATGAGCCAATTTTGATAAAATTTGGCGTGTACCTTCCTTTTGTAAATGGCTTTGATAAGTTCGTTAATCAGAAAAATCGGACGAGTTTTTCCTGGAAAATTTTGAGTTTTCATTGAAAAAAAAATTTTATCTTAAAAAATAAAAAACATATGATAACCAAATTTGGTAGGTAGGTTTACGATATAAAAAGTAAACTACACACCAAAATTTAGATTTCTATGTTACAAGAAAAAAAGTTGTGGATACAATTTTCAACATTGTGTTTGCAGGAAATAATCTTATCTTATTCGCTATCTTTTGAATGTTGTTTTGAATGGAGTTTATGTTTTCCACTTTTTAAATGACTTTCATTCGAAAATTTAACAATGTGAGGTATCAAATTTTTGTTGGCACCTTGTAGACAATTCAATGGTGTTTCAAAATTTAAAAAAATTCCGGGGGTTATCATTAAAAAAATATATGAAAAGAAGCTGAAACTTCGTGGGAGGTTTTTTCGACGAAAATTCTCTGGTTCGATAACGTTGCCAGTCGAAAATAGAAAAGAGTGATAATCTGGATTTCATATAGAAGCCTGTATTTCCTTTAAATTAAAGTCGACCAAAAATAGTCTCATTATAATAGTTAGGAAATTGGCGGAGATATTCGCTACATAACTTAAAAATAAAATTGGTGTTAATCAAATTTTCCTTTTTTTACAGTTTACCATAAGAATATTGGAGCAAACGAAGGTTAAGGGTACGTTTATTCTGTTACTTAATTAAATGTTGGTTTTCGGTTATGAAACGCTTGCCTATAAAAGTCGATAACACATGTAGTTTCTTCTGTTTAAATAAGATACACTGACAAACAAAAATAATATGCAAATGTCTGTAATAAAAAGATTTTCGCCTTATTGTTTGCTTCTATCGCAAAAACAGTGGAAGCTCTGAAATACACGCTGAAAATTCAAAGGCGACCTCGATAATTAGACAAACATGTGAGATATGCCGTGTACACTTATCGCAAAGGACATATCAGAACCATATTCTATAACCACACACTTTCAGGAGTCAGAGTCGCTTATTCAGATGATATCCGGTGTTTTCGGCAACTCTGAGTGGAGTTTTTCAGCCGGAAGTGAGTGAGCGTGTTAGCGATGAGGCGCCGGCGGCATGGTGGCGCCCTCTGTGCCCAACTAAGCCACACACTGCCTCTCGTTATATTCAGCAACTAGCCGTGAAGATATCCTGTCCTGGCTGCCTCTTTGAGTATCGAAATTATCTGCGTGTACCAGGCATGGATCTTGCCTAATTTATGTTCTCGCACAGATTTGCAATAAAAAACTCTGGACGCAGCAAGTGCGTTATGGCAGTGAATTTTTATAAAAATGCTTTGAATATCAAATATGTCTTTTTAATGCAAGCAGTCATCAATTTGGTTACCGTTATAACCTATATAGTAGAAACAATGTGCCATATTTTATCAAAATAACTTATTGTTTGAAAATGTACAAACATTTTCCGACAATATACCTTAAACGTTGGTTTCCTAACCAACAAATCTTAGGTTAATAGCAAATTGAGTTATTGAAATTTGAAGCGTTTAATGAAAATTTGCTACCAAATCGCACTTACTGCGTCTTGATTTTTTTTCTTACAAACATATTTCGATAAAAAATGCAATAAAATAAGGCTGTTCGAAAAAAAAATTGTAGGGATCACCAACGATCGACTTGTGGGCCAGCCGGTGATTGTCAAAATAATTTTATAAGCTGCAGCTCAAGACACCCGATAATTAACTTATACAATTTTTTCTCGTCTTTTGTATAATAATAATTATATTCAGCTTTACCGTAGAAACGCGTCACCCTGTATATATGTAAGCAGATTAAAACTGAACGTAAACCCGGATATGGATTCCAGGGGGCTTAGTTTGCGCTCATTTGAAGAAATCTTTAAAATTCTAAAGTCGCGGTCTCCTCATTGACGAATTTTTTGTACGAAAATTAGCTAAAAATTATGGACCGTTAAACCATAAACTTAACTAAAACTACCGCCAAAGCATTAGAGAGTAAGAACTAATCTGTTGCATATCAGCCCTTTTGTAAAACTTCGATCCTTTATATGTGTTGATAAAACATAACAAACACTGCTTAATCCACCCACTAACATTAATAAAGGAATAATTTCCAAAATGACACAAATAATTCGTCGACTCAAACAAATAAACATATAAATAATCTCATACCAATACCATACGACAGTTACAGCGTCTAACAGACCTGCGCAATAATATCAAATGTTCCGTTACCACGGCAAACACATACTAGATCTCATATAAGCTATTGACAATCAAAGGCGGTGATATTAAACATAAATGTTTCAAATTTGAATAGCTCAATTTTCTGTAACCCTATAAATCTAATTTTGGCACATAGTTAGGTCTTTCCCAAAGCAATATGTACACCAAATTTTATCGAAATATCTTTGTAATTTTCGGAGAAAACTCAAATTTTTTCCGGAAAATCGTGTCCGATTTTTCTGGCTAACGAACTCATCCAAGCTATTAATAAAAGAAAGGCACTTGCCCAGTTTTATCAAAATCGGTTAATCATTTTTTTGAGTTATCGCTTGGAAACGTATATATATATATATATATATATATATATATATATATATATATATATATATATATATATATATATATATATATATATAAGCCTCATCTGTCATCTGTGTTTCATTTTTATTTTCAATTTGATAAATTTTTTGATCAAAACATCATATCATAACATAGCAACAGATCTTTATTTGTAGTTGTCATGATTTCGTACTAATTCAATTTTAATCTGTCTGAGAATGCTATCAAGCAGCGAAACTATAGTCACAGAAACGTTGAAGAACATCCTAGAACATCCAGAATTCGTAAGGGCCACTTGCTCTAATTAGCTTACGCGCTGGCTACGTCCTTCACCTACAAAAACGAAAACCAACAGCGAAGCCAGAGAAGTAGTCTCCAAGTCTGTATGTAGTAAATGCTTCAAATTTGAATAACTCAATTTTCTATAAACTTAGAAAGGTGAATTTTGGTACGTAATAAGGTCTTTCGTAAGGCAACGTATTCATCAAATTTCATTAAAATAGGTTTGTAATTTTTGGAGAATTTTTTTTTAAAGAAAATTCAAAATTTGAATAACACAATTTTTTATAAACTTAGAAAGTTAAATTTTGGTGCGTAGTAAGGTCTTTTGTAAGGCAACATATTCATCAAATTTCACTAAATTAACTTTGTAATTTCTGGAAAAAATGTTTTTTTCGAAACAAAAACTCAAAATTTTCCCAGAAAAACTTGTTGGATTTTCTGGGCTAACGAACTCATCCAAGCCATTAATAAAAGAACGGCACTTGCCTAGTTTCATCGAAATCGGTTGAATACATACATACACACAAATATATATATATATATATATATATATATATATATATATATATATATATATATATATATATATATATATATATACTAAGTGAAGATTGGAACCTGTGATGAGCACTGATAAGTACACTTGGAGAACCCAAATCACCACAACACATTTTAAAAGACCTGACGATCGTTTCACTAACCAAGTTAGCGTCATCAGAGGATGAAACATTCTGAATGTTTCATCCTCTGATGAACCTAACGATCGTCAGGTCTTTTAAAATGTGTTGTGGTGATTTGGGTTCTCCAAGTGTACTTATATATATATATATATATATATATATATATATATATATATATATATATATATATATATATATAAACATATAAAAATTTAAACTGACCCCGGATATGGGTTCTAGAGGTCCTAGTTTGCGCTCATTTGAAAAAATTCTTGCAAAGTCTCACCATCAATACCTCTCTATTAGTGAATTTTAAAAAAATTAAAATTCACTAAAATCAGAGTCAGGAGTAACTGTAGATGATGGTGGTGCTGAAACGCTATTAAGGTACCGAGAAGGTACGCCAGCCTGTATAATCAGTGTTGTATTAACAGTTTTCAAGTGTTTTTGAGAAAACATAGGTTCCGCGTGGAAATTACACTTAACTAAAAGCTAAAAGTGACAACATAAATATTATAAATGAAGATCATAAAGGAAGATAAACAATATAACAATAATTTACAGCCACACTAAAAGTCGCCATGTTCATTGTTTAATGTAGAATATACATAATGTATTTAACACTCTGCCACTTTGAGTTGAAATCATCAAACGGGCCGTCCACAATCTAACGAGCTTAATATGTATAAATTCTGGTTAAGCAGGAAAACATCTATAAATTTTGTTAATTTGGAAATCATTGTCTTAAATATATAAAGCTTGCCTTGGTATAGAACTGCATATAAACCTAATGCCATAAAATGGTGAACTTTACGATCCAATATGATTTGTGGAGTCATAAAAGCGTTATTTTTAATTATGCTGCACTAATGGAAATAACGCTTTTACCTGCAAGAAATGGAACGGCTCTCAATTATACTTCAACATGCAGTATGCTTAATTAATTTCGGGCGTAAGATATCAAGCTCTTCGCGGACAAAAATCTAGATTCTCTTGGCAAGTGATCTGTAGTAAGTAATCTATACTAAGCTTTATTTCCACCAAAATATAAACTAACAAAATTGTACATATTCGCTTCGGTAGAAAAGTGTCAGTGTAAACATGAAAAGCTTGTACTTATTACAAAGTATAAAAAATGTTTGTTGCTAAAAATTTAATATAATTTTTTTTTAATTTTTTTTATTTATTGTTTTTTATTTTGTTTTTAAATAAACTGTCAGTTGAAATTTGTTAGTCACTTTGGCTCTAGCTAAATCATAAAATTTAATGTAATAATGGAGTGAAGAAAAAATAACCTCAGGTCACAAGGTCGGCTGGTATTGTCAAGATTACTTTAAAATAAAAGTCTTGACTACTGCATTAGGATGGAAAAGATATTGAGAAAATTATGGTATTCGGCATGTCAAAATTGGAAGTGATTGATGTTTTTGAAGAGAGGTGCCATATATTTTGGAAGATTCTTATTAAATTTTGTCATGAAATACTATACAAGTCCTAGGACTTTCTTGTACTGACATATATATATATATATATATATATATATATATATATATATATATATATATATATATATATATATATATATATATATATATATATATATATATATATATATATATATATATATATATATAATTTTCAGCAAATAAATATTAATAATAATAATAATAAAGAAGAGCATGCATTTCACAATATATCAGAAATTCATGGGCTCCTTATTCTTCTCGCTTGTAGGTAGACCTTGTATTATTTTGGCAATCATACATAAGCTATGTAACCATCTATTAGTGAATTTTCGTACAAAAAATTCACTAATGGGGAGATCCCGACTTTGAATTTTGAAAAAATTCTTGCAAATGAGCGCGCACTAGGACCCTTAGAACCCATATCCGGGGTCAGTTTCAATTTTTATATGTTTATATATATATATATATATATATATATATATATATATATATATATATATATATATATATATATATATATGTATGTATGTATCACACCGATAACTCAAAAAATAATGGACACCGATTTTGATAAAATTTGGCACGTACCTTCCCTTTGTAAATGGATTGGATAAGTTCGTTAGTCAGGAAAATCCGACGAGGTTTTCCGGGAAAATTTTGAGTTTTCATTCAAAAAAAATTATATCTCCGGAATTAACAAAGTAAGGGCAACGAAATTTGGTACGCGGGTTTATATCATTATAGGTAAGCTACCTACCAAAACTTAGCTCTGCAGGTTGAAGGACAAAAAGTTATGGGCATCTAAAGAAAAATAAATTTGGGTTTTCCTCAAAACGTCAAAGTCGCGATTTAAAACGTCAAAATTTGTAATATTTAGGCAATGAACCTGAAACTAATATGATCTATGAAAGGAAAATGTCTCAAGAAGAATGTTTTACAAAGCCTGAAATCTTAGTTTCAATCGTCATTGTCCTTCATTTTACTAAACTATTCCCAGAAAATTAATTTCAAATAGACCCTTTCTCTGATGCTTTAGCAGTAGTGTTGGCAATAGAGTTTATCGTTTAATGGTATATCAGTTTTGTCGAATTTTCGTAAAAAATCATTAAAGCCCAATATATCCGTTATTATGCAAGTTACGAAAAAAGTTGTATACATTAATTATAGGGTGTGTTGAGCTACATCTTAAAAAATATTTCCACAGTTACAGGCTGGCCCATAAGTCGTTGATGATTCAAATTTTCTTTTTTTTTTAGTGAATTCTTTTAATCTAACACGCCCTATGTTATTGCATTTTTGCATTTTCCATCGAAATATAATACATCTTTGTAAGAAAAGAAATTTGGGACGCAGCAAGTGCGTTATGGTAGCGAATTTTCATTAAATGCTTCAAATTTTGAATCAATTTGCTATTAACCTATAAGGTTGGCCAGGAAATAAGTTTTTTCGGGAACAATTTAAGTTTACTTTCGGCAATGTTTGTACATTTTCAAACAATAAAGTTATTTTGATGAAACATGGCACATTGTTTCTAATATATAGATTATACTGGTAAACAAATTTGATGCCTGCTTTCTTAAAAAAACATATCTGCTCCTAAAAACATTTTAATGAAAATTCACTACCATAACGCACTTGCTGCGTCCAGAGTTTTTTTCAAATACAGGTGGCCACTTGAAAACAAAACAAGCGCGTTTTTGTGGGCTTATCTTCATTTTTTGAAAATCGCCCAAAGGTACATTTCGCTTTCAAGGTGAAAGACATTTAGTCTTTCAACATCGCAACACCCATCCTTTAGCGGTGGTGCGATCCACCCTTAAAATCTCAAATGACGTAGGGATGAACTACCAGATCTTTTTACAGCTGGTGTAAATCTCTTTTTAACGGTGCTTTTTTTACATTTTAACCAGTGGGTTCTAAGAGATTAACTTTCAAATGTAAGTAATTTATCAAGAACTTACATCTCAGTTTATCAAATGTTTAAAAATTGGACCACAAGTCACCATACAATAGTACACGTTTTTCGTAAAACGTC
The DNA here is from genome assembly GCA_964006375.1 of Tillus elongatus. NCBI lineage: Eukaryota > Metazoa > Arthropoda > Insecta > Coleoptera > Cleridae > Tillus > Tillus elongatus. The sequence continues at coordinate 77,926,861 of OZ023270.1, forward strand.
GGCGCACATTCTGCATCATTTCTAGAGTGATTTGGCGCTATTCGCTTACGATATGCTGGTGTCAATCTTGTAAATTGTACTGTTTATATGATCCCATGAAAAGAAACCTGGGGGTGATAAATCTGGCAATCATTCGGGTCATTCTATAGAACCTCTTCCCCAAACCCATCGATTTGGAAGTTTGTGGTGGAAATATTGTCCAACAGGCAAAACGTGGCGTGGAGGATCTCAATCCTGCTGAAATACAAACTGGTCTTCGAGATAATGCTCATAATTCTTGATAATGTCGGTAAACATTTACATATGGTGTTTCCCAACCACTCTAAGTACATATCTCAATTCAGAATACCAGGTAAGAAAAAACGACTAACAATATTGTCACCAAAAATTCCAGCCCAAACATTGAGCTGTTCCGGGTGTTATGTATGTCGTGAAATATATATATATATATATATATATATATATATATATATATATATATATATATATATATATATATATATATATATATATATATATATATATTGGTGCAGGCACTTTCTCCAGCAGCTACTTATGTGTTAGTACCCTGTGTCTAATCCTTAGTCTTCTTAAAAGTGATTTGCAGCTAAACTTTGGTGGTAAGTACTGTTTTGTGGTTGGTTATATTTCTCTCCTTGGCTTCACTTTTTGGCGATACGAAAAAGGTCGACGTATCTCATTAGTACCAATATACTCTCAAAAGATGATACAGATGTCTCTATGGGGCCGATTCACTGCTTATTTTCCTATCGCCTTTGTTGATTAAACAATTCTGCTGTTTATTAGCACATTGATTATTTGCATAAGAAAGTGAAATCATTTCCACCCTCTGTGCAATCGAGTAAACCATTTTGTAGAATAACAGCACAACAAACAATACCCTGATGGACAAATAAAATGAAAATCATTCGTACACTGATATGCTATGCTACTAGACTGACCCCCTTGTTAATTAAGATTTTAGAGGTGTTTCGCATCAATGCTTAAGAGTTGGTGTTGCGATGTTGAAAATAAACCCAAGAGTCTTCCCCCATAAAAGCCGTTTTCAACAAAATCACGATAAGAGCCCTAAAACGCGTTTGGTTTTAAAGTGGCCACCCTGTATATTATGTGCTACCTTTTCGTCTTTTTTTTTTGGAACAAAACCTAATTTGATTTTTTTGGAACATTTCGGTACCTTAACCCAGAATATACTTTGGTCAATGAAACTGAAAAAGTCGTGTTTATCATACAAACATTTTTAATTGTGTGCTTTCTTTTAAAAACAACTTGAAACGCATAAAAATCTGGACGCAGCAAGTGCGTTATGGAAGTGAATTTTCATTACAATGTTCTTAATAGGAAATATGTCTTTTTAATGCAAGCAGCCATCAATTTGGTTACCGGTACCTATATAGTAGAAACAATGTATCATTCTTTGACAACAATTCCTGAAAATAACCTTAACATGTTTTAGAGAAAACTGGTTTCGTAGCCAACGAACCATAGGTTAATAGCAAATTGTGTTATTGAAATTTGAAGCATTTAATGAAATTTCGCCACTAAAACGCACTTACTGCGTCTCGATTTTTTTCTTACAAATGTGCACCATATTTTGATAAATAATGCAAAAATGCAATAATATAAGAGTGTTCAAAAAAATATTGTAGGTATCACCAACGACTTATGGTCCACCTGTGATTTTCAAAATAATTTTGTCATATGTAGCTCAAGACACCTTATAATTAATGTATACAATTTTTTCTTGTATCTTGTTTAATAACAATCATATTGAGCTTTGCCGTAGAAATTCCTCATCCTGTGTATGTGTAAACAAATAAAAACGAAAGCTAACCCCGGATTTTAGGGTGTCTAGTTTGCACTCATTTGTAAAAATCTTTTTAAAATTCAAAAGTTGCAGTCTCCTCATTAACGAATTTGTTCTGCAAAAATTAGTTAAAAATTACAGACCGTCAAACCATAAACTTAACTTAAACTACCGCCAAAGCATTTAGTAAAATGAAGGAAAATAACGGTTGGACCTGAAACTTAAGGGTTTGCAGAACACTCTTATTGTGACATTTTCTTTACATAACACGTATTTGTTACAGGTTCTTCGCCTAAATGTTGCCACTTTGGCGTTTCAAATCGCGGCTTTGACGTTTTGAGGAAAACCCCATATATTTTTTTAAATGCCTATAACTTTTTTGTCTTTTAACTAACAGACCAATATTTTGGTTTTTACATTACAGTGTTTTCAAAAGCCAGGTCATCTCATACTGTAGGAACAGGAGATAACATTTCCCCAAGAAAAATGTCTTGCTATGCACTCCTGGCGGTGAAACCTGCACGAAAATAGTGAAAAGGAGATATCCTGTCCATTTTAGTCAAGTTCCAAACCAATAACTAGGAATTTACATCATATATCAAAACGTTAACTACCATGTAGATGGGTACGTATGCGAGGTCTGAAGGGGTTAACGAAAATTCACTAAAAAGTAAATTTTTAGAAAGCCCGGCACAACTGGTGAAGTATGGAAGCTATAATGAAGAGAGCTGCTGGTGCTAGAAAATCATGGTTGGGACGTCAGGGCGACAATGCATTTACATTGTGATAAGAATGATGATGCTTTACAACTTTTAAGAGTTCATTAACTATTGTTGCACTTACTGGGTGAAATCGTTCCATACTAACTACAAACTTAGAGACTTCTCTGGCGTCACAAGTGTTTATTTTCTTCTCTGTATCCGGTTTCGCTCTTTTACAGCATCGTCAGTCTTAGGATTTAGTTGTAGCCGCTCTATAAAACTTCATAACCGTTTATTGTTCGCACCCGTTGAACTTGATTCGAAATTTGAGGCTTTTTCAGCTGACTAAACTGCAGAAAAAGAAATACACCATTATATTCCTCCCGTAACTCACATACGTGTGCAATTCTATTAAATGAGATTAGTTTACAAATTGAAACGAAATGCTATAACAAGATAGGACAACAATGGGAGCTCAATAGCAAGACGATCTTCATTTGTCATGACGACAAAAGGAAATAATACCGCCAGGGTGCTCTTTACATTTAGGTAGAGAGAACTTGTGAACCTAGAGAGGAGATATAGGTAAATGGTAAGAGAATATAAATACATATAGAGAAAGGACGACTAGCTGGCCTGAAAAGCGGGATTTCACAATTCATTTAACGTGTTAAGTGGACGGCAGTTTACCGACATGTTTATTTCTTAAGTACGAATGTAATCGCCTGAAGACTGTCCATTGTTGTCATTATCTTCCTTTGTAGGACTGTTTGCGTCTGATAGAACTTTTTGCAAAGTTTTTATAGGATTCTGTCTTTCACATAGTTTTATTGTATTGCTGTGCAGTTTTGTTGCGGAGATATAAGTCTATATTTTTTGTGCAACTAGTTATTGTGTCATATGTGGGCATTGTAGGTTTAAATCGCAGCGGTGGTGCTAAGCCTTCCAATAAATTACATTTTCGAGGTGGGGTGGTTTATAGTGAATTCAGAAAATTCACTAATAGCGAGGTATCGATGGTGATGGTCAGTTAATATATATATATATATATATATATATATATATATATATATATATATATATATATATATATATATATATATATATATATATATATATATATATATCCAACCGATCACTCAAAAATGCTTCACTGATTTGGACCAAATTTGGGAATTACCCTTATTTTGCAGCTTCATCAAAAGCCTCTCGTAATCCACACAATCGAACGCCTTACTCAGCAGGTCTATACTGGAAAGCATTGTTTCCTCCATATCCTCAAATGACGCCAAAATGGTCTAAATTTTCTCGATCATTGCCGTAACTGTTGACTTTCCTGCACGAAAGCCATGTTGATTTCCACTCAGAATCGACCTTGATTCTATAAAATTCACCAGCTTAGACTTGAGCAGAGCCTCAAAATTTTTTCCAATTACCGGCAACACTGATATAGGTCTTGTTGACATCCCCCTTTTTGTGCAAAGCAATCACCCTAGCTAACTTAAGCTGATCAGGATATATTCCCTCCCTGAAACAAATATTTATTAAGAAGCAAAGTGGGACAGCGATGTACACCATATATATATATATATATATATATATATATATATATATATATATATATATATATATATATATATATATGGTGTACCATATATATATATATATATATATATATATATATATATATATATATATATATATATATATATATATATATATATATATATATATATATATATATATATATAAATTAAAACTGACCCCGGATATGTGTGCTAGGGGGCTATTTCACGCTCATTTGAAGAAATTTTTCCAAAATTCAAAAGTTGCGACAAGGTGTGAGGGTGAGATGGCGAGGGGTAAATATTACAAACTAATACTACAGGGTGCGAAACAAAAAACTTTTTTTGACGTGTCCGAACGTTTTTTTTATAAAAAAAATCGTTCTCTGCGAATGATGAATTTTATGAGTGAAGACTGGAACCTGTGATGAGCACTAATAAGTACATTTTGGAGAATTGTACATATGAGTATTCCATAACTGCGTTCCACACTGCACAAATTTTGCAGGTGCCTTTCTTTTATAAGTGGCTTGGATATGTTCGTTATTCAGGCAAATCTGACTTGTTTTTCTGGAAATTTTGAGATTTTATTTAGGAAAAATTTTGTATCTTCGAAAATAGCGACATTTCCCCGGAAAAACCCGTCCGATTTTCCTGGATAACAAACTCATCCAAGCCATTAATAAAAGAAAGGCACTTACCGAGTTCCATTGAAATAGGTTAATTATTTTTTGAGTTATTAGACTGATACATATATATATATATATATATATATATATATATATATATATATATATATATATATATATATATATATATATATATATATATATATATATATATATATAACATATAAAATCTGAAACTGACCCCGGATATGGGTTCTAGGGGTCCTAAATCGCGCTCATTTGAAAAATTGTTTCCGAAGTCTCACCATTGATACCTCTCTATTAGTGATTTTTTAAAAATAAAAATTCACTAATTACAACTCAAAATAACATAGACAGGCGTGGTTGGGTACCAATTTTCAAGTCGTTCGAAATTAATAATAAAATAATCCTCGATATCACTTTGTTGGACAAAGACAGATGACGTTATCTGTACTACTATGCTGTTTAAATAAATCGTAGATAAAAATCTAAACAATGAAACTTATTGCAAAGGGTCAGACATTGTGAGAGATACGACAGGGACGCCATCTCGGTGCAGGACCAGGTAGTATGTTGGCACTAAACCTCTCTAGTTAACACAAATTTTTATAGACAGAGCTGTGTACAATGTATAAGCAACTAGTAACATTTCAGCCTTGGACCATTTCTTTCGTAATATCGGGACAAGACTTGGGTCCAAAAGCGCCAAATTTTAGCATGCGAATGTATACTAATAAATAAAAAAAAATAATGAAAGTGATTCAATTTGTTTAAAAGCAATCTAGAACGACGTTTCATTATGTATAAATATTAAGCTTTCCATTCTTCAAGTTCACGGTATTTAAAATATTGTATGTATTACCTGTGAACTCCATACAGAAATCACTGGTAGGTATTACGAAAGTGAAACAAACATTATTTTAGAAGAAATATACCTACCTCAACTAATACAGTAAGTACTTTAATAGCTAGGTAGGTACTACTATTTTTTACATACACCCCTAGTTCAAATTACATAAACAGGTGTTTAGGTTAAATTATTAAAATGTTAATTTCAAAATTTTGTATTGTTTATATTCATTTCATTTTCAAAAATTATGGATACAGAAATAGTAGATAAGTGTTGAAAAGAGTTCGAGTGCGTTATGGTAGCGAATTTTCATTAAAATATTACAAATGTTGCTAACCCAATTTCCCACTAAACTAGAATATTCCGTTTTGATACAGAAGCTGGTTCGATTGAGTTGACTAAAACCGATCATTCAAGCAATCAATATCAAAATATACTTACCTGCCACCTATAATTTCATAGATACATTACGTTTATCGATAAAAATGTAATTTTCAGTAAATTTGCAGATTAGCACAAGGGGGGCGTTTAGAAAAATATTTTCAGAAATATGCTTAGAACCCCTCCTGGATGCCCAAACTACAAGAAAAATGTCTTGCAAACAGCCCACAAGAAAGTTACGGGACCAAGAGTGAATAGGGGTGCTGGGTGGAGAAGAATATATAAAGTAAATGTGGGGGGAAAGTGCGCAAGAAACAGCTTAGTTGGACCTCTTTAAGCTGCCTTTATCCCATTTTGCAGCTATAACACAACATAATCAATATTATACTGTGGCTATACCACCACATAATCCTGCCTACCGCGCGCAGAACCTCTATATTCACCGCAGGTCCCGTAACTTTCTTATGGGCTGCTCCAAAGGAATTTTTATTGTTTGCCTTGTTCTTGTTTATGCATTGAGGGTGATTATAGGCATGCAGAAGGGGTAGGACCACCCCTGCGACCAAGCAGCGAACCAATATTTTCAATTTATGTTTAAATTGTTAACTCATTTCATTTATAATTTTTTTCCAATAATGATTTTGAGGTTGCCTTGTTAGTCAGTATTACATAGTAAGCTTCAATATTTTATCATTTTCAAAAAATGTGGATAGAAAAACCGTAAATAAGGGTTGGAAAGGGTCTGGGTGCAGCAAGTATGTTATGGTAGAAAATTTTCGTAAAAATATTTTAAATCCGATAGCTCAATAAATTTCCAATTAAGCTAGAATCTTCAATCTTGAACCTTAGTAAAACCTATGTAAACGCACCGTGGCTACTAAATTGAAGAAAAATAACATAAGAGCTTCGTGTGTAAATACAAATTTGTTTTAAAAAAAAGGTTTTGTTGTTTATTGTTTGCAAAAACTGGATGAGTTGGCTAAAACAAAACCATACAATCAATTAATGAGGAAAAATACTTGTCATATTTATAATTTGACAGGTGCATTCCCTTTGTAAATAATTATTTTTTTCTCAAAACTAGTAAATTTAATGAAATTTGTAACACAATTTTTTAAAGGCACTTGCAGTACTTACATATTATATCTAGGACCAAATTTTAATTTTCTAGCTCCATATAAAATATAATTTTTGTGTGTGTGTTTATATATATATATATATATATATATATATATATATATATATATATATATATATATATATATATATATATATATATATGTCACACTCGAAAAGCCGATTTGAAAGAAAGTTGGACATGGGCCCAGTTTGCGCTCAATTAAAGAAATTGTTTTTAAATTGAAAAATCGAGGTCTCCTCTTTAGTGAGTTTTTTCCACAGAAAATTACTTACAGGCAATATTTAAGCTAAATCTATAAGCTAATAAACTATATAGTTATTTCTAATATACAAATTCCATTTAAGCAAAGATGTCTAAAATAACGATGAAATAAACCTCTAATTAACCAAAACAATGTTTAAAAAACACGCGTTCAAAATTTAACATTACTTTGTTATTTTAGGAGACATTACATTTTTTCGAAAGAAAACAAAATTTTCCCGGAAAAACTGGGACGATTTTTCTGGACAACGAACTTGTCCAAGCCACTTACAAAAGCAAGGTACTTATCAAATTTGATCAAAATCGGCCTATTATTTTTTGAGTTATCGGTGTGACATACATACACACACAGATATATATATATATATATATATATATATATATATATATATATATATATATATATATATATATATATATATACATCCAAACTGACCCCGGATCTGTGTTCAAGGTGGCCTAGTTCGCACTCATTTGAGGAAATTTTTTCAAAATTCAATAGTCGCGATCTCCACATTAGTGAGTTTTATTAAGAAAATTCACTAATAAGATGAACAGTTAGCAGCCTCGTTGGTCCAGTAGTAAGAACGCGTGCCTCTAAACCCAAGGATACTGGGTTCGATTCCCATTAGGTGACTCTTTCACTTTTTCAGTACATGCTCTAGGATTGCCATCAAACAAGGTTGTGGGATTATGTTTGAGCTAGGTGAATGTCTGCACGGTCCGCCTTTCACAGGGGATGTACAGCCGTCGGTCTCGTGTACCATGAGATGATGGACACGTAAATGATCCCTACCCTCCTTACAGAAAAGCGGATTAAGCGAAATGTCCAGGATAGTGAGGTGAAACTACTCCCTGGCGACGGTGATTGGATATAGTCGCGAAAATAAACTGACGTGGAAGAAAAAAAAATTAAGTGGAAGTTTAGAAATACTTTTAATATTATGTCCCTATATTTTGCGGTGTTTTGGTGAAATCTAAATTGCGATTTAAAAAAGTCTTGACGCAGCAAGTATGTTATGGTAGTTAATTTTCATAAAAATGATTTAAAAAGCAAATATGTGTTTTTTTTTAAGAAACCAGGCATCAGATTTGGTTAACAGCATAACCTATATAGTGGAAACAATGTGCCATGTTTCATCAAAGTAACTTTATTGTTTGAGTATGTACAAAAATGTTTCAAAAATAAACTTAACATGAAATGTTCCCGAAAAACTAGTTTCCTGGTCAACGAACCTTATGGCTAATAGAAAATTGAGCTACTCAAATTTGAAGCATTTAATTAAAATTCGCTACCATAACGCACTTGCTGCGCCTCGAATTTCTTACAAACATGCATTATAATTTCATGGAAGAAATTCGATTCATTAAAGGCCAGCTCAGAACTGGCACGGACCGGGGAATTCGAGTATCTAATTAAAACAAAGCTTTGTTTACCCTGTTTGAACTGATCAGATTTTCCTGGCTGACGAACTCATCCAAGCCACTCAAAAAGAAGGTACTTATCAAATTTTAACAAAATCGTCCCATTATTTTTTTAGTTATAAGTGTGACACATAAATATATATATATATATATATATATATATATATATATATATATATATATATATATATATATATATATATATAAAGTCTACAACCGACCTCGGATTTGAGTTCCTGGGGTGGTAATTCGCGCACATTTGAAGAAATTTTTTCAAAATTCAAAAGTCGAGATCTAATCACTAGTGAATTTTTTTAAGAAAATTCACTAAAAAAAAATGGTGCAAGTTCTGAATCTAAGATACATTTTATAGATCCCTTGTACTTGTGCATCATTGTTATCTCCCGCACACGGTACAAACAAGAATCGTCAACGCTAATTTTCATTGGTGGCGCCACTTGAAACTGCATTATATCCGCTTCTGCGCCAACCTTTAAAAAGTTGCATATTATTAATAAATAAAACAACACTTTAAATTAAACTATGTTAGATATAAAATGTATAATTGATTATAAAACTACTGGAACATCTTACTCAATTTCCGCCGATGTTTCCGAAAAACAGGCATACAATTAGTTGCAGGCGTTGATTGTTACCGTGAGAGGAATAAGATGAGATGTTTTATTAAGAGCAGTTGTAATGTGTCCCAATATTTGTCAATGTCTTATTTCTGACAGCAAAAAGAGACAAGCAAAAGGACCAAGTCGTCATCCATGGAAAGACCGGCCAACACATTCTCTGAACACGCTGCAAAAACTAACGTCTTCAACTCTCAGAAATCGGACGATTCGAGATGCTGGTATACGTGCACGTTTCTTTCTCAGGAGCGGGTGTGCCCGTTTTATTATTTCTGCATTTTATTAGCAATTATAATATAGTACTTCTATGTTCTTCAGATAATCACCCATTATTAAATAGTGTTTGCAATCAATCAGCGCCAAAATTACGAAGGTTACGAATTGGAAGAGGCCATTGCATAAATTGAGTCTTTACATATAAATATAAAAAAAAGCATTCATTCGCGTTTTCTTTCTACAAGTTATATTAGCTAGTAATATAATTTCTATCGCTGTAAAGAAAATGTAAGAGCATCAAAATACTTCCACTTCTATATTTTTTCCAAGCAAAAGTCAAGTTTTCCAAATGTTTAAATTCATGCAGTTTGGCCACGAATGTCGACAATTTGCATGGATTTCCCCATTACATTAATTTAACATTTATATAATAGTTTTTCATACATAGAGCATTATTACATTCATGAAAATATCCAAAATAATATATAGTGGACAGAAAAAGACTTTAAAAAATCGATTTATTATGATGTGACCGCGAACGTTCTGCTATTGGTCGTGACTTACTTGGATAATAAACAAACATTGTATTTACATTTGCCTTATGGTATGATAAGTATGGTCGCTTATTTCTCAAAATCGTGGTGAATTTTATTCATTATGGTAGTGAATTTTTATTAAATGAATCAAACTTGAATAACTCAGTTTTCTATAAACTTAGAAAGTTTAGTTTTGCTATGTCGCAAGGTCTTTCTTAAGGCAAGATATAGACCAAATTTCATTTAAATAACTTTTTAATATTCGGAGAAAAAAAAATTCAAAATTTGAATATCTCAATTCTTTATAAACTTAGAAAGTTGAATTTTGGTATGTAGTAAGGTCTCTCGCAAGGCAACATATACAGACATTTCATTGAAACAGCTTTGTAATTTTCGGAGAAAAAAAATTTTTTAAAAGAAAAATGTCCCGGAAAACCGTGTCAGATTTTCCTGGCTAACGAAATCATCCAAGCCGTTGATAAAAGAAACGCACTTGCCGAGTTTCATCGAAATCGGTTAATTATTTTTCGAGGTATCAGAAGGATACACACACACACACACACAGAAATATATATATATATATATATATATATATATATATATATATATATATATATATATATATATATATATATATATATATATATATATATATATATATATATATATATATATATATATATATATAAACATATAAAAATTGAAACTGACCACGGATATGGGTCCTAGTTGCGCTTATTTGAAAAATTTTTTGCAAAGTCTCACCATCGATACATCTCTATTAGTGATTTTTTGAAAATAAAAATTCACTAAAAGTCGAGACGCAGTAAATGCGTTTTGGTAAGGAATTTTCATTAAATTCTTCATTTCTTTTCTTGCTGCGTCCAGACTTTTTTTATTACGGACCTAGATTGCTCGTTAAATTTTATGGTAGGTTTAACTAACATGTTATGTCATTTTTCTCAGCCATTTTCGAGATATTTGACCCTTTTCAAACATTTCTTAAAAATCATTGTCACATTTACACACCTGTATCTCTCTTATATTAAACCTGAAGAGTTTAAATTTTAAAGTGCAAATTATAAAATGCCACAAAATATTTGTAATGTACTAAATCTAGTACAAGTTAGACAGGGTGTCCGAAATAGACTGGTCAATCGTGACAATTTTAAAACCTAATAAATCTCTTATTTTAAATAGAACAGCCTATATTTTATGACGTTAGTTCGTGTACTTTTATTATTCTTTCGATCCGTATCAGCATTCCCTATACCTAAGTCCCACTGATTTGAAGATATTCAAACATTATTTGCGATAAGAAATAATTATTAGTCAGTTTATCAGGTTGCCTAGGAGATGAAAATTTTAAACCTCATCTTCCGACATACGTAAAATATGCGACGACTTTTGAATATAACTTTTATTTACGAAAAGTACAGTCGAATTATTAACAGAAAATATCTTGTAGTTGCAAAGAGATTTCCACATAAACAGAGATCAACTCGTCACATGATCAGAAAACTATTAAAAAACGTCTCAGAATGGAGTGTTTCATCCAAAATTTCATAAGAGCAAAGCATTATTAGGGAACAAAGAGATTTGTGTGTTATCACTTCACAATAAATGTTCAAAATTTGCACCCTACAATTGCAACCAGTGCCAAATCATTAGAGAAACGGTCTATTTGAAATCAATTTTCTGCAAATATTTAAGTAAAATAAAGGACAATGACTGCTGAAGCTGAAACTTAAGGCTTTATAGAACACACACACACACACACACACACACATATATATATATATATATATATATATATATATATATATATATATATATATATATATATATATATAAATGCTGTCAAGCAGCGAAACTATAGTCACAGAAGCATTGAAGAACATCCTATAGAACTTCCAGAATTCGAAGGGCCACTTGCTCCAGTTAGCTCACGCGCTGGCTACGTCCTTCACCACTAAAAACCAACAGTGAAGCCAGAAAAGTATTCTCCAAGTCTGTATGCAATATTTATATATATATATATATATATATATATATATATATATATATATATATATATAAAGTCTAAAGTTGACCTCGGATTTGGGTTCGTGGGGTCCTAGTTTGCGCTCATTTGAAGACCTTTTCTCAAAATTTGATCGCGATCTCCTCATTAATGAATTTTTTAAAGAAAATTCACTAAAATAAATTGTTAATTTTCAGCAGTCTATCAAATCTAAAAACCGTTTAATTCGTTGGCATTTTTTTGCCGCCGCCCGCGTATAGCTATATGCATGTATTCTTGTAGTTCGGGTCCTTCAAGAAAGTGAGCGAGGTCGCTCGCTTCCTCGTCTCGCGGAGTGTGGTGTTTTTTTTTCGGCGGTGGCGCCACGTTCAACTCAGGCATGCTGTGTCCCTCTTCTTTGACTTGGACTCGACTTGCCGACAATTAGAAATGCGCACCCGATCATCTGACTCTCACTCTCGACATATGTAAACATGCCGTATAAATTAACTCACTGACTGACTGAATGAACGGACCAAAAGACAGCTCTCAGACATATTACACATAGCTGAGATCAAACGATGATCTGTTATAAGGTCCACGTAACTACAGGACTTCCAAGATATGCTGTATATACAGTGTGTGAGATTTTTTTAAAACCACTACAGCCACTTCACTTATTAATACACTTGGAGAATCCAAATCAGCACAACACATCTTTTTATAGACCTGACGTTCGTTTCACTAACAAAGTTGGCGTCATAAGATGATGAAAATATTGATTTTTTTTCATCCGCTGATGAAGCTGAGTTTGTTAGTGAAACGATCATCAGGTCTTTAAAAAGATGTGACGTGGTGATTTGGGGTCTCCAAGTGTACTTCTCAGTGCTCATCACAGGTTCCCATTTTAACGTAGTAGAGCACTTATTATTGCAGTTTCTGAAGAATAAACTGAATTTTGCAATACTCAGCGAATTTTCATTAAGAAAATTCACTGTTTGAGAAGTCACGATGGTGAAACTATGTATGAATCCGAGAGATATCTTTGATAGCATTTGATCAAACTTGGCTACTATATTTTTAAGTGAATTTTCTGTGTTTATATATATATATATATATATATATATATATATATATATATATATATATATATATATATATATATATATATATATATATATATATATATATATATATATATATATCGTACCGACAACTCAAAAAATAATGAAACGATCTTGATCTAATTTGGTGAGTACGTTCCTTTTGCAAGTGGCTTGAATAAGTTCGTTACCCAGGAAAATCAGTCCAGGTTTTCCTGGAAAATTTTTGTTTCCTTTCTAAAAAAAAATTATACCTCCGAAAATAACAAAGCCAGGGCAAATTTTTTCTACAAAAATTAGCTAAAAATGATAAACCGTTAAACCATAAACTTAGCTAAACTTACAGCCTAAGCATTAAGTTAACTAAACCTACAGCCAAAGCATCAGAGAAAGGGTCTATTTGAAATGATTTTTCTGTAAATATTTTAGTAAAATGAAGGAAAATGAAGGACAATGACGGTTGAAGCTGAAACTTAAGGGTTTGCAGAACACTCTTCGTGCGACATTTTCTTTACATAATCCGTATTTGTTTCAGGTTATTTGCCTAAATGTTTCCAATTTTAACGTTTCAAATAGCGACTTTGACGTTTTGAGGAAAACTCCATTTTTTTTCTTTAAGTGCCCATAACTTGTTTGTCTTTAACCTTACAGACCTAAATTGTGGTACATGGTTCACTTTTTATAATACCAAAACGTGTACCAAGATTGGTTGCCCTTTTCGGATATATAATTTTTTTTCGAAAAAACACAAAATTTTCCGAGAAAACCTGGGCCGACTTTCATGGCTAACGAACTTATCCAGGCCACTTGCAAAAGGAAGGTACTCACCATTTGATCAAGCCTAATTAGCGCTCATTTGAAGATTTTTTTTTTAAATTCGGAAGTCGGGATCTCCTCATTAGTGAATATTTTTTCAGACAATTCACTAAAAATCATCTGGTATTGGCGAAATTCCCATCTCGATAATAAAGAGATATCCAAAAACGGTAGCTGGTTGCATCTGCCATATAATGAACTTGTCACTTGTTGCCGGTGAATTTACGAGTCATATAAAACAGGCAATGAAATTCCACCTGCAAAGAAAAAAGAGACAAACAAGATACTTTCAACTACAGGCAGCTCTGGATTTTCCAAAATATTGGAAAAATCGATCGCTGTACGATTGGAGAACTTCTTGGGAATCAGGGAATAATATCGGAGTGACAGCACGGTTTCAGGCCTGCACTATCATCTTTGGCACTAAAGCTCTGTTGACTGCCTACAACTCGGAAGTTTATTCCTTAATATCTTACGGCATTGTCGCTTGGTGACAGTCAGCTGAGGTGGAGCGAGTTTTTATACTGCAAAAAAAATAGGAATGATTTATGGTATGAGAGTAACACAATCTTGTAGGGCAGTTTTTAGGGGCGCATAAATAATAACATTAACAAGCGTTCTATAAATTGTTTAATTATATGTCAAATATAAGCCAACAAGGCAGTACGAGATGCTCTTACTCCACTCGCTACGGTAATTTGATTAGAAATAGGATGTTCTTCAAAATGATGTACAGAAAGTCGCTCTTTCTTTCCGAGGTGGATGTATACACTGTGTACCAAATTGGATGGGAATGTATTGCTATCCCCGTTATTATTAGAGATAGGGAGACGGTTAAATTAGCAATGTTTTGTAGAATTTCATGCTCGTTCCAAAATATGACTTGTATTTTGCCCTGCCTCTTTTCGTTTTCGAGTTATTTGAAGAAAAAAAATTGTCGATTTCTTTTTTCTTTAATATTTAAGTAGGCGCTGATCTGGCATGTCCAAGATTGCACATTATCAGGTCACTTTTTACAGAGTAATCTTTTTGTGCTATTCTCAACTTTGGATTGTCATTTGTTTTTGAGCCACAGGTATCAACGTTTGTTTTTATTATGGCAGCCATATTGGATTTTTTGCTCGTGTGATAGCCTCTGAAAAGAGCTTTCCAGTGATGTACAACATGCTTGAGAAATCTTGTAATTGCACTGACAATTTTGAGAAAAACCATTTTGAGGATAGTAGTACCAGTACCAGAAAACAAATGACCAAAGAAAAGTGTTCAAAAAGCAGTAGGCTATGGAGTCTAACAATAGACTTCTACTTTTAACATAATTTTCCGTAATGATTCACGATAAAAAAATATTGTGATTTAACTTACAATACTTAGTTGGGTAATAATGCTAAGTAATATTATGTGAAACAGTTTAATAACGAAACCCGGCAATAACAAATAGAAACTTAAACTTTAGAAAACAACACAATTAGAAACTGAACTCAACAAGTAATAAAATAGAAACTTAAAAATACACTAAATAGAAAATTGTTCAATATGGCCACCGTTTTGTTCAATGCACTTTATACACCTTTTTGAAACATGCCTGCAAACTCTGGTGAGGGTGTTTTGGTTAATATGATTTATAGCTTCCGTGATTCTGTTTCGTAATTCATTGATATTTTGTGCTGGATCAAATTTATTCATTATTATTATTCATTCTTCAGAGTACTCCAGAAATAAAATTCCATGGGTGATATATCAGGACTTCGAGCACACCAATGAATCGGCCCATTGTTACAAATGACACGATTATTAAAATTTTGGTACAAAAATTCTTTGACGATCCTAGCATTGTGAGCTAGACAACCGTCTTGTTAGTACCAAATCTCGTCTAAATTATCATGAACTCTTCTAATTGTTGGTAAGATATCATTTCTCAATAGATGAAGATACCTTTCCCACTTAAATTATTTTTAAAAAAGAACGGACCAATAATGAAGTTACCTGAAATTTTTTTAAATGAACTGTCTAATCTATAAATAAAAATAACAGTTTTTTTACCTAATAGGCCGCACTAAACATTAACACCAAATCTGTATTGCAATCGTCTTTCTTCCTTTAGATGGGAACTTGCATTTGCCCAATAATACCTGTTATGGCGATTATACACACCACAATTTGTAAACCTGGATTCATTAGTCCATATTATCTTCAAATGAACGTTTTCATCTTGCTGACATTGTCCTTGATACCTTCTGCAGAATTGAAGTCGCTTAGGGTTATCGTCAACATTTAAGGCTTGTACGATTGTAGGTTTGTATGGATGGTAATGACTTTATTTTAATAATACACGGTGTACTGTAGTTTTTGGAACGTCAGTTTGTTCACCATAAAACCGAACAGATTGCGGAGGGATTTCGTTTGGAACCTGTAATAGAGCATTATTTCTTTCTTTATTTCTAGACATTGCTAGTTTATTTGCGTCGAAGCTACCGTCGTTCAATAGATTGGTCACTATCCTGCGAAATATTTTGGTGTTTGGTTGTCGTTTTTCTGGGTAGTTGTTTTGATATGAATCTGCAGCTGCCTCAGTATTTCGGTTAGAACGAATATAACATTCCAACATGTCAAAATATTCTTCATTACTGAACATATTGTTGAATAATATTTTAAATAAACAGAAAACAAATTATTTAGTACAAAATTTTAAGCAACGTGTTAAATGCAGCTCAAATTGTTCAGATAATTAAGCATGACAGTATTCTTAATTGTCGCGATAGTGTTATATCCATAGTAACTTTTCTTCTGTTGTTTTTCAGTTAACTTACGTTTAAAAATTAAACAATTTTCAAACGCGTCTTTGTAAATCATTAATCTGCTTTTTATTGAGTTCTGTTAGTAAATTTAGTTATTTACTAGGTTTACCTATTTAATTATATTATAAAAATTTTTAGGATAATGTTGTAATGTAAAATATCATTTGTAATAATGAGCCGATTCACTGCGGTGTTCTCAAAGCTCCTATTTTTTTATTGTGAATCATTACGGAAAATTATGTAAAAAGTAGAAGTCTATTGTTAGACTCCATGGCCTACTGCTTTTTGAACACTTTTTTTGTCATTTGTTTTCTGGTATTGGATTTAATATAGCCTACTATCCTCAAAACGGGTTTTCTCAAAATTGTCAGTGCAGTTACAAGATTTCTTAAGCATGTTGTACATCATTGGAAAGCTCTTTTCACAGGCTATCACATGAGAAAAAAATCCAATATGGCTGTTATAATAAAAAAAAAGTTGATACCTGTAGCTCAAAAACAAATGACAATCCAAAGTTGAGAATAGCACCAAAAGATTACTCTGTAAAAGTGTCCTGATAATGTGCAAGTCTTAGAGATGTCAAATCAATGCCCACTTAGATATTAAAGGAAAAAGAAATAAACAATTTTTTTCTCTCCAAATAACTCGAAAACGAACAGCGGCAGCGCAAAATACAAGTCATATTTGGAACGAGCATGAAATTCTACAAAACATTGCTATTTTAACCGTCTCCCTATCTCTAATAATAACGGAAGAAGCAATACATTTCCATCCAGTTTGGGACACACTGTATAACAGGTTATAAAAGCTGTTCAAAAAATCAAAATTTAAGCATCGCTACAACTAATAATTGCTATTACTCCATTGGGGAGTATTTGTCTGATATCCGTCAGGCACAAAACTGAGACGAACAAAAATTTTATTGTGTTTGTTTGTTTAACTCCAGTTTGTTTTTACATTTGTTTTCATAGTTTTGTGTTTATTTTAATAACTAACGTGTTAAGCTATTTGTAAATGGAATTATAGCAAAATAACTTATTGACTTTTGACTATATGTCAATATTTGTGTTGTATAGAACCTGCTTTATTGCTGTTATTATTTATTATCTATTTTATTATTATTATTGTTATTATTATTATCGGCATAAGTTCATATTATTTTCATACTTCACAGAGACATTTTAGAGATGTCATCTGTCATTTTTATTTTATTTCTTATGGAATTTTCTGATCAAAATATTCTAACGTAGTAACGGAATCTTATTTCTATAGTTGTCATGGATAGGTACGAATAAATTCAGTTTTCTGGTATCCGACGATGCCGTAAAATGCAATTACAGAGAAGAAAATAAGCAACTGTGAAGCCGGAGAAGTCTTTTCATCTATATTCATCCTGTATATGGATCAGACTTGACTAAAATAATATTTTAATTTTTAAAGTTTGATAAGTAGAAAAGAAACCCGCTTAGAATTTAAAAAGAAAGTTACTCTACTTCAATTAATACAACATAGCAAACTCTGTCCCAATGGTAAATTACATGTGTGTATTGTATAAATTCCCACAGCACAAAACCCAGCAGACAAGAAAATATCTGATTGTCTCCGGGTGCATTTAATTTTAAAAGGACCGGAACGCCGATCTGTACAGGTACAGATTAAATATTTCCAAATCGGTAAACACTTTAAAGAAATGGCAAAACAATTAACGCAGGAGTAGACCCCGTACCCTAATTTTTACGGTAGCCACTCTAATTTTACACAACTAGCCGTAACTAAATTGCCACTGTGGATGGTTAGGGTTATATATAATGTGTTTGTGTTGACCGCTCACGAAAAGAGCTACTGTATCTTATACATCTTAGTAATTATGGTGGCTTTTAGATCTGGTAAGTAGTCTCTTGTGAAATAATTTATCTAATGTACGAAAAAATCAGTTCACAAGACCTCACAGTTAATTAGTCGTGAATGACGAGAGCGAGGTATACAGAGTTGAACAGCCAAATGAAATAAAGTCAGTATCTAAATTATTGTGCATAATTATAAAAAAAAACTCTGGGCGCAGTAAGTGCGTTATGTAAGTGAATTTTCATTAAAATCTTTTTAATTACAAATATATTACTCTAATGCGAGCAGGCATCCATTTGGTTACCGGTATAACCTATATAGTAGGAACAATGTACCCTATTTTATCAAAATAAATATTTGAAAATGTACAAAATACCGAAAATAAACTTTAAATGTTTCTGAGAAAACTGGTCTCCTAGCCAATGAACCTTAGGTTAAAAGCAAATGGAGTCCTTGAAATTTGAAACATTTAATGAAAATTCGCAACCAAAACGCCCTTGCTGCGTTCATACAAAAAAAAGTTAAATGTTGGTTTCCCAACCAACAAAACTTACGCTAATAGCAAATTGAGTTATTGAAATTTGAAGGATTTAATGAAAATGTGCTACCAAAACGCACTTACTGCGTCCAGATTTTTTTCTTGCAAACATGCATCATATTTCGATAAAAAAAAATTCTGGACGCAGCAAGTGCGTTATGGTAGTGAATTTTCATAAAAATCTTTTTTATAACAAATATGTGTTTTTTTAAGAAAGCAGGCATCAAATTTGGTTACCAGTATAACCTATATAGTAAAAACAATGTGCCATGTTCCATTAAAATAACTTTATTGTGTGAAAATGTACAAAAATTTCCAAAAGTAAACTTAAAATGTTCCCGAAAAAACACGTTTCTTGGTCAACCTTATAGGTTAATAGCAAATTGAGCTGTTCAAATATGAAACATTTGATCAAAATTCGCTACCATAACGCACTTGCTGTGTCCAGAATTTATTTTCTTACAAATATGCATTATATTTCGATGGAAAATGCAATAACATAAGGCGTGTTTGATTAAAAAAAGGAAATTTCTATCACCAACGACTTATGGGCCAGCCTGTGATTGCAGAAATATTATTTTAAGATGTAGCTCAAGACACCCTATAATTAATATATACAAATTTTCTTCATATCTTATATAATAACGGATATATTGAGCTTTATTAATTTTTTACGAAAATTCGACAAAAATTATATACCATTAAATGATAAACTCTATAGCTAAGGCTACTGCCAAGCATCAGAGAAAGGGTCTCTTTGAAATGAATTTTCTGCAAATATTTTAGTAAAATGAAGGACTATGACGGTTGAAACTAAGACTTTAGGGTTTGTAAAACATTCTTCTTGAGACATTTTATTTCTATAGCAGGTATTAGATTTAAGTTATTTGCCTAAATGTTGCCAATTTTGACATTTTAAATCGCCACCTTGACGTTTTGAGGAAAATCCCAATTTATTTATTTTTAAATGCCTATAACTTTTTTGTCTTTTGACCTACATAGCTAAATTTTGGTACGTGACTTACCTATAAGAATGTTAACCTGCGTACCAAATTTGGTTGCCCTTACTTTGTTAATTCCGGAGATATAATTTTTTTTCGAAAGAAAACACAAAATTTTCCGGGAAAACCTGGGCAGATTTTCCTGACTAACGAACTCATTCAAGCCATTTGCAAAAGGAATTTTTTCACGAAATTTGATCAAAATCGGCCCATTATTTTTTGAGTTATCGGTGTGATACATATATATATATATATATATATATATATATATATATATATATATATATATATATATATATATATATATATATATATATATATATATATATATATATATATATATATAAACATATAAAAATTGAAACTGACCCCGGATATGTTTTCTATGTGGCCTAATTAACGCACGTTTGAAGAAATTTTTTCAAAATTCAAAAGTCGGGATCTCCTCATTAGTGAATTTTTTTAAGAAAATTCACTAAAAATGCTAAAATGCAATAACGAATTTGTTCTGCGAAAATTAGCTAAAAATTATAGACTGTTAAACCATAAAATTCACTAAACCTACAGCGAAAGAATCAACTTAACTAAACCGACAACCAAAGCATCAGAGAAAGGGTCTATTTGAAATGAATTTTCTGTAAACATTTTAGTTAAATGAAGGGTAATGACGGTTGAATCTTAAACTTAAGGGTTCGCAGAACACTCTTCTTGCAACATTGTCTTTTCACAATCCGTATTTGTTTCACGTTCCCTAAACATTGCCAATTTTGACGCTTTAAATTGCGAGTTTGACGTTTTAAATTGCGAGTTTGACGTTTTAAATTGCGAGTTTGACGTTTTGAGGAAAACTCCAAAATTTGTTTCTTTAGTTGCCCGTAACTTTTTTGTCTTTAAACTTAGAGACCTATATTACATGGTTCACTTTTTATAATACAAATACGCGTACCAAATTTGGTTGCCCTCACTTTGTTATTTCTGGAGATACGAATTTTTTAGAAAGAAAACACAAAATTTTCCGGGAAAACCTGGTCCGATTTTCCTGTCTAACGAACTTATCCAAGCCACTTGCAAAAGGAAGGTACTCACCAAATTTGATCAAGATCGGTCTATTATTTTTTGACTTATCAGTACGATATATATATATATATATATATATATATATATATATATATATATATATATATATATATATATAAACACGGATCTCCCCATTAGTGAATTTGTTTAAGAAAATTCACTAAAAAAGAAAATTTCAATCACCAACGACTTATGGGCCACCCTGTAATTGTAGAAATATTTTTTAAGATGTAGCTCAAGATACCCTATAATTAGTGTATACAATTTTTTTCGTATATTGTATAATAACGGATATAATGAGCTTTATTGATTTTTTACGAAAATTCGACAAAAATGATATACCTTTAACCGATAAACTCTATAACCAACACTACTGCCAAAGCATCAGAGAAAATATGAAATGAATTTTCTGGGAATATTTTAGTAAAATGAAGGACAATGATGATTGAAACTAAGACTTCAGGCTTTGTAGAACATTATTCTTGAGACATTTTCCTTCCATAGCTCATATTAGTTTCAGGTTGATTGCCTAAATTTTGACGTTTTAAATCGCGACTTTGATGTTTTGAGGAAAACCCAAATGTATGTTTCTTTAAATGCCTATACCTTTTTTGTCCTTTAATCTACAGAGCTAAATTTTGGTAGGTGATTTACCTATAATGATATAAACCCGCGCACCAAATTTAATTGCCCATACTTTGTTAATTCCGGAGATGTAATTTTTTTCGAAAGAAAACTCAAAATTTTCCGGGAAAACCTTGGCGGATTTTCCTGGCTAACGAACTTATTCAAGGTTGAATGTAGGGATGAAGTTTAAACGAGGCCAGATTTTTTTAATCTAAAATTGACGTGTTTCGGGATTTTTTAGTGAATTTTCTTAAAAAATTTTTATATATATATAATATATATATATATATATATATATATATATATATATATATATATATATATATATATATATATATATATATATATATATATATATATAAACATATAAAGTCTGAACTGAAACCGACCTCGGATTTGGATTCCAGGGGTCCTAAATAGCGCTCATTTGAAGAAATTTTTTCAAAAGTCGGGATCTCCCCAAAAAGTGATTTTTTTTTAAAGAAAATTCTTCATTAGTGAATTTTTTTAAGAAAATTCACTAAAAAATCCCGAAACACGTCAATTTTAGATTAAAAAAATCTGGCGACGTTTAAACTTCATCCCTACATTCAACCTCATTCGAAGGACAGTTGCAATACACAAATTTATAAATAGAAAATAGGGGCATTTAAAAGAGCTCTTCATTTTCTATTCAAAAATGCTATGGTTTTAAAATGTATTGCAAAGATTAATAAAAAATTCATCTGAATGACGAACACTAAACAATTAATAACTAATTGCGTTACATTCTTGATAATAAGAAAAGTTCTGGACGCAGCAAGTGCGTTATGGTAGTGAATTTTCTTAAGAATAATATATAATATATTCTAGTAATTTAGCCTTATATTAAAAGTTATAAAAAATTACTTTATTTAATTAGGAACAGTAAGAAATAAGGTAAAGAAGGGAAAGCAAAAACATGAGCTCTATCATAAATATTTATACAGTAAATTAGATACAAAACCCAAACAAAGGAATTAACAAACAGGAAGTATACTCAACAAAAAATACACGAGAAAGCTGAACATAAAAAAAATCCTGTGATTCATGCATTGAAGGTGATTGTATGCATGCAGAATGGGAAGAAAACCCCCCAGGACGAAGAGGGCATCTGACCCCTCACCCAAAACACGGGGGGCTCTGCTTCTCCTTGCATACAACCACCTTCAAAGCATAAAGCACAAGAAAAAATTTTTGGGAGCAACCCCCAAGACAGTTACGGGACCTAAGACGAATACGAGTGTTGCGCGGAGTAGACAAAGTTTAAAGGAGGTGTTGCTGCAAAATGTGAAAAACACATATTTTAAAAGTCCGACTAAGTGTTTTTTTTTAGCATTTTCCCCTCATATTTCCTGCCCGCCCAGCACTCCTGTTCATTTTTCTTCCATGAACTTTCTTGGGGCTTGTTGGCAACAATTTTGTCTGGTGGCTTGTGCATCCAAGGGGCTTTCTAAACATGTTTTTATGAAAATTTTTCTAAAAACCCTCCGTGCAGATAACTGCAAATTTACCGAAAATACATTCCACTTCGTCGCCTATAATGTTTTTTTTCAGATAACACAGAATAAGCACTAAATTAAATTGGTTCACTTGCATTTTATTTTTTTATTTTTATATTACACATATAAACTTAAGATTAAGATAAGTATAATTAAGGGGCTTAATTAACATTGTGGCAACACAAACTTGAAAAGTAGAGAACTTATTTAGAGCGCGTTAACAGTCATAAAGTTGATTTCATCATCATGTCACAATATTTGATCATAAAAAATTACTTCTAACTGTATGCCCACAAAAATTAGTAAAATACATTTATAAAGTATAATAAAAAACAACAGTTTCGTAATTGAGATTTGAGGAAACGTCAAACTCTAAGTACCGCAGCATAATATTATTATGTTGCGACTGTACTCACCCCATGTCGCATGCGTGGGACAGTGCAAAAATAGGTAGCCGTATTATCATATCTCTCGCGTAATTGTATCATGTCTAAAACCTAAAGTTGAGGCTAAATTTACAATTTGATATTGACAATTGACAATTGACAATAAATGACATTACCACAGAATGACAAATGACAGAGAAGCTCCAGCAAAAACATAGTCTAACAACGTTGTCAGATACCGTGAATTAGGACTGGAGTGATACATTAAAAATCATGAGAAATGGGTAATTCGAAATTTGCGGGTATTAAATACAGCTATGGATTACGGTATTTTTAACTAACTGATAAAACTAAATTTTATAAGATGCTTTCTTTATTATTAGAAGTTGTGAAAATTTGAGATGTTTATACATGAAAGGTTTTACTGCATGAATTCTCTGAAGATCTGTCAACCCCGGTAAGAAACAGCTACATTTTGACGTCTTGCAATGAGTGTAACTTACATTGTTTAGATTTATATCTACGATTCATTTAAATAGCATAGAAGTACAGGTAACTCCATCTGTCTTTGTCCAATATTTTAGATATTGCATTACAGAATTTGAAGTGATGTCGAGGATTATTTTATTATTAATTTCGAATAACTTTATTTGTCTTTAATCAAAAGACACGAAAATTGGTACAAAACGATGTATATCTATGTTATTTCAAGCTGTTTACGTTTCTATTACTATTTCAAATTAAAAGACATTGCGTTTTAAAAAATATTAAAAAAATTTTTGTTGACAAAAATTGGACGTTAAGTCCTGATGAACGAACTTATCCAAGCCATTAACAAAATAACGGCAATTCACAAGTTTGGTCAAAATCAGTGAGGTATTTTTTGGGTTATCGGTTGGATATATATATATATATATATATATATATATATATATATATATATATATATATATAAACTTTTTAACTGAGATATGGGTCCCAGGCGCCCTAATTTGCGCTCATTTGAAAAATTTTTCCAAAAGTCTGACCATCGATGCCTTTTCATTAATGAATTTTCTTAATGGAAATTAAAAAAAAATTAGAAACACATCAATCTCAATGTAGGAGATATTTCAAGTGAGTGCCTTGAACGTCTTGGCAGCATCCTAATCGTAAACAAAAATGTCTTCTGACATTAATCAACATCTGATACCTAACCGACCTAATCGCAATCGTTACTTTTCTTCTTAAGTCAATTAAATTGCGTGGTTTAGTTTTGTATACCATACTTCTCCCACCTCTCCATCAGAAGAAGTCTAATAGCGTAAGATGGGGTGATCGTGCTGGCCTTTCTGATGATCCTCGCCTCCCTATGCACCGATTTGAAACATTAGGTCGAGGTACTGCCGGACATTGATTTGGAAATATGCTGGTGACCCATCATGCTGGAACCATATCACCATATTTTCACATTTACTGAAACTTGTGGGTTTGCTCGATCAGGATACAAGCTTGCCAAATTTGGCACGATAATATTTTGAAGAAGTGCTAAATAATTATCTCCATTTAAATTGCCATCAATGAAAAAGGGACCAATAACATGGTTTCCAACAATTACTGCCCAAACAATTACCTCTCCGGGGAGAGGTCGTCTCTCATCCAGTGTGGATTTCCTCTGGAGCAGTAGCGACAATTTTAACGATTAGCATGGCCATGAAATGTAAAACTACACTCATCAGAAAATAAAACATGTTCTAGCTGGATAACATTGTTATCTAAATTTCCATAATTTGTTCACAAAATGACGTGCCTATCTCAAAATCGTCTTCCATGAGCCCCTGAGTTTGTATCGATTTATAGGGATGCATTATATTTTCTTTTAATATTTGATGAATGGCTAACAGCCAGACTCAAGAATTACAGCTAATTTCGTATTATTACTCCAGGCATTAGAAGGTCTTTTTGTATCCGCCTTACATGTCCAAGCTCGCGAAATTGCTTTTCAATTTCACTAATTGTCCCCTGGGATATAGGCTTCAAATCGGGAAATTTTTCTTGAAAGAGGTGAGTAACTCCGATCTGTGATCGTATTGTATCTCCGTAACCAATAATGTGTAGAATTGTTATTTTATACATTTCTGTTAAATAAGCCCTGTTTCTGATTAACAACTGACAACTATTGTCATGCGGTTACAATCACACAGCAGGTTTCTTGGGCGTTTTTAACAAAACTTACATTTCCAAATATGAAGAATGTTGATAAATTTTTACGTTATCCTTTTAAGAAAAAAATAGCAATAGCGTTTAGGTCGTTCACACCTAAGATGTTGATTAATGCCAGAAGACATTTTCATTTCTGATTAGGATGCTGCCAAGACGTTCAAGCCATGAATTTTGAACATCTACATTTAAGTTTATGTGATTTTTATTTTATCTTATCAAGAATGAAACGCGATTAGTTATTAATTTGCAAATAAATTTGGTATTTGAGGAACATTGATAAATTGATTAATTTATTAATTTCTGTAGCGCTTCTTCAAAAGCATGCTAAATAATTAGGTTTATATCTATACCAGACAAAATGTTAATTTACACAGCATGTATTTAGGAATTTTTCATAGATGCCCGAGTAGATGCCTATATTAGCTAGTAAAGGAGACAACGGATTATCTATAGGGACGCCTCTGTTTCGTATATAAATTTTTTCATTAACATAATTTTATTTGTTCATTAGGAAGATTTAATGTTTCTCGCGCATTTTTGTGACATTGACGTTCTTTTTGGTAAAATATATTTATTATAGGTTTTATATTATTCAAATTTCGTATTAATGCATACACCACTCCTTAATAAATTACTTTGACACATAACTGTCTTATATGTATAAAAAAAAACTTATCTATTAGCACTCTGTAAGGCTAGATGCATTTTCGCAACAATTAGAACCGTAGACCGGTTTCGCTCTCATTAGAACTCTTCAGTACGGCATATTAATTGTATCAAAAATGCACCAAAAGTAATACGGCCATAGTATAGCCAGCCTTAAAACACTAAATGAGTGGTGGACGTGCCGCCACCTAGTTGCGGAACCAAGTAGTATGTTGTCACGCCAGCTCCAAATAACACAAAGTGTTAAAAAAATAGAGACTGTATACAACTTACTAACAATTTAGAAAATTGACAGCCCTGGCCCATTTATACTCTAATATAGGGACACGCCAGCTATAAATAACACAAAGTGTTAAAAAAATAGAAATTGTATACAGTCTCTTTTTTTTTAATAGGGACTGTATACAGTCTCTATTTTTTTCAACACCTTGTGTTATTTATAGCTGGCGTGACAACATACTACTTGGTTCCGCAACTAGGTGGCAGCACGTCCACCACCCACTTAGTGATTTAAGACTGGCTATACTATGGGCGTATTACTTTTGGTGCATTTTTGCTACAATTAGTATGCCATACTGAAAAGTTCTAATGAGAGCGAAACCGGTCTACGGTTCTAATTGTTGCGAAAATGCATCTAGCCTTACATACTTTGTCCCTATATTGGGTAGAAATGGGCCAGGGCTGACAATTTTCTAAATTGTTAGTTAGTTGTATACAGTCTCTATTTTTTTAACACTTTGTGTTATTTATAGCTGGCGTGACAACATATTACTTGGTTCCGCAACTAGGTGGCGGCACGTCCACCACTCACTTATTGATATTAGCACTCTATCTGCTAACGCAAATTACTGATCCAACAGAAATTGCTTATAGATTTTTAGGTACCAATGCATTCTTGATGACGGTTGCAAATTTTTCTGCAAGATATATTTGGTTTCTTATTTACTGAATAAAAAACTATTTTCCAGTTCATCGCTGAGTTCAGCTTAAAAGAAATCTGCTCAATTGTTTGCAGTAATACAATCCATTAACGTTTGCGTGGTATGCGTCTCTATTTGTATCTAAGATTGCGTGTTATATTGGCTTTAATAAAAGTTAAATCGTTTTTTAGTGAATTTTCTCTAAAAAAAGCATCAGGAGATCTCGACCTTTGAATTTTGAAGAAATGCATTTAAGTGGGTACGAACTATACCCCCTAGAACCCATATTCGGGGTCAGTTTAAATTTTCATATGTTTATATATATATATATATATATATATATATATATATATATATATATATATATATATATATATATATATATATATATATATATATAACCGATAGCTTTAAAAATAATGCTCTGATTTTGTTAAAATTTGGTGAATACCTTTCTTTTGTAAATGGGTTGGATAAGTTCGTTAACCAGAAGATTCACATTAGTTTTTCTGGAAAATTTTTGGATTTTCTTTCTGAAAATCTTAGTATCTCCCAAAATCATGACGCAACCAAATTTGGTACGCGGGTTTCTTTCATTAAGGGTATTCTATGTACCAAAATTCAGATCCCTAGCCTCAAACGCAACAAAGTTATATGCTTTAATTAAAAACAAATTTGAAACGTCAAAATTGATAATTCTGGTAGGCCTACTAATTTATAATGCACTTTGCGAGAGAAAAATATCGCCCAGAATCACTAAACAAACTTCTAAATATGTGTATCAGCTGTTATTTTCCTTCATTTGACCAAAAGTGCAAAAATCCATTTGAAATAAAAATTGTTGGCTATAAATAATAAAGACGGTAGAATATTAACATACTAGGTTATATACCCGTTAGTAGACTACATCTATCATGCTAAGTGTAGCTTAGCGATTGAAGGGTTTCCCGTCAGATATATAGTCGTGTTCTAATCCTATAGTAGTTACTTTTTAGTGAATTTTCTTAAAAAAAATTCACTAATGAGGAGATCCCGACTTTTGAATTTTGAAAAAATTTCTTCAAATGACCGCGAACTAGGCCCCCTAGAACACATATCCGGGGTCAGTTTCAATTTTTATATGTTATATATATATATATATATATATATATATATATATATATATATATATATATATATATATATATATATATATTTATATATATATATATATATATATATATATATATATATATATATATATATATATATATTTATATATTTATATATATATATATATATATATATGTATCACACCGATAACTCAAAAAATAATAGGCCGATTTTGACTAAATTTGGTGGAAAAATTCCTTTTGCAAATGGCTTGGATAAGTGCGTTATCCAGGAAAATCTGCCCAGGTTTTCCCGGAAAATTTTGTGTTTTCTTTCGAAAAAAATTTATATCTCCGGAATTAACAAAGTAAGGGCAACCAAATTTGGTACGCTAGTTAATATCCTTATACGTAAGCTACCTACCAAAATTTAGCTATGTAGGTCAAAAGACAAAAAAGTTATAGGCATTTAAAGAAAAATAAATTGGGGTTTTCCTCAAAACGTCAAAGTTGCGATTTAAAACGTCAAAATCGGCAACATTTAGGCAAAGAACTTGAATCTAATACGGGATATGGAAATCAAATGTCTCAAGAAGGATGTTTTACAAACTCTGAAGTCTTAGTTTCAACCGTCATTGTCCTTCATTTTACTAAAATGTTTCCAGAAAATTCATTTCAAATAGACCCTTTTTCTGATGCTTGGCAGTAGCCTTAGCTTTAGAGTTTATCGTTTAATGGTATATAATTTTTGTCGAATTTTCGTAAAAAATCAATAAAGGTCAATATATCCGTTATTATACAAGATATGAAGAAAATTTGTATATATTAATTATAGGGTGTCTTGAACTACATCTTAAAAAAATATTTCTACAATCACAGGATGGCCCATAAGTCGTTGGTGATACAAATTTTCTTCTTTTTTTTTTAATCAAACACGCCTTATGTTATTGCATTTTTGAATATTTCAGCGATGCATGTTTGTAAGAAAAGAAATTCGGGACGCAGCAAGTGCGTTATGGTAGCGAATTTTCATTAAATGCTTCAAATTTAAATAGCTCAATTTGCTATTAACCTATAAGGTTGACCAAGAAACGAGTTTTTCCGGGAACACTTTAAGTTTACTTTTGGAAATTTTTGTACATTTTCACACAATAGAGTTATTTTTATGAAACATGGCACATTGTTTTTACTATATAGGTTATACTGGTAACCAAAATTGATGCCTGCTTTCTTAAAAAGGAAACACACATATTTGCAATTAAAAACATTTTTATGAAAATTCACTACCATAACGCACTTGCTGCGTCCAGAATTTTTTATATTTTTGATCCTTCATTTCATTTTACTGTTATCTGATGAGATTTCGTAATTCCGATAAATTTTTTTGATAATTTTGGATAAAAGAATTTATTAGAGAGCAGGCGAAAACTTTTAAGACTTAATTCCTTTCCAATAGCTAATCTGGTTGTTTGTTATTGTCCTCGCTTGGTGAAACCGTTCCATACTTATCTGATACAGCCATAAAAACTTTTCCTGTGCTTGTTTTTTTTTCCTGCAACCAATTTTGCTTTTTACGGCATTGTCAGGCAAAAGAAAGATTTCTCTGTTAAGCCACAGAAAAGTCTTAACATCTGTATTTAGATCAGATTGTTTAATCTTACAACATTTTCGTATAAAAAATTCACTAATGAAGATATCGTGAGTTTTGAATCTGCAAAAATTTCTTCAAATGAGGGCAAACTAGGCCCCATAGAACACATATCCGGGGTCAGTTTCAATTTTTATATGTTTATATATATATATATATATATATATATATATATATATATATATATATATATATATATATATATATATATATATATATATATATATATATATATATATATATATATATATATATATATATATATATATATATATCACACCGATAACTCAAAAAATAATCGGCCGATTTTGATCAAATTTGGTGAGTGCGTTCCTTTTACAAGTCGCTTGAATAAGTTTGTTAGCCAAAAAAATCTGCGTCGTTTCTCCGGAAAAATTTTGGGTTTTCTTTCGGAACATTTTTTGTGTCTCCGGAAAAAAAAAGCTGTGGAAACCAAATTTTGTACCTAGGTTTACATAAAGAAACGTATACTACGTACCAAAATGTATCTCTAGATTAAAATAAAAATAGTTATAGGCATTTAAAAAAATTGGGGCCACTGATGACCAGAGAAAGACACAAAAACAAAATATTTTGTGTGGATCATAAAATATATTTTATGTTACAAAGTTTTTTGGCCCAAAAATGTCAAGATATACCAAAAAAAATACTTTGTAAATTTTCTAGTTTTTCTTCTTAAACCGTAAAAGTCGCAATTTGAAACGTCAAAATTGGCAACTCTTAGACAAAGAACCTAAAACAAATACGGGTTATGTAGAAAAAATGCAGCAAGAAGTGTGTATACAAAACCCTAAGATTCAGCTTCAACAGTCATTGTCCTTCATTTTACTAAAATATTTGCAGAAAATTCATTTCAAATCAACATTTTCTTCGATGCTTTGGACGTAGTTTTAGTTAGTGTTTATGGTTTAATGCACAATATTTTTTTTGCGAATTTTCATAGAAAAAAGTCGCTATTGAGGAGACCGCGACTTTTGAATTTTGTACAGATTTTTTCAAATGAGCGCGAACTCGGCCCCCTAGAACCCATATCCCGGGTTAGTTTCAGTTTTTATCTGCTTACATATATACAGGGTGACGCATATCTACGGTAAAGCTCAATATATCAGTGATTGTAAAGATACGAGAAAAAAATTATATATGTTAATTATAGGGTGTCTGGACTACATCTTATAAAATTATTTCGACGACAGGGTGGCCTATAAGTCGTTGGTGATACAAATTTTCTTTTTTTTAGTAAATTTTAATAGGAAAAATTACCTAATGAGGGGAGAGACTTCTGAATTTTGAAGAGATTCCTTCAAATAAGCGCGAACTATGCCTCCTAGAACACATATATAGGTTTTTTGAAAGTTTCGTCGAAATGCTTTTTGTGAATAATAATTATATCGTGGCAGGTGGGTAAATATCTTCAAAATATTTGTCGGACAGGAAAATCGAAACAGTTTTTTCAGGAACATTTTATGTTTATTTTCGAATTTTTTTTACTTTCGCAAACAGTAAAGTTATGTTAACGAAATATGGTACCTACATTGTTTCTACTATATACGTTATACTTAAACCAAATTTGGTGCCGGCTTTCATTAAAAAAAGACATATTTGCTATTAAAACCATTTTTATGAAAATTCACCACCATAACGCACTTGCTGCATTCATACTTTTTAAAATAATTTATTCGGAACAGATTTAAAAATTAGATTTGGATCATCAATCATTTGCTACTAGAACTATATCACTTCTTACAATACCCAGAGATTTTCTCCCATTTTCCAGGAAAATCTTTATCAGCATTAATGTGAACGGAACAGAAGTAGAATGTTGGTATTATATTACAATAGAGGTGATTTCTTTTGTGTATGTTGGCACAAATGGTTCGTTATTTGTAGACGTTGGATGGTAGCGGATCGTTTTAGTAAATTGCACGTCCGGTTCGTATTGTGTGACCGCGCCGTTTTCCGCTATAGGACCGTTTTAGACGGGGATAAACAGGGAATGCACCAGAGCGCGGTTCTAACCGGGAATATTATAGCTTCGGGGGATGCGCCGATTATTACTTTGGATGTTTTTAACGTTATTTTAAAACGCCTGTGTCAGATGCTCTATATTTTACGCATTTTAAAATACGAAGTATGGCAATCAACAAGCAACTAATAAAGTTATGGCTTGATCAAATAATTAAAACGAATGGTTTAGATGTAATAATAAAAAAAGTTCGGGACGCAGCAAGTGCGTTATGGTAGTGAACTTTTATTAAATGCTTCAAATTTGAATAACTCAATTTTCTATAAACTTAGAAAGTTTAATTTTGGTATATAGTAAGGTCTATCCTAGGGGTTAAGGAGTCGCGGGCCAAAGGACTCCAGGGGGCAAGCTGAGGAAGTGGAAATAACAACATAAACTCCCGATGAAGCTTTCCCCAAGACCGTCATGCGCGGTAAAAATCCGCATCCTGCACGAGGTGACCCTGCTAATAACTAAACATGACGGATCTAGACAAGGAGGTCGAACTAAACTCCCCCAATCTACGGTGTTACGTGACCCGTGCCTATGGATGGATGGCACCAGGGCGATGGTGT
Organism: Tillus elongatus; assembly: GCA_964006375.1. Taxonomy (NCBI): domain Eukaryota; kingdom Metazoa; phylum Arthropoda; class Insecta; order Coleoptera; family Cleridae; genus Tillus; species Tillus elongatus. The sequence goes on from OZ023270.1 coordinate 77,959,888, forward strand.
CGTGAACGGAACCTCTGGAGTACCAGGCAACCCTCCAGAGTAACCCGCCTTGCACCACACAGGGGGTTCTGATGGTGTGGACAGTATTTCCCCCATTCTCGTGGGAACAACATGAAGATTATAAATACATATAAAACCAAAACCAATGAGGCTCGAGGAGTGGCTCCGGCTACAGACTTGAGCCTTGAGTCTATCCCGGAAACGGAGACGAGCCAGGGTGCGGCAGCGGACTCTGGAGGTCCCACGACCGGCGTAGATACGGGGGATCAGGGGGTAGCTTCGGCCAGAGACCTGTCCCCGACACCCAAGCTGGAGGCTGGGTCCCACCGGAGGGCGGCGAGCTCCGCGGACTCCGGGGGCCCCTCCACCAGTGAGGACTCTACTGTTAGAGTAGAGGGACTGCCCCGGCAGTCCAAGCGTCTTTCCGGGGCGCAAAGAAAGAAGCTCCGGAGGGCGCAAAAAATGGCGGCCGGGACCTGGACGGTCGAGAAACCTGTAAAGGCGCAAGAGGGGAGTGCGGGTCAGAAGAGGACGCGCTCGAACTCTAGCACGCCCACTACAGACAGACGTTCCAAAAGGGCCAGGGTGCCTGTAAAGGCGCAAGAGGAGAGTGCGAGTCGGAAGACGCCGCGCTCTGGCTCTAGCACGCCTACTACAGACAGACCTCCCAAAGGAACTAAGGCCGGAACACCGGCGCAGACTGGCTCTTACAGGGAGGCTGCGGAGGGCCTCGGGATGGCGGTGATTGACAGACGCCATCCTGAGGTCACGCTAGACCAGGGGAAGGCGGACCTGATCCAGGCTGCGGTGGTAGCTGCAGTGGACTCTCTTCAGGAAGGGGAGAGCCCGCCTCAGTTCCACCGGACGCGCCTGACGGGGGGCATCCTCTGGATAACCTGTGCCGGCCCGCAGTCGCGGGACTGGCTGCGGAAAACGATCGGGGGCCTCGGTCAGATTTGGGAGGGGGCGGACTTGACAGCCGTCGAGCCCAAGGAACTCCCAAAGAGACGCAAGGTCCTCGTACGGATCCCTGACACCGTCCCGCAGGAGACGGTGATCAGCAGACTTAAGATCCAGAACCCTGAACTGGGGACGCAACACTGGTCGGTTCTAAGCAGGAAGGCAGAGGAGAAAGGACAGACGCTCGCCTTCTCGATCGACCCGACATCTTACAGAGCCCTTGAAGGAACCTCCTTCAAGGCATTCTGGGGCATGGGAAGGGTTAGCTTCCGCCCACTGGGGAAGCAATTAAGGGTTAATGGGACTTAGGTTCCTTCAGGTCAACCTCCAACACAGTAGGGCAGCCACGGCCGGACTACTAATGGCTCTGAGGAACACGGATGTGGCCCTCATCCAGGAACCGTACTCCTACAAAGGAGAGATCAAGGGACTCGGCGGAGCTAATGGAAAGCTCATCTACAGCAGGTCCAGCGAGAATCCGAGGGCCTGCATTTTTGTCAGGGAAGGGATAGAGTTTCTCCCTCTAATGAATTTCTGTTCCAGGGACCTGGCAACGATCAAAATCCGATGTGGAGGAGCGGATGGGCTGAGGGACATTACTGTCGCGTCAGCCTATCTGCCAGGGGACAGCACGGACCCTCCTCCACCCAACGAATTGGAGCAGCTGATGGTGGGTAGCAGAGCAGGTGGATGGCAGACCATCATCGGCATGGATGCGAATGCGCACCATGAGTTGTGGGGTAGCTCGGACACAAACTCTAGGGGTGAGGCACTTTTACAATTCTTTATGAAATTTAATTTAGACATATTGAATAGAGGTAATAAACCGACATTCGTCACAACACGGCGTGAGGAAGTTTTAGACCTAACAGTTTCCACCCAGTTTCTGGGTGACTTTGTTAAAAGCTGGGCTGTGTCTGGGGAAGTGAGTAGCTCAGACCACAGATACATCCGGTTTGAAATCGCCAAAGTCGAAAGAGAAACGGTATGGTACCGGGACCCCCGCAAGGCGGACTGGGAAGCCTACAGGGCAGACCTAGCTGTGGAACTGCGGGGGGTTGAGAGGGCCATAAGGGATTCAATAGACCTCGAGATTGCAGCAGTCCAATTGCGAGACGCAATTACCTCGGCCTATAACGCCAACTGCCCCCTGAAAATGAGGGTGTCCACCAGGAACGTCCCATGGTGGAACGAGGACCTCAGGCAAAGGAGGACGCAGGTTCGTAAGCTGTTTAACGCGGCCAAAAGGTCGGGAGCATGGGATGAATATAGACAGGCCCTATCGACCTATAACAAAAGACTGAGGGACGCCAAGAAGGAGTCGTGGAGGAGGCACTGCGAAGAAGTGGAAAACACGTCCGAGAGTGCTCGACTACACAAGATCCTGTCTAAGGGCCCTCGGACTAACATAGGCTCCCTTAGAACACCCACGGGAGGCTTTACAAGCTCGGGGGAGGAAACTATGGAAATTTTACTCCAGACGCACTTCCCCGGCTGTAACATAATAAACCAATCACCTCCGGACTGGGAACACTCAGAAATAGAGGCGCCTTATAGGCGGGCATCTAGAGTAGACTGGACAGTCGCTAAAGAGGTGGTTACCTGGAGCAAAATCAGATGGGCCATTAACAGCTTTAAGCCATACAAATCGCCGGGATTTGATGGAATAATGCCCATCATGCTCCAACAGGGGATAGATATACTGGCGCCGGTGCTTACCCTCATTATGAGGGCCAGCCTGGCTCTGGGGTACATTCCGAGGGCATGGAGACTGGCCAGGGTTGTATTTATTCCTAAACCTGGGCGTCCAACAGACCAGGCAAAGTCCCTGAGGCCAATAAGTCTCATGTCCTTCTTGCTGAAAACAGTGGAAAAACTGCTCGACCGGCACATTAGGGGCGGTGTACTGGAAGCATATCCTCTACACTGCGGACAATATGCATACAGAGCAGGATTCTCAACAGAAACAGCACTGCACCAACTGGTGCTGAAACTGGAGAATACGCTGGAGAACAAGGAGGTGGCGCTGGGGGCCTTCCTAGACATAGAGGGGGCCTTTAGCAACACCTCGTTCGGATCGGTTCTGGCAGCTGCCCGGGAGCGTGGAATAGAGGAGACCTGCTGCAGGTGGATCGGTTCCATGCTCAGGGACAGGGCGGTGTTCACCTCACTCGCGGGAGGGACTCTGCTGGCGGGGGTCGCGGCGGGGTGTCCGCAGGGGAGCGTTCTGTCTCCCTTGCTCTGGTGTCTAGTCGTGGACGGCCTGCTGGGGAGGCTCTCGGGAGGGGGGTATGAGGTACAGGGCTATGCGGACGACATTGTCATCAGAGTCCGAGGAAAGGTCACACAGGCAGTGTGGGAGCGTATGCAGACTGCACTGAAAGTGGTGGAAGGGTGGACGGTTGATCAAGGGCTCGGGGTGAGCCCCGAGAAAGCAACCGTCGTGCCGTTTACGAGGAGGAGGAAGTGTGAAAGCCACAGAACTCTCACTCTATACGGTAGGAGCGTTCCAATGGCCAGGGAGGTAAAATATCTTGGGGTCGTATTGGACTCTAAGCTAACCTGGAATGGTCACATTGGAAAAATACTGCGTAAGGCAGTCATGACCTTAGCCGTCACTAGGCGGCTATATGGAAAAACGTGGGGACTAAGACCTAGTATGGCCCACTGGCTGTACACAAGGGTGGTCAGACCATCGTTAACATATGCGGCACTGGTCTGGTGGCCTAAGGTGACACAATCCAGTGCCAAACAAAAACTAGGCAAGATCCAAAGGATGGCTTGCCTAGGCATCACAGGGGCCATGTCTTCAACCCCAACAGCCGCCATGGAGGTGTTGCTGGATCTACCCCCCCTACACTTCGTTATTATGGGAGAGGCCAGGCTAGGACTATACAGACTAGCCTGCAATGGTAGACTGAAGATCAACCCAGGCTTCAGGGGCCACTGCAAAATTCAGGAGATCGTGAAGGAACCCATGCTTGAAATGAGGTCAGACTTCGCGAGCCCGCGAATGTGCAGGGAAAACAACTTCACAGTGGAAATCCCTGATCGCGGGGCATGGCGGGAGGAGACACCGGGCATACCACGGGACGCGCTCGTCTGGTTCACGGACGGATCTGGCGGGGAGCGTGGGACGGGGGCAGGTGTTTACTCGGAAGGACCGAGGGTAAGTCACAGTATTTCCCTCGGAGCCCATGCAACGGTGTTTCAGGCCGAGATGTACGCCATCCTGCACTGTGTGCGGGAGAACAAGAGGAGGGGCTACACCAACAAGCGGATCCTCATAGCCACAGACAGCCAGGCAGCCCTTAAGGCACTAAGTAGCCCACGGGTAAATTCCTGGCTGGTGAGTGAGTGCCGAGACGAGACGAGCGACCTGGCTGGGCAGAATGAGGTGACCCTCATCTGGGTGCCGGGTCACTCGGGGGTCAAAGGCAATGAAGAAGCTGACAGTCTCGCAAAGAGGGGGTCAGCAGAACCATTTATGGGACCAGAACCGGCTCTGGGCGTGTCAAAGAGCACTGTCAGGGGAGCCATTAAGTCCTGGGTCAGAAACCAACACAAGGTGTACTGGGCGGACTGTCCAGGGCTCAGACATGGGAAGTCAATAATTGACGGACCCAGTTCAAAGAGAGCTGTGGAGCTGCTAAACCTTAGCAGAGGACAGCTCAGAAACACAACAGGTCTCTTGACGGGACACATGGCCGTCAAGAAACACCTACATAAAATGGGGCGGTTCGAAGGGGACCTCGCATGCAGACTCTGCGGCGAGGGGGAGGAATCAGCCCAGCACATCTTGTGCGAGTGTATAGCTCTGGACCGGAAAAGACAACTGATCTACGGTCACTCTAGACCGGAGACAGAGCAATATAAAACTTCACCCTACCAATCGCTGTGCAGACTAGTTCAAGGCACAGTGATTTTGGAATGGGTGGAGTAAGACTAGGGGTATGCACAATCAACCAAGGGTTGCGGTGCTATCGGGGCGGCAAGGCCGCGGACGAGCCCTGAGGGAACAAAAAAAAAAAAAAAAAGGTCTATCCTAAGGCAAGATATCCAGTAAATTTTATTAAAGCAACTTTGTAATTTTCGGAGAAAAAATTGTTTTCCAAAGAAAATTTAAAATTTGAATAACTCAATTTTCTATAAACCTAGAAAGTTGAATTTTGGTACGTAGTAAGGTCTCTTCTAAGGCAATATACACAATAATTTCATTAAAACAGCTTTGTAATTTTCGGAGAAAAAATTTTTTTTCGAAAGAAAACTCAATAATTTCTCAGAAAACCCCATCCGATTTTTCTAGCTAACGAACTCATCCAAGCATTAATAAAAGAAAGGCACTTGCCGAATTTCATCGAAATCAGTTAATTATTTTTTGAGTTATCGCATGGATATATATATATATATATATATATATATATATATATATATATATATATATATATATATATATATATATATATATATATATATCTTTTGGAATATTGCACTACACTGTAATTACTTTTAAATATACACTTTATTTGTTGGCTGTACGTTTGTGATTTCTTATTGGTTTCAAGACACTCGATAAATAAAAATCACAAGGTGTTAGGTCAAGTAATTGCGGTGGACAAATTATAGGAGCATCATTTCCTCTTCCAATCCATCGGTTTCGAAATTCTTGGTGAAAATCTTGTCGAACTGCTAGAGTAAATGCAGATCTTAACTAATTCGTTATATGTATTTAAGTACAGTTCTAAAGTATAAATAAGCAATTTTACTAAATAGAGTTTGACAGATTAACAAACACTCGACGTACAAATCTTGCTTCCATGGCATAATATTTATTCAGTTTTATCAAATTGGCTAGTGCATGTTGTTGTTTCTTTTTTTTCTGACTACACTGCTGAACTAATAGAAATATCGTAAGGGACAAAGAAGTTCTCAAATCAGATGTATCTACTCCTTACAACTTAGACACCCTGTGCTTTAATTTTTGAAAAACTCACTGAAATTGTGGAATACGGAAAGGCAAATACCTGCGTCAAAATTGAAATCAGAAGGTAAAGCCAAATTAGAATTAACAAAAATTTATTATTATTAAAGCCTCCTTTAAGGGGCTGTAGCTCGTCAGGGCGACACTTCTGGACATAGGTAAAGTGGGTCAGCTCGATTTCTTTATGCAAGGAATAGGTGGTCGAGTGTGGTTCACCTATTTGTTGGACATCATACATACATACATACATACATATATATATATATATATATATATATATATATATATATATATATATATATATATATATATATATATATATATATATATATATATATATATATACAGATGCCGAGTATGGGTCCTAGGGTTTCTAGACTCTCGCTAAAAGAACATTTTTGAAAGTCTTGAAGTCGTGAGCTTCTCATAAGCGATTTTTCTTACGAAAGTGCGTTGAATAGTTTTTGCATCACAAATGTAATACAAAGAATAGCCAGTTCTTTAAAAAAAATTATGTGACTTCGATTTGCGCATATCTTGATTTTCATTTGCAAAGTTTTTAAGAATATAATTTATGTTTTCTCTGTAATGTTTATATCAGTAAAAAACTATAGAGAAATTGCAACAGATCATAGATAAATGTTCTAGTTCCTTTGATATTATTTTTAAAAATCGTTAAATAATTATAACTCCATTTGAAATTGCAGAACTGACTTTCCTTTGTAGTTTTTAAAATTTTCGCTTAATTTATTAAAAATCTAAATTACTGAAATCAATGTGTGCTTTTTATCCTAGGGTAAAAGTCTCTAAAGTAGTTAATAGTATCACAAAGCACTTGATGCATATTGCAAAATAAAAAACACACATTTCACGAGACGTAAAGACCCCAAGTCTTTAATTTAGATTTATTTTTTCATTTTTTTTTTCTCCCACTGGCGCTTATTTCACATCGCATCTATTATTAGAGGTTTAGTTTTTCTACGTCACACATACACACGCACACACACATACACATACAGACACACATGTCCTATACGTGTCACGCGAGTCTGACTTAGAAAAAAAAGAGAACTAAATATAATACAAATTGTATGTCATTAAAATTTTGCGCTTGACGAGTTTAAATTGATAATAAATGACAATAATGAAAAGTGGGCGGTATAAGTATCGTGGTGAGCGCCGGAAGCGGCCCCAGCGGCGGCTTTTAGAACCTCTGTCATGGCAGACCTGATGTGCATGTAATCAACATACAAGACCATATTACCTGTAATTACCTATATACATGACGATTGTTGTACTTGTCACTAGTTAGTTAGGTCGTTGTTGTTATATCGCGTTTCGTGTTTTGTTTCAACCGACACTTGTTTCTATTTCCATGGCCTGTTTGATTACGTTATGTTGCACATTATGATATGTAGATGTAACTACTTTGATTTGATGCGTGTCCACACTTCAATGTGGATGTGTGTTTCTGTGTTTGTATATTATGTAGGAATTCACATGGAGATTTTAAACAAAAAATCATTAAAAATGCATCATACTTTACCTACATATATTTTTCGCACAATAGGAACTGTGCTCGTTAATTTAGCTCATCTATATCTTCTCAAGTAAACAACACAACAGCTAGAACGCTAGAAAAGTTCGGGACGCAGCAAGTGCGTTATGGTAGTGAATTTTCATAAAAATCTTTTTAATAACAAATATGTGTGTTTTTTTAAGAAATCAGGCATCAAATTTAGTTACCAATATAACCTATATAGTAAAAACAATGTGCCATGTTCCATTAAAATAACTTTATTGCGTGAAAATGTACAAAAATTTCCATAAGTTAACTTAAAATGTTCCCGAAAAAACACGTTTCTTGGTCAACCTTATAGGTTAATAGCAAATTGAGCTGTTCAAATATGAAACATTTGATCAAAATTCGCCACCATAACGCACTTGCTGCGTTCAGAATTTCTTTTCGTACAAACATGCATTATATTTCGATGGAAAATGCAAAAATGCAATAACAAAAGGCGTGTTTGATTTAAAAAAAAAGGAAATTTGTATCACCAACGACTTATGGACCACCCTGTGATTGTGGAAATATTATTTTAAGATGTAGCTCAAGACACCCTATAATTAATATATACAAATTTTCTTCATATCTTATATAATAACGGATATATTGAGCTTTATTGATTTTTTACGAAAATTCGACAAAAATTATATACCATTTAATGATAAACTCTATAGCTAACGCTACTGCCAAGCATCAGAGAAAGGGTCTATTTGAAATGAATTTTCTGCAAATATTTTAGTAAAATGAAGGACAATGACGGTTGAAACGTAGACTTTAGGGTTTGTAAAACATCCTTCTTGAGACATTTTATTTCTATAGCCCGTATTAGATTTAAGTTATTTGCCTAAATGTTGCAAATTTTGACATTTTAAATCGCCACTTTGACGTTTTGAGGAAAACCTCAATTTATTTTTGTTTAAATGCCTATAACTTTTTTGTCTTTTGACCTACAGAGCTAGGTAACTTACTTATAAGGATGTCAACCTGCGTACCAAATTTGGTTGCCCTTACTTTGTTAATTCCGGAGATATAATTTTTTTTTAAAAGAAAACACAATGTTTTCCGGGAAGACCTGGGCAGATTTTCCTGGCTAACGAACTCATCCAAGCCATTTGCAAAAGGAATTTTTTCACCAAATTTGATTAAAATCGACCCATTATTTTTTGAGTTATCGGTGTGATAATATATATATATATATATATATATATATATATATATATATATATATATATATATATATATATATAAACATATAAAAATTGAAACTGACCCCGGATATGTTTTCTGAGGGGCCTAATTAGCGCTCATTTGAAGAAATTTTTTCAAAATTCAAAAGTCGGGATCTTCTCATTAGTGATTTTTTTTTTAAAGAAAATTCACTAAAAAAATTAGAAAATACATGAAGACGAAAGAAAAGAACGACTTTTTGAATGTAGGGAACTGGAATATTAGGAGCTTGTTAACTCTTTGAAGCACGAATTTCAATGTTATTTCCAATTCTAATGATATTTGGTATATATCATCTTAATGTGTAGAAAAATAATGTAGTACACTTCTTTGTTGCAAAAAAACATTTATTTTAACTTTTGCAAGTGGTTTCGATATGAAACCACAATGCAAGTGAACACACACAAAATCGAAAGATTATATATATTTTATATTATTGATGATAAGTTAGAAAACAGTTTCTTTCTGCCAGTAAACACAACCCGACTTTACACTGTATGCAGCTCCATCTGGTTCGATGAGGTTTTTCGGCCGTACTACACTGCGCACAGCGTCTTGATGTTCCGTGCACAGGTAGATGTTTTGCTTGATCACGCCGTTGATCTATTTGGTACATAAGGTTTGAATCTGGATACAACTTTTTTAGTAGAAGATGGCGTTCCACAAGAGCTTCTTGAAACGGAAGCCCCAATCAGCCTCAGTATTACTTCACATCGGAAAATGTTGAGGCTCATAGCACTTTTGGTCCTCCGTTTGAATATTATATATAAGTTGACTACTGATGTATCGAAAAAATGCCAAAATAGACGGTGGTACCATTTTCGGGATTTCCGATCGATGGCGTAGTAAGATTACATCATATCAGCTTTGTCAACTCCATCCATATACCTTCGGTAGTCTACAACTGCTTTAGGGCAATTGACTTCAGTCATACTTCCATCTTTATCCCTTTTATTCACTTTAGTATGATCTGTAGGAGAATGTATTGTAGAGAGCATCTGAATAGTTTTTTTGTCCTTCCACTTGGTACAAGATACTTTGTCTCTATAAACTGCCCAATCAAAATCACCTCGATTCATTTCCTTATCGTCTTTCAATCCAGTGGGAATTTTTTTTTCTGTTTGGACGTACAGTTCCACACGCGTAGATTTTATTTTCTTGTAAAGAAAGTAAAAAGTCAGTTGTTGTGAAATAGTTATCAAAGTAAGCGTGGTGTCCTTTTCCTTCGAGACCCCTAGTCATGTCAAGCACTACCCGTTCACCTAAACCTTTCCCAGATTTATCTTGTTGCTTTCCTGTATATAATTCAAAATTACTTGGATAACCTTCTTTATCGGCGCACGCCCAGATTTTAAACCCCTTTTTACAGGTTTCATTGGCATATATTGCTTGAAAGCTATTCTGCCTTTGAACTTCACCATGCTTTCATCAACTGACACTTCTTTTGATGGGTAATAATATTTTTGGAAGTTTTTCTTTAGGAGTTCAATGTATGGTCTGATTTTAAACAATTGATCAAAACCGGGCTCTCCTTTTTTTGCCATTGTGGCATTGTCATTGCAATGGAGGCTAGTTAGCAGGGAGCCAAAACGGTTTACGCCTATTTTTGATGCTATGACATCATCACGTAGTTCTGGACGCGAAGACCAGTAATCGCGAAAGGAGGGCGACTTTTTTATACCCATGAGAAAATTTACCGCTATAAAAATTTTCATTTCCTCCTCAGTTGTCGGAATAAAGTTTCTTTTTTCCTGGGTGGCATACAAGTTTGTTTATTCTGTAACCAGACGAATAGCATCGCCAAAAATAAGCAAGAAGAAATCTATAGGTTTTGTGACATTGCTGAAAATGATTTAGATTCGGAGTAATTTCTTGTTTTCTCCAGTTCACAAAGTGGATAAGTGGTATATCATCTTCTAAATCGCCTGGGTCGTCATCTATGTCGCTCCCAATTGCCAAATCGTCGTCACCCAAAATAGTGTCCTGAGCAATCGCTTCGGTAGTTTCATTATTTTCAATGATGTCTTCAATCATTTTTTCCTCTTCTTCCTTATATTCGCTTATTACTGACTCTCCATCAGAAGGAATTTCATCAAGCAGAGAGTAAGCTTCATCCGAGGTTAGTTTTGACAAATCGATTTGGTTTTTCATCACTTACGGCAAATCAATTTGATTTTCCATCCTAACCTAAACAAATTTACTTTAGTGCATTGCACGCACACTGGTTTCGCCGCGAAACCATATCCGGTCAACAAAAACAAACTTACTTTACTGCAAGCACACTGGTTTCGCCGCAAAACCATATCCGATTGACAAAGTAAAAACAATAAACTATGTAAAACAAATATTCTTACCTTTCTATTAGTGCCTCAGTAACACAATCGTCCAAAAAAAAACGGAGTAGTTGTAACACTTTTTACGAAAATGTAGATAAAAAACGAAATCATTCATAAAACGTGGTTTCTTTGACAAATTCTAACGAATACTAGCAATACAGTGTTCGCCAATTGCAAACTTGCGATGAAGATCAATAGATGGCGCACTAATACCCAAGTAGGAAGTGTGGTTTCATTGTAAAACCGGTCTACATATAGAAAAAAACATTAGGTAAGTGGTTCCTGCGTGAAACCACTTTGCTTCAAAGGGTTAAGGACAAGAAAACTCGCAAAAGCAAATAAAATGGATATAGATAGGTGTAATTGTCATGTCGGAATTAGGTAATATGGTCGAAAACTGAAGAGTTAAGGATTGATCATGTCAGAATGATTTATAGTGGAAGAGAAGACTCTGTAGGGGACGGAGTTGTACTCTAATTACGAACCCAATGGGCCAATAAAATGAAGAATACATACGGTGTCAACGATAAGATACTTGTCGTGACAACTAAAGTAAATCCCCAGAATACCGCCATAACACAAGTGTATTTCCCGTCAGCACAAAGCAAAAAGGAGTAGGTGGAAGATACGTTTTTAATATAAAAGAAATGAGGCATATAAATATAAACATAATATTACTCATTTGCTTGGTTTGCAAAATAACATAGTCTACACCTGCGTAGTAAAGTTTTTTGCCGAAATAAAGTTGACTCTTTTTCTTCTTCTTCAAGTGCCATCTCCTCTTAGAAGGTTGACTATCATCATGGATATTCTCACTTTTGATGCTGCAGCTTTGAACAACTCAACGGAACTACAGTTGTACCATTTTCTCAGGTTATTTAACCAGGAAATGCGTCTTCTTCCTCTGCTTCTTTTTCCCTGTATCTTTCCCTGTATAATATTCTGCAAGAATACATATTTCTCTCCTCTCAGAACGTGGACCAGATATTGCAGCTTCCTTATTTTAATTGTGTTCAAGATTTCCTTTTCTTTTCTCATTCTTCCCAGTACCTCCTCATTTGTTACCATGTCTACCTAACTTATCCCTAAGATCCTTCTCTATGACCACATCTCAAATGCTTCCAGTCGATCACTTATATCTTTCTTTAACGTCCAGGATTCCATCCGATATAGCAGCACCGAGAAAACGTAGCACCTCAATATTCTGACTAAGTTGTAAGTTAAGATCTCTACTGCATAACACGCTTTTCATTCTGTTAAATATGGTTCTGGCTTGTCAAATTCTTGACTTAATTTCTTCAGTGTACTAATTATTTTCATTGACAGTTGTTCCCAAGTATGTGTACTTACTGACTTTCTCTACTAGTTCTCCGTTGATCCATAGGTTTTTCTGTTGCTGAACTGATTTTGTAATGGTCATAAATTTGTTGTTTTTTTTTTTGATATTTAAGGTAAGTCCGCTCTCCTCGCTACTCGTCACTACTTGATCTACTCAGCTCAGTATATCTTCTATTGTTTCGGCAATAAGTATGGTGTCGTCTACATACCGGATATTGTTAATGGGTGAAGTTGACACTATAAGATGTAAAACAGGCGCATAGGTTGACTGTAGGTTAAATTTGTTGTTGAAAATATATTTGCTAAATGTTTTTTACTTGTGAAAAATAGGTTTATTCTGTCTATCATATTGTTGGGCTCCTATTCTCTTTGGTCACTTCAGAATGTCTATGAGCCATGACAGGCCCCTTGGCAATAGTACGTCCTTATGACTGCTACTAATTATACAAAAAAGAAAAACAATATTAACTGTAAACAAACATATTTTCATATTTTAGATATGTAAATTGTGTATGAGCGTATATGTGTTTTAGATAGGTATGGATATAAAAAATAATAGCATCAATTGTAGCGTAGGATTTTTTGTAAACAACATCTAAAAATCTCCTTCCACCTTTTTATTGAATTTCCATTTAGAAAATTCATAATTGAAAGGTATCGATGGTGAGATTTTTGGGAAATTTCTTCAAATGAGCGCGAATTAGTGTCCCTAGAACCCAAATCCAAGGTCAGCTAAAAAGATTATATATATATATATATATATATATATATATATATATATATATATATATATATATATATATATATATATATATATATATATATATATACGTATCCAACCGATAACTTAAAAATACTTCACCAATGGAAACCAAATTTGACAATTCCCTTCATTTTGTTAATAGCTTTGATGAGCTCGTTAGACAATTTTGACGCTCAAATACTTTTAGAAAAAATAAAAATAAACGCAATATCTTTCAAATTACTAGAAATATTAAGCTAAAGCTTGAGAGGCACACATTGTGCAAGTGATCCTACCTACCAAACTTGAACTCAATTGGTTCAGTTAATCTTGAGTTATAACTAAATAAAATCAATAATATAGTCAATGACCTGAAATTACCTTTAAATGGATGCCTATAATGTTATACAAGGTCAGAGAGATAAATCAGGGTTCCGCTGCTATTGTAAACAAAATCTCCAAATTAAGTTTTAAACGGGCAGGCTACGAAAATAGGTCATAATACACAATCAGCGGTGTTGTCATTTACGACAACTCTCATCTAAATCTGTAGATATCAGAAAAATGTAAATAAATAGAAATTTTAATGAGAGTGGTTCAATTTGTTTAAAAGCAATCTAGAACTACTAGATATCAGAAAAATGCAAATGAATATAAATTTTAATGAAAGTTATTCAATTTGTTTAAAATCAATCTAGAACTACGTTTTATTATATTATATTTATATTACACATATAAACATTAAGCTTCCTATTTTCACGGTATTTAAAAGCCATCTCCATCTCTCGAGTTAAATCTGACAACAGCACTACTTGTGATTTGTTAGCTGACAGGAGATAAACGTGTGCATTCTGCGCATAACTTTTAATTCGACTCCGCTAATACTTTAGAATATCAGAACATGAAACAACTACCTATATTCAAAGGTTCATAGAAATAGTAGGTAAATAATAACCCAACTTATAATTTTAACATAACTTTAACAAATGCCTTCGGGCGTCGACAGCGATTGTAGTATATTATGATTCTAACATCCAATCAAACAAATAAGAAAGTGTAAGGCAAGATACATTCTCACCACAATTAGAACCTTAGACCGGTTTCGCTCTAATTAGAGCTCGTCAGTACGGCATACTAATTGTAGCGAAAATATACTTATAAAGTAATACGGTTATGGTAGCCAGCCTTCCAACACTAAGTGAGTGGTAAGACACGAAACAACGTGCCGCCATCTAGTTTCGGAACCAAGTAGTATGTTGTCACGCCAGATCCAAATAACACAAAGTGTTAAAAAATAGACACTGTATACAACCAACTAACAATTTAGTAAATTGTCAGCGCTGGCCCATTTCTACCCTAGTATAAGAACACAGTATGTAAGGCTAGATGTATTCCCACCACAATTAGAACCGTAGACCGGTTTCGCTCTAACTAGAGCTCGCCAGTACGGAATACTAATTGTAGCGAAAATACACCTATAAAGTAACATGTGACAAAGTGACAACATACTACTTAGTTCCGCAACTAAGTGGCGGCACGTTGCTTCGTGTCGTACTTTGTGTTGGAAGGCTGGCTACCATAGCCGTATTACTTTATAGGTGTATTTCCTTATATTTTAAATAGGGAAGATGGGTCGAGTGTTACATCAGTTGAAAGCTCTTTCTTTTCTGGATGCATAACACTAATTTTTTTGGAATTTTTTATCAACTCGTTATTATATAAAATTATTCACAGTTGGAGTTGCAAGAACGTATTACATTCATTGTGATAAGAAATGCATTAATTAGTCAACTATTCGTTAAAAAAACTAAAAAACAAAACCAAACCTTCAAAAATGTTTATTCAGTTAAGTTAGTGTTCAAATTGTTGACCACCAGCTTCCATACAAAAGTACAAATTTTGTTCAAAACGAGCTCTGACATTCTGGAGCATTTGTGGAGTTATTAGACGGCATTCTTTAACAATGCGTCGTCGTAATTCTTCCAGAGACTCCGGTTCTGTTCTACTCTTTAGATGACCCCATAGAAAGAAATCTAACGGAGTTAAATCCAGTGATCTAGGGGGGCACTCAATAGCACCTCTATGCCCAATTCACTGCTTTGGAAACTCTCTTTTTAAAAAACTCCCTAACACGTTGTGAAAAATACGAAGGAACTCCATCTAGTTGAAACACTAATTGATTTTCTTGATAGCGATCATCATTTTCAACAATGTCAATTAGTAGAGGGTAAACGATATCTTCTAGTAACTTCAAATACGTTTCGCCATCAAGAAAAATTGGTCCTATTAAATGGTCTCCAAAATTGCCAGTGCAGACATTCAATTTCTGTGGGGTTTGAGTGTGGACTTCGTGAAAATTTCTTGGATTATTATCTGCCCAATAACGACAATTATGACGATTGACTGTAGAGTTTAATAAAAACGTACACTCGTCTGAAAAACAGATATTGAACAGAAATCTCCCGTTATTAGCTATTCGTGCAGTCATAACTTCACAAAACTCCAGCCGCCGATCAAAAG
This sequence comes from Tillus elongatus, assembly GCA_964006375.1. Lineage (NCBI taxonomy): Eukaryota > Metazoa > Arthropoda > Insecta > Coleoptera > Cleridae > Tillus > Tillus elongatus. Next base: position 77,975,559 of record OZ023270.1, read on the forward strand.
CATCTTCATTCAGTTGTTGTACAAGATGAATTTTATACGGGTGAAATTTATGATGCTTCAATATTCGCTGAATAGTTCTTCTTTTGATGTTTGAAACAGTGGCCAATTTTCTCGTGCTTAAAGTTGGGTCTGCAGCAATTTATCCTAAAACTTCAATCTCAGTAGTCTCATTTCTAACCGGAAATTCACGTTCAGGATTCCGTTTTTTGTTGGCTACTGAACCACTTTGTCGAAACTTTGCAACTAACTCCAAAATGTATTTTCTGTTAACATGCCGTTCATTAAACAAATTTGCGGTACGGTTGGCACAGTCATCGTTTTTGAAAAAAAGAGTAATTATATCAACTCTTTCTTCCACAGAATACACCATTGTAAAATTAATTTTCGGTAGTGCTATCAAGTATCAAACCGACCGATAAACTGAAATAATAAACCGCATTTCTCTCATTCCGACAAGAAATGTTCTGGTAGTCAATTTTTTGTTTACAAACCAACAAAACATTGACTATCAGCACATTTCTTATCGGAATGAGTGAAATGCGTTTTTGCATCTTCAACTGTGAATAATTTTTAAACGAGTTGATAAAACTTCCAAAAAAATTAGTGTGCTGAATTCAGAAAAGAAAAAGCTTTCAAAACAACACTCGACCCATGTTCTCTATTTAAAATATAAGGGTTGTTATCACCACCCTTAAGAGGTTGATGTGACAAAGTTGAGTTTTATGTCAAAACATGTCCCCCTCAATATTAAAATTGACGTGTTTCAGCGTTTCTTAAAAAAAAATTCTCTGGAGGCAAATCGGTCTGTTTCGTTTTCAATGCGCCACTATATATATATATATATATATATATATATATATATATATATATATATATATATATATATATATATATATATATATATATATATATATATATATACACGTATATCCATCAATATTTGGATTTCTTTATTCCATAGAGGAGCCTTTGAAAAAAATAAAAATTCAAAAATGTTGCAGCTTGCCCCGGTGTCCCCTACGTAATGCAGTTTTAAAATGACAGAAACATATAAAAGTACTGCTTGAACTCAACAATGTTAATAAGACTGCTACTCGATTAATCTTATCAACAGTCAACAGATGAGAGCTTAAACTAGCTGCTGGCGCCTGGTAAATGCAGCCATCGTTTAGCAGATTTCGTTTTAAACAAGCATTACTTAGTATGTAGGATAAACTTTTTTTTGAATTTAGATTAAACCAAATGACTATAATTTTTCCTCGAAGCTCACCAGATACATCTGTTTAACAAAATATCACTGCTTATCGAGCAGTGATCAAGCTCAGAAGTGTATCTGTGAAATTATAGCGCTAGAATGTTTAAGAGGATCACCCAGACCAGAGCACCGTGACGTGTTATGCAGCGTGTACTGTAATTATTTAATAAACTAATTGTACGTTTGAATGCTGGTAATAATTAAAGCGGGTGAATTTAATGAATTGTGCTGCTCTTTCGGTCTAATTATCTGCTCTAATATAACGCAATTAACCGGTAATTATAAGTGAATCTGACGGCCCACTTCTCTATACACATGCACTGGCACATTATGACCAGTGCTGTTAAATTCGTTTGATTTGATTAACATTAATTGAATAATATGCATGATAACAGGATGTTTTAATGTGTCGAAATATATTGGGGAGGGCTCCGTCTACATTAACTAATCCAACACACACTTAAGAGGTCGCTGTGAACGTTATCAATTTTATAATCGTAAAGGGGTCCTGCCTAATATTTTACGAGGGTCGATCAATAAGTGCCTGTGTTTGAAGACAGGTGGCGGCGCTAAGGGAAGTTGGCACCACTGTCGTGTACTGTCATCTGTCAAATGACACAATACTAAATTTCAGACTGACTCATTTGTTACTTTTAGTGAATTTTCTTTTAAAAAAAATTACTAATGAGGAGATCCCGACTCAAAGCGTAGATAAGGGAGGGGTAATGGGGGCAATTACCCCTCTAAGACCGATGGAGAAAAACATTACTATACATATTAATCGCTTGAATGATCGGTCTTAATCAATCGAACCAGTTTATGCAAACAAAATAACAAAAAAGGTTTTTTAACATAACAATTTTCAAAGTAATTTGTTTGATACTTTTTAGTGAATTTTCTTTAAAAAAATTCACTAACAAGGAGATCCCGACTTTCGAATTTTGAAAAAATTTCTTCAAATGAGCGCTAATTAGGACCCCTGGAACCCAAATCCGAGGTCGGTTTCCGACTTTATATGTTTATATATATATATATATATATATATATATATATATATATATATATATATATATATATATATATATATATATATATATATATATATATATATTTATATATTTATGTGTCACACCTATAACTAAAAAAATAATGGACCGATTTTGATAAAACTTGGTGAGTACCTTCCTTTTACAAGTGGCTTGGATAAGTTCATTATCCAGAAAAATCCGCCGAGGTTTTCTTGGAAAATTATGTGTTTTATTTCAAAAAAAATTGAAAAAAATTTATTTCTCCGGAATTAACAAAGTAAGGGCAACAAAATTTCACACGCGGGTTTATATCATTATGGTTAAAATACCTACGAAAATTTAGCTCTCTAGGTTAAATGAGAAAAAAGTTACAGGCATTTAAAGAACAATAAATTTGGGTTTTCCTCAAAACGTCAAAATCGCGATCGTAAAAGTCAAAATTGGTGAATACCTTCCTTTCGCAAGTGGCTTGAATAAGTTCGGTAGCCAGGAAAATCCGCCGAGGTTTTCCCGGAAAATTTTATGTTTTCTTTCGAAAAAAAATTATATCTCCAAAATTTACAAAGTAGGGGCAACCAAATTTCACACGCGGGTTTATATCATTATAGGCAAGTCACCTACCAAAAGTTAGCTCCGTAGGTTAAAGGACAAAAAGTTACAGGCATTCAAAGAAAAATACATTTGGCTTTTCCTCAAAACGTCAAAATCGCAATTTTAAACGTCAAAATTGGTAATATTTAGGCAATGAACCTGACACTAATATGAGCTATGGAAGAAAAATGTCTCAAGAATAATGCTTTACAAAGCCTGAAGTCTTAGTTTCAACCGTCATTTTCATTCATTTTACTAAAATATTCTCAGAAAATTCATTTCAAATAGACCCTTTCTCTGATGTTTTGGCTGTCGGTTTAGTTAAGTTGATGCTTTCGCTGTAGGTTTAGTGAAGTTTATGGTTTAGCGGTCTATAATTTTTAGCTAATTTTCGTAGAACAAGTTCGTTACTGCATTTTAGCATATTCTATCGAAGTATAATGCATGTTTGTAAGAAAAAATCTGGACACAGTAAGTGCGTTTTGGTAGCAAATTTTCATTAAATCCTACAAATTCCAATAACTCATTTGCTATTAACGTAAGTTTGGTTGGTTAGGAAACCAACATTTAATTGTATTTTCAGAAAATTTTTGTATGAACGCAGCAAGGGCGTTTTGGTTGCGAATTTTCATTAAATGTTTCAAATTTCAATAACTCAATTTGCTTTTAACCTAAGGTTCATTGGCTAGGAGACCAGTTTTCTCAGAAACGTTTAAAGTTTATTTTCCAAAAAGTTTTGTACATTTTCAAATAATTATTTTGATAAAATATGATACACTGTTCCTACTATATAGGTTATACCGGTAACCAAATTGATGCCTGCTCGCATTAGAGCGATATATTTGTAATTAAAAACATTTTTATGAAAATTCACTTCCATAACGCACTTGCTGCGTCCAGAGTTTTTCGCTTTTGGCAGGTTAGCAGAGACCCTACCGACGAGACTGATAACGACTTAGTCTGTTCAAAATTATGTCGGCACTATTGCTAACTTTGCTATTATTGGAACTACGTGAATTAGCACACTTGTATATTTTTTTCACTGATGACGATGACCTTAGCAAAAAAAAAACAATCTAGCATCGCGTTTTTAAGATATTGACAAAAACAGGATTTATTCTGATGTATATCTTACCCTGTATATCTTATTATCATTCAATAGAGAATCTAATTATGAACAAAGAACTCGTTTTAATTAATTTGAATTAGGTAGACATGAATTAGCAACAAAACGTTTACACCGTTTTAGAAACAAATGAATAAAACAAAACTTTACAATCAAAATAAATATTGAAGTTAGGTCAAGATTGGAGTGAAAAGAAGAATAACTAAAAATTAAAATCACAGGAATGAATACTAAGCTAAGTGTTCGAAAACTTCTCCTTGCAACTCAGTGCTTTTTGGAGTACGTCGGTAAATGCTCATACTAGCTTTTAAAATAGTTCTTGCAATCGCAGTAATCGCACTGTGAAGTGATTCAAGAGTTTCGTATCTGCTTTTGTACACAATGTCCTAGAAGGAAAAGCCGAGAGGTGTGAGGTACGGTGAGCGCGGTGACCATCAAATGGAACCACTGGTTCCAATATACCTATTAGGAAACATATTTTCTAACATCTCAGTTACATTTCAAGATATTTTTTATGAGCAGATAACCCATCTTGCTGCATGTACATACTCCCCCTATTAGCAGAGTCCATGTCGTCTAGAAGATCTTCCAGTACGGTCACAATTAATTGTGTATGTCGCTCGACTGTCAGGTTGCTTAAAAAATGGGCAAATTATTCTGCGGCTCAGAAGACCGCACCAAACATTGTGACTAAATCTCTTTGTGAGTGGTGAGCCTTGCTCAACATGAGATTTTGTCGGCTCCAGTAGTGGTGATTTTTCTTATATTAAACATGCCCACATTTGAGAAGTTTGCTTCATCACTCCATACAGCTAATCACATAAAATGTGGGTTGTTACCCTTAACCTTTAACTTTTGGGGAAAACGCTCGGATACGTCAATTTAGTTTTATATATGCTCACATTTTGACCTTATTCGTTTGTTTTCTTATAGACATTTGTCAAAGATATGACCACATCGATATTTTTTAATAGAAACATACAACTTGCGATACATCATTTGAAAGCTAATATCTCGTACAGTATGCTCATAAATTTTGGAGCGATTCTGTGAATCTATTTCAAAATGACGACTGTTAAAAGTTTTGAAAAAATTCCCTATTTAAATAAGCGGAAATGATAAATAATTGATGTTTTTTACCTTTACAGGCAAGAGATTTTCATTGTTTCACGTTCTGTCATTTTGTGACATTATAACTTAAAAATACATAGTTATGGTTTATTTGTTATTTATTTTGTCACAAAAAATAAAAATTTAACGAAGCAAAACAAAAACAACAAAAAAGCTGCTTAACGTGGCACATGCGGGAAATGTCCTCCACCCTCTACTTGGCATGCTGGTGAACGATGGTAAAATCCGTCGACGGAATTCCGAATGCCTTCATCCGGTATGTTATGTGTCTCCAATTTAATTTTGTTTTTCAAATCTTCGATATTATTTGGCCTATTTTGGTAAACTTTTTCTTTTGAATATCCCCGAAGAAAATAGTCTAGAGGCGTTAAGTCTGGGGACCTCGGTGGCCATTCAATTGTACCACGTCGTCCCATCCAGCGACCTGGAAATATCTGATCTAAATATCTTTTCACATTGACACCAAAACGCGGGGGAGTACCATCTTGCTGAAACCAAATTGTTTCATTAGGTATATCTGGATCTACTTCGTTGGGAAAAATTACAGCTAGAGCAGGCATCAACTCGAAGGTTAAGAAATCCAGGTACCGTTCAGCTGTGAGGTTTCCTTAAAAAAATAATGGCCCTAAAATTCGGTTATTAATGATACCTACCCATACATTTACTTTCTGGAGCCGCTGAGTATGCGCTTCAAATATCCATCTTGGATTTTCTTGACTCCAGAAACGATAATGATATCTGTTAACCACCCGGTTTAAATACACAGTAGCTTCATCCGAAAATAATAAGTTCTGTGGAAACCTATTACTCTCGTCACACCGTCTCATAATTTCTTCCCAAAATTGCAAACGCCTGTCATAGTCATTTTCTAAAAGCTCTTGGACAAGATATACTTTATAAGGGTGGTATTTTTCTGCTTTCAAAAATCTTCCAAAAGTACCTCTAGATGTATCATGATTTTGAGCCAATGAAACTTTGAAACATGCGGATTATCCTGCAGAGATAATGCAATATTTAATTTTTCATCGTCGCCTAAAACACGTGGCCGTCCATTCCTAGGCAAGTCCTTTACTGTGCCATGTTCATCAAATCTGTGGAATATTTTACCAGCAGTGCCCTCTGAAATTTGTTTTTCCGGGTATTTAGCATTAAATAAAGTGCACAGTCCACTTTGACTTCTTATTTTACCTCCACATCCTAACAATATCAAGATTTCGATACGCTGCCCTTCCGACAAAACCATTTTTGTTTAGAAAATTGTAAAATAATACTTCCGAAATACCTAAATTAATTTGACAAGTTCAAAATGTCAAAAATCACAGAACGTGAAACAATGAAAATCTCTTACCTAGGTAAAAAAACACATCAATGATTTATCATTTCCGCTTATTTAAATAGGGATTTTTTAAAAACTTTTAATAGTCGCCATTTTGAAATAGCTTGACAGAATCGCGCCAAAATTTTGGAGAATACTGTACGAGATATTAGCTTTCAAATGATGTATCACAAGTTGTATGTTTCCGTTTAAAAAAATATCGATGTGGTCATATCTTTGACAACTGTCTTATCAAAAAACAAACGAATAAGGTCAAAATGCGAGCATATGTAAAACTAAATTGACGTGTCCGAGCGTTTTCCCCAAAAGTTAAAGGTTAAGGGTATATTAATTTTATACCGGACTTTTGGGTAGCCTTGTATATATATATATATATATATATATATATATATATATATATATATATATATAAATTGAAACTGACCGCGAATATCGGTTCAAGGGTCCTTGTTCGCGCTCATTTGAAAAAAAAAAATGTTCAAAATTAAAAAGTCGGGATCTCCTTGTAGCGAATTTTTTCTACAAAAATTTGCTAACAGTGAGTTTTTTAATTTTATTTGTTTCCTCAAACATTCTAACATAGATTTACATCACGTATTCGCCAAAACTAGCTGATTTGTTAACGATTTTTATATAATTCGCAAATCACAACTTGATACTATTTACTTGTCAATATTTTTCGTAATATTATTAATAGTGCTGCAAATTGAATCATAACTTCCACATAGCTGTGATAATCTACTCTCCTCAGAAAGACATCCTCATGAAACGAATTCAGGGTCCATGACGTGATCACAAAAAAAGATTCGTATTCCTGCACCCATAAACTTCTGAAACATTATATTACTCGATTTTTAACGAAAAAATGTCAATTTTCACCCAAAAAAAATCGAGGCGTTCTTTTGTCGGATGCTAACTGGATATCCAATTTGAAAATTGTATCTCAATTCGTTCGAAAGTTATTGCGCCTACTAACAGAGAGACGTACAGGCCGTCATACCGAACGACCCAGACAAAAAAATGTCATTCCAGAATCAAGATTTCTAATTTTTAAGACTTTTGACGCCGTTTTAGCAAAAAGAATTCGTAATTTCTGACACCAATATTCCACCCCACACATTCAACCCCTAATTTAATTTTATCACGGAATACCAGATGTTTGTTGAAATTGAAAGTTCTCTAATAAACAAACGCTAAAACGTTATGTTACTCAAGTTTTAACGAAAAAATATAAATTTTCACCAAATCACCCCCCATTCATTCCCTACTCCCCCAAGCGATTTTACACAAAAACAATCCGAACCGTTCATTTGTCAAGTGCTAACTGTATACCAAATTCGAAGACGATATCTTAATTCGTTCTAAAGTTACCGTGGTTACGAACAGACCGAGAGACCGACAGCCTGACAGATCGACAGACCGACAGACAAAAAAATCTTTCGTTTTCAAATCGTGTTTTCCATATGTTTTACACTTTTTACGATGTTCAAGCGATTTTTTTTTAAATTTTTGTCGCCGATGTAATATTTATACACGTTGTGAGGATGTGGAAGTAATTACATTTTTAGTGAATTTTCTTTAAAAAAAATCACTAATGAGGAGATCCCGACTTTTGAATTTTGATAAAATTTCTTCAAATGAGCGCTATTTAGGACCCCTGGAACCCAAATCCGAGGTCGGTTTCAGACTTTATATGTTTATATATATATATATATATATATATATATATATATATATATATATATATATATATATATATATATATATATATATATATTTATATTTATATATTTATATATTTAAGTGTCACATCTATAACTAAAAAAATAATCGACCGACTTGGTTAGTACCTTCCTTTCGCAAGTGGCTTGGATAAGTTAGTGAGCCAGGAAAATCTGCCGAGGTTTTCCCGGAAGATGTTGTGTTTTCTTTTGAAAAAAATTAAGTGCAAACAAATTTGGTACGCGGGTTTCGCTCTGTAGGTTAAAGGACAAAAAAGTTACAGGCATTTAAAGAAAATTAAATTTTAGTTGTCCTCAAAACGTCAAAGTCGCGATTTAAAACGTCAAAATTGGTAATATTTAGGCAATGAACCTGAAACTAATATGAGCTATGGAAGAAAAATGTCTTAAGAAGAATGTTTTACAAAGCCTGAAGTCCTAGCTTCAATCGTCACTGTCCTTCATTTTACTAAAATATTCCCAGAAAATTCATTTCAAATACACCCTTTCTCTGATAATGTGGCAGTAGTGTTGGTTATAGAGTTTATCGGTTAATGGTATATCATTTTTGTCGAATTTTCGTAAAAAAATTTAAAGCTCAATATATCCGTTATTATGCAAGATACGAAAAAAAAAATCGTATACGTTAATTATAGGGTCTTGAGCCACATCTTTAAAAAATATTTCTACAATTACAGGATAGTCCATAAGTCGTTGGTGATTCAAATTTCGTTTTTTTAGGGAATTTTCTTAAAAAATTCACCAATGGGGCGATCCGTGTTTGCATATACATAACGTACCGGTAACTTAAAAAATAATAGACCGATCTTGATAAAATTTGGTAGTAGTACCATCCTTTTGCAAGTGGCTTGGAAAAGTTCGTTAGCCAAAAAAATTGGACCAGCTTTTCCCGGAATATTTTGTGTTTTCTTTCTAAAAAAATTAATATCTCGAGAAATAACAAAGTGAGGGAAACCAAATTTGGTACGCGTATTTGTATTATAAAGAGTGAACCATGTACCGAAATTAAGATCTCTAAGTTTAAGGATAAAAAGTTACTGGCAGCTAAAGAAACAATATTTGGAGTTTTCCCCAAAAGGTGAAACTCGCCATTTTAAACGTCAAAATTGGCAACGTTTAGGCAAAGAACGTGAAACAAATACGGATTGTGAAAAGAAAATCTTGCAAGAAGAGTGTTCTGCGAACTCTTAAGTTTCAGATTTAACCGTCATTGCCCTTCATTATACTCAAATGTTTACAGAAAATTCATTTCAAATAGACCCTTTCTCTGGTGCTTTGGCTGTCGGTTTAGTTAAGTTGATGCTTTCGCTGTAGGTTTAGTGAAGTTTATGGTTTAACGGTCTATAATTTTTAGCTAATTTTCGTAGAACAAATTCGTTACTGCATTTTAACATTTTTTGTCGAAATATGATGCATGTTTGTAGGAGAAAAATCTGGACGCAGTAAGTGCGTTTTGGTAGCAAATTTTCATTAAATCTTTCAAATTTCAATAACTCAATTTGATATTAACGTAAGTTTTGTTGGATAGGAAACCAACATTTAATTTTATTTTCGGAAAATTTTTGTATGAACGCAGCAATGGCGTTTTGTATTCGAATTTTCATTAAATGTATCAAATTTCAATAACTCAATTTGCTATTAACGTAAGGTTCATTGGCTAGGAGACCAGTTTTCTCGGAAATATTTAAAGTTTATTTTCGGAAAATTTGTTGTACATTTTCAAATAATTATTTTTATAAAATATGATACACTGTTCCTACTATATAGGTTGTACCGGTAACCAAATTGATGCCTGCTCGCATTAGAGCGATATATTTGTAATTAAAAACATTTTAATGAAAATTCACTTCCATAACGCACATGCTGCGTCCAGATATTTTTCTATTTATGTTTAGTAAAATCACTTTCCAAACCTAATTAAAGTATTATATTTTTTCTTGCATTCCAGTCGCCACTTTAACAACCACCATATCAAATTCGACTAAATCTTTCTCTTAAAATCTGGGATAGGTACATTTACCTGTAAATTATAATCCCATAAAGATGGCTGCCCTTTTGTGTCATTGCAAAATAATTTCCTATTGGTTGTAAAGCTTGCACACACACATGCACACCTAAAGCAGGATAATAGGGTAAGTTCTGTGCAGTATTGTATTGCACAAGCAAAATGCATCTGCCTCGGTGCATTCTCCACAACCATTACCAACTGTTTACAAGGTACCAACCCCCCAGGCTCCATAAAACATGATAGAATAGAGAGAAAGGTACAGTAAGTATCAAATGACTATGTAATTTAGAGTTTTTTTCATTTATTAACATTATTGTCGGCAGTGCGGTGCTCTGATGTTAGCATATACGCGTTATCCACACTGCTGTCCCGGTATTATCTTTGTACGCTGCCGTCCGTACATACAATTGTTGTTTGCGGTGGGATAACTTTGATCGCAGTGTGCTATGAAATTACGATTTGGCATAATGGACGTTCTGGTAATACGATATAGTGACACAGTAATAATAGAGATGTGGGTGTCCGATGGGATAGACAATAGATGTGGCATTGTACGGATGGTTTGTGGTAAGGTAGGGGTTGGTTTGTAGATTGTTTATGAAAGAAACGACAAGAGCAACAAAAAAGTTTGATGACGTAATGTGAATAGATGAATAAAAGAATGAATGGAGGGTAACATATTCATGAAAAGTGATATTTTTAGTTTTCTATTTTAAATGTGGTTGTGTTCATGTATTGTTTAAGGGGGGAATAATAAAAACCTAGTTGTAAGATATTTTGGTAGTTTAATGGTAGGGTATAAAATATAAAGTCTGGCGTATTGTTATCACTAATATACTTGAAAGAAGTCTAATTTATCATAACGACAATAATTTCATTAGCAAAATGAGATGAGTGAAAGTACCTACTTCAAAAATGTATATGTACAGACTGGTCCAATAGTGAGTTCAACTTCAATATATCCTTTATTAATCAATAATAAACAACTCTGGACGCAGCAAGTGCGTTATGGAACTGAATTTTCATAAAAATGTTTTTAATTACAAATATATCGCTCTAATACGAGCAGGCATTAATTTGGTTACCGGTAAAACCTATATAGTAGGAACAATGTACCATATTTTATCAAAATAATTATTTGAAAATGTACAAAAAATTTCCGAAAATAAACTTTAAATGTTTCCGAGAAAACTGGTCTCCTAGCCAATGAATCTTAGGTTAATAGCAAATTGAGTTATTGAAATTTGAAACATTTAATGAAAATTCGCAACCAAAACGCCCTTGCTCCGTTCTTACAAAAAAATTTCCAAAAATTAAGTTAAATGTTGGTTTCCTAACCAACAAAACTTACGTTAATAGCAAATTGAGTTATTGAAATTTGAAGGATTTAATGAAAATTTGCTACCAAAACGCACCCTCTGCGTCCAGATTTTTTCTTACAAACATGCATCATATTTCGATAAAAAATGCTAAAATGCAGTAACGAAATTGTTTTACGAAAATTAGCTAAAAATTATAGACCGTTAAACCATAAACACTAAACCTACAGCGAAAGCATCAACTTAACTAAACCGACAGCCAAAGCATTGGAGAAAGGGTCTACTTGAAATTAATTTTCTGTAAATATTTAAGTAAAATGAATGGGGCAATGACGGTTGAATCTGAAACTTAAGAGTTCGTAGAACACTCTTCTTGCAATATTTTCTTTTTACAATCCGTATTTGTTTCACGTTCTTTGCCTAAACATTGCCAATTTTGACGTTTTGAGGAAAACTTCAAAATTTGTTTCTTTAGCTGCCCGTAACTTTTTTGTCCTTAAACTTAGAGACCTAAATTTTGGTACGTGGTTCACGTGGTTTATAATACAAATACGCGTACCAAATTTGGTTGCCCTCATTTTGTTATTTCCGGAGATATTAATTTTTTTAGAAAGAAAACACAACATTTTCCGGGAAAACCTTGTCCGATTCTCCTGTATAACGAACATATCCAAGCCACTTGCAAAAGGAATGTACTCACCAAATTTGATCAAGATCGGTCTATTATTTTTTGAGTTATCGGTACGATATATATATATATATATATATATATATATATATATATATATATATATATATATATATATATATATAAACTCGGATCTCTCCATTAGTGAATTTTTTAAGATGTAACTCAAGACACCCTATAATTCATGTATACAATTTTTTTTTCGTATCTTGTATAATAACGAATATATTGGGCTTTAAAGATTTTTTACGAAAATTCGACAAAAATGATATACCATTAACCTATAAACTCTATAGCCAACACTACTGCCAAAGTATCAGAGAAAGGGTCTATTTGAAATGAATTTCCTGGGAATATTTTAGTAAAACGAAGGACAATGACGATTGAAACTAAGACTTTAGGCTTTGTAAAACATTCTTCTTGAGACATTTTCCTTCCATAGCTCATATTATTTTCAGGTTCATTGCCTAAATATTACCAATTTTGACGTTTCAAATCGCGACTTTGACGTTTTGAGGAAAACCCAATTTTTTTTTTCTTTAAATGTCTGTAACTCTTTTGTCCTTTAACCTGCAAAACTAAATTTTGGTAGCTAACTTACCTATAATGAGATAAACCAGCGTACCAAATTTGGTATATTCTGGATATATAATTTTTTCTCGAAAGAAAATACAAAATTTTCCAGGAAAACCTCGGCGGATTTTCCTGTCTAACGAACTTATCCAAGCCACTTGCGAAAGGAAGGTACTCACTAAGTTTTATCAAAATCGGTCCATTATTTTTTTAGTTATAGGTGTGACACTTAAATATATAAACATATATGTATATATATATATATATATATATATATATATATATATATATATATATATATATATATACATATATATATATATACATATATATATATATATATATATATATATATATATATATATATATATATATATATATATATATATATATATATATAAACATATAAAGTCTGAAACCGACCTCGGATTTGGGTTCCAGGGGTCCTAAATAGCGCTCATTTGAAGAATTTTTTTCAAAATTCAAAAGTGGAGATCTCCTCATTAGTGATTTTTTTTTAAAGAAAATTCACTAAAAATTGCAATAAAAGTTTCAGGTACTAACGTTAGTTACAAACTAAAATTATTTTCGCGTATACAGGGTGTTGCATAAGTTAGATACAACCCAAACTTCACTTTTTTTTAAATGGTACATCCTGTGTATTGTTTTATTTTTGAATTTCTCTTGTTTTGTCGATTCATCCAGTGCATAGTTATTGGGGTCTATACAGAGTCGTTCAAAGGTTATGGCCACTTTTCTAAAACATCAGAGGCACATTTGACGATCTGTATCTTCATTAATATGCAGCATTCAACACTCTATCATGCCAGAAATCTGAAATAGTCTTCTTCTTTCAACTTCAACCAGTACAGAAAAAATTGCATGAAAACGGTGTACAGGGTGAGTAAAGACACTGGAGTTAACTTTTCTCGAGAAATTCAAATAGAACAGCCTGTATATTGTAATCAATTTCGATACACCAACAAATGTTCTTTCAGTTTCATGAAGTACTCCCTATACCTGAAACCAGTATTTACTGAGATATTGGGTGTTTTTTTAAGAAATGTACATTTATACACAGAAACGAATTAGTGTATTATTTTTGAAACACTTTTGAAACACCTCTATACAGGTTCCTGTCTAGACTCCTCTCGGTTTGACTATTAATCATCTGTTGGGGCATATGAAAAATTATATTAAGATTTACGGTCACTACTTTTCAAAACCTAGTACTTATTCCGACCTCGTTTTATTATTTCATAAAACTTGCAAATCTCAGCTTGTTTCAACTGTGACATATTTCTCAAAGAATGTATTGTTACCAATATACAAAAGCATGGCGAAAAAATTTACCTCAGGTAAAAACAATAACTAGAATAGAACATTTTAATGGAAAAATTAAAATGTGATTGGCAGATAATCCACTGTGTAGTTGTGATGGAACAAGTGTGTGTGATATTGATCATATCTTTTTAATTGTACATAAAAAGTTCGGGACGCAGCAAGTGCGTTATGGTGGCGAATTTTAAAAAAAATATTTTTAATGGCAAATGTCTTTCTTTGATGAAAGCAGGCATCAAACTTGGTTGCCTATATAGTAGAAACAATGTACCATATTTCATCGAAATAACTTTATTGTTTGAAAACATATAAACATTTTGCAAAAGTGTGGATGCAGCAAGTGTGTTATGGAAGTGAATTTCCATAAAAATGTTTTTAATAGCAAATGAGAGCAGGCATCAATCTGATTACCGGTATAGCCTATGTAGTAGAAATAATGTACTATATTTTATTAAAATTACTTATGGTTTGAAAATATACACCAATTTTCCGAAAATAAACTTAAAAGTTGGTTTTCTAACCAACAAAGCTTACGTAATAGCAATTTGAGTTATTGATATTTGGATTTAATGAAAATTCGGTAAATTTGCAGATTAGCTCCCGAACGCTTTTCAACAAATTGTTTTCAGAAACATTACTAGGACCCCACCGGAATGCACAAACCACAAGAAAAATTTCTTGTTCACATCCCCCAAGGAAGTTACGGAACTGGGAGTGAATAGGGGTGCTGGGCGGGGTAGGGAGTAAAAAGGAAATATGAGCAGAAAATGCGAAGAAAACTGCTTGAAAGCTGTCTATTGGAAGCCATATACCCATTAAACCCTGCCCCCAAATCACGTAACTTCCTTGGGGGGTATGAACAAGAAGTTTTTCTTGTGGTTTATACAACGTGGGTGGTTGTATGCACACGAGGGGGGATGCCTGCGACGAAGCTCCCCCATGTTCGACTTGTGACAAGGGTGGTTGGGGGTGTCTGCTTCGTCGTGCGAATTTACCAATTCGCCTCGCGTGCATACAACCACCCTCGCTGCATAAACCACAAGAAAAATGTTTGGTTCCTACCCACCGAGGAAGTTACTGCACCTGGGGGGATAGGGGTGCTGTGCGGGGTAGGCAGAGTTTAAGGGAGATATGACTTCAAGATGTGAAAAAGATAGTTTTCAAGTCCGTTTTATTGCTCATATTTCTTTTTTAATACCTACCCCGCCCAGCACCCCTACTCTCTCCTGGTCCCGTAACTTCCTTGGGAACAAGAACTTTTTCTTGGAGTTTGTGGATCCAGGGGGGGGGGGTATAGGCAGGTTTCGTAAAACAATTTTTTGACAAGCGTTCGGGAGCTAAACTGCAAATTTTACCGAAAATTCGCTACCAAAACACACTTACTACGTCCAGATTTTTTTCTTACAACCGCATCATATTTCGATAAAAAAATGAAAAAATGCATTAACGAATTTGTTAATTAAGTCAGCGGCTTTCGTCACGGTACTTAAAGGATTAAGAGAATTGCAGGTATTTATTGAGTCAAGTAATGGGAAAATAAAATTTTCTATTAAATTTATTGCCTTTTTGTGTGTTTATAATGAAGATATAATAGGTTTTCAAGTAATCGGAAGACGAAGACCATCATCTCTCTCATTCAAACAATCAGGACGTTTTTGGATCTCGATCGCTTTACGAATAATTCTGGTTTCGAAGTTGTAAACCGGGGCTATTGTTTCGGCATTGTCGAAGCCTCAAGACTCGGTCAATTTAGGACTAAATATTAATCTTTGGATCATTCTCTGTTGTATAAATATTTGACTAGCCTGGACACACCACCTCAAAAAACTACATGATAAACAAGAGCGTAATATACATTAATAAGTTTGTAATATTCAGTGTGCACCTCCCATCGAAGATGTTGGTCGATGTAAAGGCCAAGAGATTTGGCAGAGGGTGAAAATTAAACGGGGTAGATTCCAACTTTTTAGACATTATCTCCTAAGAGCTCAGCTTTTGTATTAAGTTGAATACTTGCTTGCTCTTGGGCCAGCGAGGCTGCCATAATTGCATTTGTATAGTTGACAAAACCATATTTAACTTCAAATTGACAGATTTAATAACCTAAGCATTTCTGACATATCGTAAACACATGCTCTTCTTCATATACTTATTTTTACTTTTTCACTACAGGCAAAATAATACACCTTTATTACTTTGCCTTTCAACTTCTATCAATTATTTAGCTAACACATTTTTTTATGAAAACCCATTCTTATGAACATTATCTACCCCAATGCATTCGCAGCGTCCGTAGTTTTTTCTGTATCCTGGCGTGTCTTTTCTAATGGATTTGTAGCCACAAAGGAAATCTGAAATTGCCGTAGACTCGTAGGAAAGACATGGAAGCTGAATCCCAAGATGTTATATTGGATAAATCAAACTGTGTTTAGACCCACGGTCACAGATGCATCTATAGTATAGTGACCAAAAACGGAACAAGTCTCAACACAAGGAAAATTGCAGAGACAGAGGCTTATCTGTCTTGGAATAACGGGAGCTCTGGTTTCATGCCCAACAGATGCAATAGAGGCAATGCTGAATATTACTCCAATGCAGATATGCATGAAGAGGGAAGCATCACTAAGTGCGTCAAGACTATGTCAAGCACTCATATTCAAACCAGGTGACTTGGCTGTCCACTTGAAGATCCTGGAAATGATTCCATTGGACTCACTCCCCAAACCAACAGATCAAATTCCAGCTAAACCGGACTCCATAGTTCTCTTTTACGTGGTTATAAGTGACCGCAAAGCATGGAACAGAGGCAGTGAATGGCTGACAAACAACTAATGTGTATACAGTACGACCTGTCCTGACCTAACTTTGGTCTCTAGGAAACACTTTCACCATCTTCCAAGCAGAAACGCTTGCTATAAATAGCTGTGTACAAGAGTGCATACATAGAGGACTCGGAAATAGAGCGATCTACATCCTATCAGACAGTCAGGCAGTACTAAAGATTCCGAGATCTTCCAAACCCGAGTCTAAACTGACATGAGACTCCAAAAAGTCCTCAAAGCAATAATAATAATAATAATAATAATAATAATAATAATAATAATAATAATAATAATAATAATAATAATAATAATAATAATAATAATAATAATAATAATAATAATAATAATAATTATTATTATTATTATCCATTTTGACAGCATACAAGCTACATTGGATTTGTCAGCCTTTTACAATGATTAATTTTTCACTACATTAAAATATTCATTTAACGTATAAAAACACTGGTCTGATAGAAAAGAAGAAACTTGACTTTTAAACACCTTAATATTTTGGATATTTTTTAAATTATTAGGAAGATGATTAAATATGTTTAATCCAATACAGTTTGGAGAGTCTTTTATCATCTTAGTTCTAGCATACGGAACATAAAAGTTACAAGCCTGCCTGGTACTAAAGGTTTGAACATCACTGTTTAGTCTAAATTTATCACTATTTAAAAATATATATATATATATATATATATATATATATATATATATACAACTCTAAAATATATAAACATACCACAGTTAAAATTTTATGATTAGAAAAGTAGACCCGGCATGACGTCATCTTTCATATGTTGAAAATAGAGCGTATTTTCTTTTTTGGGCGAAAAAGACATCATGCAGCAAGGTAGAATTACCTCACAGACATATACCGTACCTCAGTCTAGAATCAATATAACTGTAGTATAAAGATATTAGTTGCTTTTCAGTCAAAACATTTCTTATATTTATAAATAAAAAATTAAGAGATGCAAGCCTTGAAACCAACGTCGTACAGTGCAACTTCCAGTTGAGATGTTCATCAACGTGTACTCCAAGGAACTTGTAGTTATTGGCACCCGTTAGATAAGTATTGTCAACACCCACACTAAGTATATCAACTTCCCTCTGATGTGGATGAAATCTCACCATCTCAGTCTTCGAAGAATTAAAATATATTAGACACCGAGAGAACCAACTCCTTAAGTTATTAAAAACGTGATGACATTTATTATTCAAAGCATCATCTGTCTTTTCAGAAACGATTAGAGACTTATCATCCGCATACAGAGTAAAATGCGCATCAGGAGATACTTTATCAAGCTCATTGACGTAAAGGGTAAAAATAATAGGGCCCAGTACTGAGCCCTGAGGCACACCAGTAGGCACAACAATACGCTCAAAACATACCCTACTTATTCGTTCTGATGTCTTGAACTTTATCTCAGTATACTGTTCTCTGTTCGTCAGGTAAGAGTCAATGCAGTCAAGCGCATTACCTCTCAAACCATAACAATAAAGCCTGTCACACAGTATCCTATGGTCAACACAATCGAAGGCCTTGCTGAGATCACACAAAATCCCAACAGGGCACTCACCAGCCTCCAAACAAATGACTAAGCCCTGATAGAAGTCAATGAGAGCCGTTGTAGTGGAGTGGCCATCTCTAAAGCCATGCTGACAGGCAGACAATATACCACACGACAGCAAAAATTATTCCAAGCGATTTGGATAGCTATATTCAAATACCTTTGAAAAAGTCATAGATAATGTAATCAGCCGATAGTTGTTCAAATTAATTGGATCATTTTTATTAAAGGAAAGCCCTTACCAACCTTTAGGTCACTAGGAAAGATACCCGAGTCAAATGAAAGATTTACCAAGCAGGTAAAAGGCTTTATATTATGTCTTAAAACTTTCTTAACTAAAAAAGGTGGAATTTCATCTCGACCGCAGGAAGACTTGTTTTTTATTTATTTTTATTAAGAAAATATACAACTCGTCTTCACTAAAAGGCAGTAAATACATTGTTTTGTTATTGGGTTTTGTCGAAACGTTTAAAGGAGGTAAGTCATTAGGAATGTTTTCAATAATATTTTTAGGTGCTTCTACAGAGAACGAATTGAATAAGTTGGCGATTTCCCGTGGATCGGTAACCAGCCTCTCTTCGTGTCGTAGTACAATTTTGTTATGTTCATTGACCTGCTTGCCATTTAGTTCCGAAATCAGATGCCATGCGGCTTTAGTCGGATTATAAGAAGCCAGAATCCTATGTTGGCAGAAATTCCTTTTAGTACATCTTACAAGTTTTTTATGAGCAGCCCTTGCAGCCCTGTAAGAATTATCCGCCTGAGGAGAAACACTTCTCAATAAAAATAAGTCTTTAAGTCTTGAACTAGAGGCTCTGACCTCAGAAGTAACCCACTCACGGCTCTTTGATTGTTTCCTATATATCTTACGGAGTGGAAAATATATATAGGCTAGGAACAACAAAGTAACTTACCAGAGCGTAAGGTACCAGGGCACAAGGCATTGAAGGCAATGAGAAAGTAGATAGCCTTGCAAAAAGTGCAGCAACAACACCATTTTATGGTCCAGAGTCCCTATTGTGGACTATCAAAAATCCATGTAAGAAGAACTTGATACTTGGGAGACACTAAATATTGCCATAGTGGAGGAAACGCCAGGTTTAAAGCAGACAAAACGGTTCATCGCCACATCAACAGACAAGTCTGAACAGTTTTTTCAATTGAACAAAAACGACTTGTGAATAATCAGAGGACTTTTCATAGGACATTCCCCAGTAAGGTATCACCTTATGCAAATGGGAAAGGCGGACAGTGAAAACTATAGATAGTGCACTGAAGCAGACAACAGAATACTGAAGAAATGGGTACAATTGCCCTCAAGAAGACCTTAACTCTTAACATTTTGGGCAACTATTAGAATTATTATTATTATTATTATTATTATTATTATTATTATTATTATTATTATTATTATTATTATTATTATTATTATTATTATTATTATTATTATTATTATTATTATTATTATTATTATTATTATTATTATTATTATTATTATTATTATTATTATTATTATTATTATTATTATTATTATTATTATTATTACTGAGCTTATAAAAATGCGCCATTCACGAAAAGTTATAAATTTACGAATCAGCATTAAAATTCAATTTGATATTCACAAAATAACATTATAAAAGATTAAAACACGAAAATCTCATTTCCCCGTTATTATATGAGTAATATCCTCCACTATATCCGTGTCATGCGGAGCGATTTTTCAAGAAATCTCACAGAGAATGAACAATACAATTTAATAGCCGCTGCTTGTCATATGTCACTGTGTGCTGGAGATAATTGCGTTTGAAAAATCTCACAATTACATGCTCATATCGTATCATTATATACACATATATATACACATGTATATAATTTGAAGACATGCACAATATATGTATGTACAGTTCTTTTATTATGTTGTTCGACATTGAATGGTAGAGTTGAGGCGACAGAGCCGTACCTGCCTCTTAAAAAATTGAGAAATATAAACCAAATACTATATAATGACAATACGGGACACCCCTATGCTTTAGCATTGGTGATATTTGTGACAAGTACACTAGCGCCACCTCGCGTGAAGTACTGACAACTGAACGGGTAATTTGAATTTTATATTCACCTGCATATTCTTAATTTAGACAATTGGTTTATTATAGATGAATATAAAAACTTATACATCACAAAACAGTGAAAATTTTCAGATTATATATATATATATATATATATATATATATATATATATATATATATATATATATATATATATATATATATATATAATTTCAACAACACACCACGAGGGCTTACAGCCTAAATACTATCGTACCGTGGGTGTCGACAAGGAGAAAAGAGGCAACTTGCTAATTCTGGACTTGAAGGTTTGGAGGTTCGGGAGAGAAGGAAATACATGTGCCGGCAAGTAATTCCACAACTTTGAAGTCCTCGGGACAAAAGAGCGGGCATAACAAGATGTTCTATGTCTGGTGACCTGGACAGTAAAAGGGTGCATTCGCTCTGTTCCCCTGGTAGATCTGTTGGGGGCAGCAGGTGGAGGAACTATGGAAGAAAGCTCCTCTGAGCAGTGCCCGTGCAGATATCTATAAATGAGAGAGAAGTCACCAACGGTACGTCGTTGGGCAAGGGATAGCACCCTTTGGGTGAGGGTAGGGTCACCGATGAGACGTATAGCTCTCTTCTGAATGGAGTCCAGGATAGCAAGTGTAGAAGCGGCAGCAGCACCCCAGATGTGGGAGCAGTATTCGAGGTTTGGTCTTATTTGTGAAGTATATAAGGTATAGAGATTAGCTGGTGAAAAGTATTTGCGAGCCCGGAAGAGGAAACCTAATTTCTTAGCAGCCGCTTCTGCAATTGATGTGACATGTTGATGCCAATTCAAATTCTGATCCACAGAAATGCCAACAAGTGAAAAGGACTCATTACTTTGAATAACTTGGTTGTTCATTGTGATGGGTCTAGGGCTGGTGTATCTCTTATGAGAAAGAAAGCAAGAATGTGATTTGGTGGGGTTGAATTGTACAAGATTTCTACTTCCCTAGTCTAATATTTTCTGGAGATCCACGGAGATAGAACCCTCCATAAGTCTGCGATCCTCATCTAATTGGGCTAAAGAGACAGGCTTAGAATATTGTATATTTGAGTGGAGGGTGCTGTCGTCCGCGTAACTGTGAACTGGGTTGGATGTGCTAGAGAGGAGGTCATTGATGTAGAGAAGAAACAAAGTAGGGGCTAGAGCTGAACCTTGAGGAACTCCTGCATTAATTGGATACAGTTTAGAGGAATGGCCATCCACGACAACAGAAATGTTCCGGTTGGAGAGGAAATTTGCTGTCCAGGTACAGAGTTTTGGTGGTAGGCCATAGGCCGGAAGTTTATTAAGCAGCGCTGCGTGCCAGACCTGGTCGAATACTTTGGATATGTCTAGAGCGACAATCTGAGATTCACTGTGTAGTTCCATAGACTTGTTCCAAGAATGGGTGATAAAGGAAAGGAGGTCGGCAGTTGATCTGCGCTAACGGAACCCATACTGCCTGTCGTGGATTAGACTGTATTTTTCAAGAAATTTGAGTAATTCGGTGTTTATATACTTTTCCATCACTTTAGAGACGACTCAAGGGAAATAAATAGGCCTGTAGTTGCTAGGAAGCGCTTTGGATCCTTTCTTGGGGACGGGTTGTACTCGAGCAGTTTTCCAGTTACTAGGGAATATGCCTCTATTGTAAGATGTCTGAAACAGACGAGTCAGGACAGGAGCAAGTTCTGGTGCGCATTTTTTGAGAACAATTGCTGGGATCTCGTCAAGGCCAGATGCTTTTCTGGTATTAAGAGAAGAGAGCATCTTTCGTACCTTTTTAGTTTTGAAAATGATATCGGTCATTTTATGCGCGACATTGGGGACTGTTGGTGGTTGAACATTTGGAGGTGGGTTGAGAGTGGAATTTCCAGCGAACAGCGAGGCAAAAAGTTCAGCCTTGCCCAGGGTTGTAGAAACAATTTCATCCCCTGAGACAAGAGGTGGGAACGTGCTCTTGCAGAAATTATTCCCAATAGATTTAGCAAGAGTCCAGAAGGGTTTGCTGCCGTTGGAGCTTGAGAGGACTTTGTTTTTGATGTGGTTATTAAACGACTTTTGTGCCTCAGAAAGAATGCGGACATACCGGTTTCTTGCGTCGTTAAATTCTTGACGATTTTCTTGACTGGGATTGTGTAGAAGCGTTTTGTGAGTTTTGACCGTTTCAAGTCTGACCTTGTCACAGGATTTAGAGAACCAGGGCTTTTGAGTGGCTGAAGAGGTTTTCTGTGTACGTGGAATAAATAATTCCATGCCAGCTTGAATAATTTCGGTGACGTTTTGTGAGATATCAGAGGGGTCAGGGTGAGAGAAGCAGACAGACGCCCATGGAAATGAGGAAAAGTAATCTCGCATTTCGTCCCAGTTCGCGGAGTTGTAGTGCCAAACGATACGTGGGTGTAATGACTGTGTGACCTCGGGTTGCATTGCGCAGGAAGCAGTGACTATGCCGTGGTCTGAGCGACCAAGGGGGGCGGTGACTGATATCTTATAGCAGTCAGGATTTGTAGTAAGAAGAAGATCCAAGGGATTTGAGCTGTGTGTTGGGATGCGAGGAAAGTAAGTAGGTTGCTGAACCATATTGGCTAAAGAATTGCTGACTGCAAAGGCCTCCGCTGCTCTTCCTTGTGTATCGGTTTTTGAGGATCCTAGCCATTCCTTATTATGGACATTGAAGTCACCAAGAATAGTGACCTCGGAGGAAGTATATTTAGAAATCAGATGGTCGGTTTTTTCAGAAAGGTAGTCAAAGAGCTGGACAAAGTTGTTGTCAGAAGGTGACCGGTAAATGCAACATATGAATTTAGTTGCAGCCCTGAGAGAGAGTTTTATCCATAGTATGTCTTTTCTTCCAGATTCTAAATTGGGGAGTCTGGTCCGGGTAGATTGCTACGGACGTACGCGCACACGCCTTCATGCAATATAGTTATAAATAGAATTTGTATCAACAATCAGCTTGAAACCTAAATGAATTCTGTATGAATAATTCTGCAAATTTCTCTTACCCATAATCTTATTTCATCATAATTTAAAGTACCTTGAAACCGTCGTTAAACTACTATTTCAAGAGTAAGTATAGAATATATATAGAATATACTGAAAGCTATTTCTGAGGATATTAAGTTACAATCTGTACTTACCTATAAATAATTGTTCTAGGTATAAATGGTAGCATAGTACTCAATTTGCTATATCTCTACATGAAAACTGTTTTATTAATCTAATATTTTAAAATATATAAATGACATACTTAGTACATAATTAAGAAATTGTGCAGATGAAAGGTGAGACTAACTCTTACTTCCGTGAATAAATCTATTATAGGGCTGAATCTGCTATTTCTACTTATCTCTTTAAAAACTTGTCTTGGAAAGATAATTAAAAGCCTTTACCAAGTAATCTTAAATGTGAAAAAATGTGACAATTTATGCCGTACTGAAATAAATAAGAAGACAGAAGAATATAGAAGAACAGTTTTCTTATATCATTTATTATTAATGCAAAACTTTTTTTGCCTTCATATTTTTTTTTTTTTTGATGCACTGGAAGACAAGTTATGATTGAAGCCTTTCAACCATCCGTTTACGAAGTTTATCAATAAATAGGTACATGATACATATTACACAATAAATTATCTTCTGCGAACTGTACATATTGGCATAAAAGTGATTCTGAATTTGGCTTCTGCTTCAAATCATATTCACGTTTCATCATGCTTTGGAAACCTATGAAATGTCTTTGATAGATTTAGCACGTTATAATTCGAACAATTATAGATTGCACACACCCAGCCACTAACATTCATTGTAAAAAAGCTCGGGACGCAGCAAGTGCGTTATGGTAGTGAATTTTCATAGAAATGATCTGGCACAAAATATTTTATTATAACTTTTTTTTCTTGTAACATAAAAATCTATATTTTGGTGTATAGTTTACTTTTAATATCGTAAACCTACCTACCAAATTTGGTTATCATAGATTTTATATTTTTTAAGATAAAAAAATTATTCAAATGAAAACTCAAAATTTTTCCGGAAAACCTCGTCCAATTTTTTTAAAAAACGAACTTGTCAAAGCCATTTACAAAAGGAAGGTACATGCCAAATTTTATTAAAATCGGCTTATTACTTTTTGAGATATGAATTTTTTTCAAATGAAAACTCAAAATTTTCCCGGAAAACCTCGTCCGATTTTCTTGACTAACAAACATGTCAAAGCCATTTACAAAAGTAAGGTATGTGCCAAATTTTATTAAAATCGGCTTATTACTTTTTGAGATAAGAATTTTTTTCGATGAAAACTTAAAATTTTCCCGGAAAACCTCGTCCGATTTTCCTGACTAACAAACATGTCAAAGCCATTTACAAAAGGAAGGTATGTGCCAAATTTTATTAAAATCGGCTTATTACTTTTTGAGATATGAATTTTTTTCGAATGAAAACTCAAAATTTTCCCGGAAAACCTCGTCCGATTTTCCTGACTAACGAACTTATCCAAGCTATTAACAAAAGAAAGGTACATGCCAAATTTTATCAAAATCGGCCTATTATTTTTTGAGTTATCGGTGTGATACATACATATATATATATATATATATATATATATATATATATATATATATATATATATATATATATATATATATATATATATATATATATATATATATATATATATATATATATATATATATATATATATATATATATATAAATATATATATATAAACATATAAAAATTGAAACTAACCCCGGATATGGGTTTTGGGGTCCTAGTTCGCGCTCATTTGCAAAAATTTTTTCAAAATTCAAAAGTCGGGATCTCCCCATTAGTGAATTTTTTCTACGAAAATTCACTAAAACACAGCTCAAACATAATTATACACAGTTAAACACAAGCAATTGCTAGTGTTACACGTTCTCGAACGACGTAACATCAGTACTATCCGCTAGGGGCGCTGATATTCTTGAAACACGATATCAGCCGAAGTATCCCGTATTGTCATTATATAGTATTTGTATAAACTATATAGTGGCAAGTTTGCAAAGTAACAACATTAGCACTGAGTTAAAAATCTCTTCTAAAAACCATATTTGAATGAGCCTTAAACTGTATTTTGTGTATCAATCTGAAAAAAGCAAAAATCAATGATCTTCTGTTATGCACAATCTGTATAGATCATTCTAAAGTTATGAAAAACTCTGGATGCATCAGTTGGCATTTAAACATTCCGCTGTATATTTCGGCGCCCGCCTCAATTTTAATGGGCTAATTTTAAATGAAAGTATAGACGGTGCTGAATCACGTAGTAGAATGTCAGGGTGGTACCCAAAGCGACAGTGCAATGTCATATCCTTATTTTTGCACTCCGTGGGGCGCATTAAC
Organism: Tillus elongatus; assembly: GCA_964006375.1. Taxonomy (NCBI): domain Eukaryota; kingdom Metazoa; phylum Arthropoda; class Insecta; order Coleoptera; family Cleridae; genus Tillus; species Tillus elongatus. Next base: position 78,001,570 of record OZ023270.1, read on the forward strand.
TTTTAGCGAATTTTCAGTAAGAAAAATTCGCTAATAGAGGGGTCACGATAAGAAGCCTTCGGAAAATTTCTTCATATGAGCGCGAATTTGGGTCCCTAAATCCCAAAACCAAGGTCCTTTAAAATTCGTATATATATATATATATATATATATATATATATATATATATATATATATATATATATATATATATATATATATATATATATGTATGTATGTATCCGAGCGTGAACTCAAAAAAAAAAACTGATATCAATCAAACTTGGCAAAAACCTTGTTTGGGCGAAAACTGAACTCGAGTTTGTTAACCTGCCTTCTCCGGTGGAAATTCAGGGAAAACTTTTTAAGAACGCTATATTTTATAGATAACAGAGTAACTGGAATGAAACTTTACATGTGGCTAGAAATAGTGCAAATGAACCTAAGTTGTGAATTTTAAGTAGGTTTTTGTTTTTCATTTTGTTCCTTTAACATTGGTCTATTTCCGCGACTATGGCCAATCACCGACGCCAGATAGCTGTTTCACCTCGCTATCCTAGAAATTTTGCCGAACCCCTGCCTTTATGTGAGGAGAGTAGGGATCTTTAACCACCTCAAAACCGCATGGACACGGGACCGACGGCTCTACGCCCCCTCCGAAGGGCGGAACGTGCAGACATTGAACTTGCTCAAATACAATGCCAGAACCTCGGTTGATGTTAATGTTACAGTTTGTACTGAAAAAATTAAAAGGAGAACCCTGGGATCGAACCCTGTACCCTTCGGTTCAGAGGCACACGTTCTTACCCCTGGACCGCCGAGACCTTCGCTGGGGTTTGAATGGCAGATATCATGGAGTTAAAAATAAAGTGATTGTAAAAGTTATTGTTTTTTAGGAGGGACATTCAAGACATTTCAGTGAATTTTCTTTAAAAGAAAATCACTAACGAGGAGATCCCGACTTTTGAGTTTTGTAAAAATTTCTTCAAATGACCGCGAACTAGGCCCCCTAGAACCCATATCCAGGGTCAGTTTCAATTTTTATATGTTTATATATATATATATATATATATATATATATATATATATATATATATATATATATATATATATATGTATATATATATATATATATATATATATATATATATATATATATATATATATATATATATATATATGTATGTATGTATCACACCGATAACTCAAAAAATAATAGTCCGATTTGGATAAAATTTGGCACTTACCTTTCTTTTGCAAGTGGCTTGGATAAGTTTGTTAGTCAGGAAAATCGGCCTAGGTTTTCCTAGAAAACTTTGTGTTTTCTTTCGAAAAAATTTATATCTCTGGAAATAACAAAGTGAGGGCAACCAAATTTGGTACGCTGGTTTCCGTCAGAAGGCTTATTCTATTTACCAAAATTCATATATTTATATCTTTGTTATTTTCGTAGATACAAAAGTTTTACGTTCATAATGAATATGTATACTATTAAAAGAAGCCAGTGCGTCCCTGAACTAACGAATAAAATAATTAAGGTCGCACAGTAGCTAAATTGCAAAAAGACACCATCTCAATATAAACAGTGTATTATAATTTCGACTAATTATTATTTGGATATTCGTACACAAAAGGTAATTGAAGGTTTAGACACTTAATAATTATAATACTTAGGAGTGTTTGGGAAGCGTATAAAAAACAAAAGAGACTCTTCACATATGACGCCGATTCCCATATATGTACCCTATGCTTTCGGTACCACCGACAGGTGTAATTGTACCATCCGTTTAACTGCTTATTTAATAGTACTTAAATATTATTGTTTCCTATGAGATTTTCTTCGTTTTATTTGGTTGGATACAGTGTATCTAAACACATTCACCATACACATGTGTTCAAAAAGTGAATGTGTATAAAATATTTTATTTATTTATTTGCAAAAAGTACATTTTTAACAGAATTACTACAATCCTTTACAATTTGGTAAAAACTTATAATCACAATCATTGATTATAAACAACAATAGCATGTAAGTTCAGAAGAACTTGTGTCTCTTAAGCTTCATATTACACAGAGCTTACGGAAACACAATCACCACACCTGTTTCGTGCTATATTATATTTGGGTGATTCCACTCATCAATATGATTCCAATCATTGATCATTAGATGCATTTTGCAACAGCCCACGATAAAAGTCTCCTCACCCTTCATCACAAGATTAAGAGGCAATAGCCGATATTTATAAAATATTCTAGAATGCTTATCTTACGTACCTATATTGACACACAAAATAAGCAAGTTATAAAGCTGGTCAGCTCTTTAATAGTTGGCTGGTGTGGTATACTTGCCATATGGTAGGTGGTAGTGGAATTTTCCTTTACGTGACAGTAAAGGATTTTTTCACGCCCGAGGTGGTACCACCCCTTGCATCAAGGGGCCGGTGAAGTCCCAACGGACATTTCCGGTTCTGGTGTATGAGTCGGTTTCCCTTATAAACAAAAATAATGATCGCTTCTCCTTGTACAAAAGATTCCGGAGGTAAAATACCCCTCCATTCGGATCTGCGGGAGAGGGGTGTACAGGAGGCGCCAGCATCGAGATTAACAATATTCTTCTCGAATATATGTGGCCTAAATTCTAACCTGAACTCCGTCCACCATTTACTCCAGGATAATAGGCCCCAACTCCTCTTCCTCACCGAAACTCAAATCAGTACCAAAACAGCCACTAATCACCTTAAGTTCCCGGGGTATGAGCTCCTTACTTTTTTAAATTGCATGGAGGCGTGTGCGCGTACATCCGTAGCAATCTACCCTGCACCAGACTCCCCAATTTAGAAGCTGGAAGAAAAGACATACTATGGATAAAACTCTCTCTCAGGGCTGCAACTAAATTCATCTGTTTCATTTACCGGCCACCTTCTGACAACAACTTTGTCCAGCTCTTTGACTACCTTTCTGAAAAAACCGACTATCTGATTTCTGAATATCCTTCCTCCGAGGTCACTATTCTTGGTGACTTCAATGTCCATAATAAGGAATGGCTAGGATCTTCAAAAACTGATCCACAAGGAAGAGCAGCGGAGGTCTTTGCAGTCAGCAATTTTTAGCCAATATGGTTCAGCAACCTACTTACTTTCCTCGCATCCCAACACACAGCTTAAATCCCTTGGATATCTTTCTTACTACAAATCCCGACTGCTATAAGATATCAGTCACCGCCCCCTGGCTCGCTCAGACCACGGCGTGGTCACTGCCCCCCTGCGCAATGCAACCAGAGGGCACACAATCACCACACCTACGTATCAGTACGTTTGGCAGTACAACTGCAAACTGGGACGAAATGCGAGACTACTTTTCCTCATTTCCATGGGCGTCTGTCTGATTCTCTCATCCTGACCCCTCTGATACCTCACAAAACGTCACCGAAATGATCCAAGCTGGCATGGAATTATTTATTCCACGTACACAGAAAACCCCTGCAGCCACTCAAAAGCCCTGGTTCTCTAAATCCCGTGACAAGACCAGACTTGAAAAGGTCAAAGCTCACAAAAAGTTTCTACATAATCCCAGTCAAGAAAACCGTCAAGCATTTAACGATGCAAGAAACCGCTATGTCCGCATTCTTTCTGAGGCAAAAACTCGTTCAATAACCACATCAAAAACAAAGTCCTCTTAAGCTCCAGCGGCAGCAAACCCTTCTGAACTTTTGCTAAATCTATTGGGAATAATTTCTGCAAGAGCACGTTCCCACCTCTTGTCTCAGGGGATGAAATTGTTTCTACCACCCTGGGCAAGGCTGAACTTTTTGCCTCGTTGTTCGCCGGCAATTCTACTCTCAACCCACCTCCAAATGTTCAACCATCAACAGTTCCCAATGTCGCGCATAAAATGACGGATATCATTTTCAAAACTAAAAAGGTACGAAAGATGCTCTCTTCTCTTAATACCAGGAAAGCCTTTAGCCTTGACGAGATCCCAGCAATTGTTCTCAAAAAAAGGGGAACCAGAACTTGCTCCTGTCCTGACTCGTCTGTTTCAGACATCTTACAATAGAGGCATATGCCCTAGTAACTGGAAAACTGCTCGAGTACAACCCGTCCCCAAGAAAAGATTGAAAGCGCTTCCTAGCAACTACAGGCCTATTTCTCTCCTTTCGGTCATCTCTAAAGTGATGGAAAAGTATATAAATACCGAATTACTAAAATTTCTTGAAAAACCCAGTCTAATCCACGACAGGCACTATGGATTCCGTCAGCGCAGATCAACTTCCGACCTCCTTTCCTTTGTCACCCATTCTTGGAACAAGTCTATGGAACTACACGGCGAAGCCCAGATTGTCGCTCTAGACATATCCAAAGCATTCGACCAGGTCTGGCACGCAGCGCTGCTTAATAAACTACCGGCCTATCGCCCACCACCAAAACTCTGTACGTGGACAGCCAATTTCCTCTCCAACCGGAGCATTACTGTTGTCGTGGATGGCCATTCCTCTAAACTCTATCCAATTAATGCAGGAGTTCCTCAAGGTTCAGCTTTAGCCCCTACTTTGTTTCTTCTCCACATCAATGACCTCCTCTCTAGCACATCCAACCCAGTTCACAGTTACGCGGACGACAGCACCCTCCACTCAAATATACAATATTCTAAGCCTGTCTCTTTCCAATTAGATGAGGATCGCAGACTCAGGCAGAGTTCTATCTCCGTGGATCTCCAAAAAATATTAGACTGGGGAAGTAGAAATCTTGTACAATTCAACCCCACAAAATCACAGTCTTGCTTTCTTTCTCATAAGAGATACACCAGCCCTAGACCCATCACAACGAACAACCAAGTTATTTAAAGTAATGAGTCCTTTTCACTTGTTGGCATTTCTGTGGGTCGAAAACTCAATTGGCACCAACATGTCACATCAATTGCAGAAGCGGCTGCTAAGAAATTAGGTTTCCTCTTCCGGGCTCGCAAATACTATTCACCAGCTAATCTCTATATCTTATATACTTCACAAATAAGACCAACCCTCGAATACTGCTCCCACATCTGGGGTGCTGCTGCCGTTTTTACACTCGCTATCCTGGACTACATTCAGAAGAGAGCTACACGTCTCATCGGTGACCCTACCCTCACCCAAAGGCTGCCATACCTTGCCCACCGAGGTGCCGTTGGTGACCTCTCTCTCTCTTTTATAGATATCTGCACGGGCACTGCTCAGAGGAGCTTTCTTCCATAGTTCCTCCACCTGCTGCCCCCAACAGATCTACCTGGGGAACAGAGCGAATACACCCTTTTACTGTCTAGGTCACCAGACATAGAACATCTTGTTATGCCCGCTTTTTTGTACTGAGGATTTCCAAGTTGTGGAATTCCTTGCCGGCACATGTTTTTCCTTTTCCCCCGAACCTCCAAACCTTCAAGTCCAGAATTGACAAGTTGCCTCTTTCCTCCTTGTCGACACCCACGGTGCGATAGTATTTAGGCTGTAAGCCCTCGTGGTGTATTGTTGAAATTAAAAAAATATATATACATGCCGTGCAAACGTTCTAGAATGCTCGAAACAAATTGGAACTCTCGCGAAACCGCTAGAATGTCAGCTATGGTGGACGTCGGCTGGGGGGAGGGGTGGTGGGGTCGATTAGAATTGTAATTTAAGGTGCAGTAAATAACTTTTTTTTAATATATTTAAAAGTACACCACGAGGGCTTACAGCCTAAACACTATCGTACCGTGGGTGTCGACAAGGATGAAAGAGGCAACTTGTTAATTCTGGACTTGAAGGTTTGGGGGTTCGGAGGAGAAGGAAAAACATGTGCTGGCAAGGAATTCCACTATTTGGAAGTCCTTGGAACAAAAGAGCGGGCATAAAAAGATGTTCTATGTCTGGTGACCTGGGCAGTAAAAGGGTGCATTCGCTGTTTCCCTGGTAGATCTGTTGGGGGCAGCAGGTGGAGGAACTATGGAAGAAAGCTCCTCTGAGCAGTGCCAATGCAAATATTTATAAAAGAGAGAGAGAGAGAGAGAGAGGTCACCAACAGCACGTCGGTAAGAAAGAGATGGCAGCTTTTGGGTGAGGGTAGGGTCACTAATGAGACGTATAGCTCTATTCTGAATGGAGTCCAGGATAGCGAGTGTAGAAGCGGCAGCGGCACCCCAGATGTGGGAGCAGTATTCGAGGGTTGGCGTTATTTGTGAAGTATATAAAATATAGAGATTAGCTGGTGAACAGTATTTGCGAGCCCGGAATAGGAAACCTAATTTCTTAGCAGCCGATGTGACATGTTGGTGCCAATTGAGATTTCAATCCACAGGAATGCCAAGTGAAAAAGATTTAATAATGATCTAATCTAGCTCACCTGTAAATTATTACAGACCAAAATTATTACAGACCACTTGTATATGCAGTTATCGATGTCATTTTCCTGGCTCATAATACCATCAAAGATACATAACAATCACTACTATGTTATATTTTTTCTTAATGTAAACAGTTAATTGCTACTCTCCCATTGTGTAATGACAAATGACGTACAGGCCTACAATTATTATTATAGACATACAGAATAATTAGTATCGTTATGTAGTGTGCATGTAGACAGCGTAACAGTCAATCAATACACACTGAATATTGTTAACTAATTTATGTGATTATTACTGGAAACAAACATATGGCATATATGTAGGTACTGCTAAGAATACGTATACGAATATGTACATGTGAGCTAAAGTATGGGTATGTTAGGTTTTGTTTTACTCGTCATAAAATAATTGTACATGTATAAGACACTCTATAGAGATTATTGTTTTTATATGGCTAAATATATAGGAATAAGTCTGCCAGATGGTTTTTCTTTAATAAGATAAATACCTAAATTAAGGATCGTTTTGTTTAAAAAAATTCTCAGCTTCAATACAAATAATGGACTGTCAATACGACAAAGTAAGAATCTAAATTTCTCACAACTTTAATAAAAAGTCTGGACGCAGCAAGTGCATTATGGTAGTGGATCTCCATAAAAATGTTTTAATAATACATACATGCCTTAAAAAAATTCGGGACGCAGCAAGTGCGTTATAGTAGCAAGTTTTGATAAGAATTGTACAGTATACGGCATATAAGTAAAGTTAATACTTTAAAATTACACTGACCTTGAAGATCGATTTTCCTAGTAGGCGTACATTTGAGGAATTCTTTCAAAAGTGTTACCATCGAAATCTCTCTATTATCAAAAAATCTAGCGTTCTAAATCCTTTTGAGAAAAATGCCTAAAGCTCAATTTTCTATGAAGCTAAAGACCTAAATTTTGCTATATCTGTAGAAAGAAAGTCTCTTTAAAAGAAACTTGTATTACAAATTTCATTAAAGTTATACAGAAGATCTCCAGAAGGAAACTTAATTCATATTTAAAAAAGTAGAGTATCTCACAAATTATAAACATGGCAGTTATTTTCCATATTAATCGCCAGTATGAATTCGTTGTAGTCAACCTTATCAGACCGAGTTGTTCAAAGACAATTACAATAACAAAATTATAATTTCAGTCTCAAATGTGACAAACTTATTAGGGCGTTTTAAACAAAAATGATATCTTGTTCAAAACGTATGAAATCTGTGCACTATTGTTTCTCCAAATGTCAAAATACAACATAAAAAACGTACATTCATTGAGCGGGATTCGATCGCGTAACCTTCTACTTAGGAGGTAAGCACGGTACCCCCTGTGCTATCTAGGCACACGTCAGCAAAGGTTTTATCGCGTGATACTTTAGATCGGCTTCATGTCCAGGATATTATATTCAAAGTATACAAAATGAATTATTCCAGAACTAATAGAATTACCATTGAAACACATCCCACGACTGTTTCAGTCTTACACGACGTCTTATGTTTACGTTTAAAGCTAAAAGAAACTATTTTAGAATCATTTTTATAGAGACTTGATTTTGGCTAAATCTCTGCTATATTATATCTATGCTGCGCTATAACGGTGTTTGGGACCGTTAATAAAGCTACAGATGTAGTGTATTTTAATAATTGATTGAATCGCCCAGTTAAATAAAAATCAATTGGCAAATTTTTTATATAATGTCGTCTGTCATTTTCCATAATTGCGGCCGAGATTTCACGATTGTTGGTTCGGGTATTATGTTTTCTACCTGGTATATATTTAGTTTTGTTAGCGTTGATGTATGGTTTATACATGTTGTATGAATTAATCTACGAGTGGCAGTTAACTACTCTGTCTGTCAGGCATTGGACTTTAACCACTTAGTCGTTCCAACGCATGTCTTTGGGATCTTATTTTTAATTTGGAAAAAACTCTAAATATTGTGTACCAAATTACTTCATAATTAACAACATAGGTTGATTTGCACTATTTCTAGCCACATGTAAAATTTCATTCCAGTTACTCTGATACTTACAAAAATATAGCTTTTTCAAAAAGTTTTCCCCGATTTTCCACCGGACAAATTTGAGTATAAAGGTTGATTAACGAACTCGACCTCGGTTTTCTGAATGTATGTATGTATGTATGTATGTATGTATGTATGTATGTATTTATATATATATATATATATATATATATATATATATATATATATATATATATATATATATATATATATATACTTCTTAATTATCAAATCTCACAAAAAAATTACAAAAATGATTTCTACGGCAATACACACAGATTTCTGTAAAAACTGACTAAATATTTTTAACACAAAAATTTGCTAAAAGAACAGATAAAATTCAAATTATATGCCTAATAGTATTAAAGTTGAAAATAAAATACTTTGTTTGTACGAAAATCCATTCAAACATTATTTTCGAGAATTCGTTAAAAAAAAGTTGCATCCAAACTGAGAATAAGTTTTCACAGAAGAATTCGTAGTGAACGTTTCTTCAAATAAAATTCATCAAATGTATTTATAAGAAAATTCGCTATTAAAAGAACATTTTGTACAAGAAAATTCGCTAATGAAAATAAATGAAATAAATTAAAAAATATTCAAAATCTGATCTAAATACATCGAAATTACTTTTTCTGTGTCATCACAGAGACCATTTTTTGCCTGGCGATGCTGTAAAAAATGAAGCCGGTTGCAGAGAAGAAAACAAACGCTACTGAAGTCACAGAAAATATCTCTACGTATGTGTTAACTATGGGCAACCACAGCTCTTATTAAAATTGAACTTAAAGTCTTAAAAGTCCTTATCCCGCTATAAAATATGATGTTAAAATTAAATCAAAAAGAAAAAAAATTTTAAACAAATTTAAAAAAAATTACTACTGAGATTTAAAACCATGTCCCCCAGAAAAGAGATAGCCAGAAAAACTTTGCTTGCCTACCATTTAAACCGCCAATCACGCGGGGTCTAGACGGAATTTTTAAGAAAACTAATTTGCAACTAAGATTTTCGACAAAAAATCCCTTAAAAATTGTGGTAACCCAATAGACAAGGGGTTTATCAAAACCCCTGATATTTTAGCGGTATATATATATATATATATATATATATATATATATATATATATATATATATATATATATATATATATATATATATATATATATATCTATATATATATATATATATATATATATATATATATATATATATATATATATATATATATATATATATATATATATATATATATATATATATATATATATATATATATACAAGGTGTGTAAAGGGTATTGCAGCAAATAAGATTATGCAGAAACGGTTTGACATTTAAATTTGACAAATGTCAAATATCAAATATTGACCCCACGAAACAGTGGGGTTGAATTATACATAAATCCCCATATTTCAATATGAGTTTTATTTGTTTTGTGCGACTGGTATTTGTCAGAGGCAGCCACCGTGATTTTTTAAGACAACGTACGTTTAGTCTAGTGTCATTTGGCAAGTAATTGATTTAGAAATACAATACGGTAGATCACAAGGTTGTTTATTCTAAAATAATGAAGAACGTTAAAAAACTGGAACCAGTACTTCAAGTGAATATACCAAATTTTGAAAATTCATTTACTTAATCGAAGAAAATCACAATAGCTGCTCAAATTGTTGTCCATTCGCTTCTTGACAATATTTAAGTCTCTTAACAAAGGCGCCCAATGCATTTTGCAGATATTCCGTAGCAATGTTAGGGATCTAAATTCCAATTCGCGCTTCTATTACGACACTTTTCAAATATCTCCAAAAAAAGTCAATGGGAGTCATGTCTGGAGACCTATGAAGCGATTCAATCGAACCCCTCCCAAAGATTCATTGCCCTGCAAAATTGTTATTTAAGAATGAACGAACTTGCTGGCCGAAATGTGGTCGAGCATTATCTTGTTGATACCAGCAAGGCCTGCAGATTTATGGGATTCAATCCCTTTTCTCGAGAACAAAACGTTGCACTGTAAAACTGACATTATTATATAAAAGCCTATAAAAACCAGCTGTAAATAAGTCTTCTAAATGTTTTCTAGCTCCAGCAGCAACACAAGAAAGAAGTCTGGACGCAGCAAGTGTTTTATGGAAATGAATTTTCATAAAAATGTTTTTAATAGCAAATATGTCGCTCTAATGCAAGCAGGCGACAATCTGGTTATCTGTATAGCCTATATAGTAGAAACAATGTACCACATTTCATCAAAATAACTTATGGTATGAAAATGTACAAAAATTTGCCCGAAAAAAAACTTAACATGTTTCCGAGAAAACTGGTTTCCTAACCAACAAACCTTAGGTTAATAGCAAATTGAGTTATTATATAATATAATATAACATAATGACATTTGAAGCATTTAATGAAAATACGCTAGAAAACGCACTTACTGCGGCTCAATTTTTTTCTTACAAACATGCATCATATTTCATGAATGAATGCAAAAATGCAACAATATAAGGGTGTTCGAAAAAAAATTTGTAGATTGTGGATCACCAACGACTTATGAGCCACTCTGCGTTTGTCAAAAGAATTATATAGGATGCAGCTCAAGACACCCTATAATTACGGTAGACAATTTTTTCTCGTATCTTGTATAATAACAATTATATTGAGCTTTACCGTAGGAATGCGTCACCCTGTATATATATATATATATATATATATATATATATATATATATATATATATATATATATATATATATATATATATATATATATATATATATGTATATATATGTATGTATGTATGTATGTGTGTGTGGATTCTATGGATTCTAGAGGGCCTAGTTTGCGGTCATGGTCATTTGAAGAAATATTTTTAAAATTCAAAAGTCGGGGTGTCCTCACTAGCGAATTCTTTTTACGAAAATTAGCTAAAAATTATAGACCGTTAAACCAAAACCTTAACTAAAACTACAGCCAAAGCATTAGAAAAAGGGTCTATTTAAAATCAATTTTCTGTAAATATTTTAGTAAAATTAAGGACAACGACGGTTGCAGCTGAAACTTAAGGGTTTGCAGAACACATTTCTTGCGACATTTTCTTTACACAATCCGTATTTGTTTCAGGTTCTTTGCCTAAATGTTGCCAATTTTGATGTTTCAAATCGCGAATTTGACGTTTTGAGGAAAATAATATATATATATATATATATATATATATATATATATATATATATATATATATATATATATATATATATATATATATATATATATATATATTTAAACCGACCCTTTAAATGTGTTCTAGGGGGCCTAATTAGTGCTCATTTGAAGAATTTTTTAAAATTCAAGTCGGGATGTCCCCATTAGTGAATTTTTTTAAAGAAAATTCACTAAAAAGAAAAAAAAATCGAAAACTTCATTTTTTTAATTTCTCGGAAACCAAAAAAAAATTGAAAAAGTTTATAATTTCATGTTAGTGGCCATTTAGTTACGCATCTCTTTCCCCTTTTAACCAATGCAACTCTCTACTTAGGCTTCCGAGATCCTAATGATAGACATCCTTGTCTTGGATACACTGTGTAAGTATTCACATTTACTGGGTACTGCACTTTTGTTATATATTTTTTAAATATAGCATTAAATATTTATTGTACCTTCAATCCAAGAAGCTCATAGTCGCGTTGAAATATAACAACTACCCCGTCTGCAAACAAAACATCACTTGATCGTAAACCAAGCAGAGCCAACTGAAAGCACAGATAAAGCAAAGTCGAGATCGCAGTAGCCTGAGCGACAAGACTAGCGTTATCTTTACTGTGAGTCATCAGCTCGTCATCAAATGTCCGGATTCCTGCAGGATCGATATCCCTAATGTCCGTGTACAGAATACAAGACAATTCTTTGTCTGTGTTAGTGCATCCATTTCTATATGTATATGTGAATTTGTATTTGAATGTGTGTACATGGATGTGTGTGTGTGTGTGTGTGTCGTCCCACATCCTAATTTCACTCCGTTGTACGAGAAACCTAACCATTTGGATAATGTCTATTGATTTGCCCTTTTTCCTTTTCGAATTACTACTGCTGTAGATGGATGTATATATCATAGTGAGATGTCTCTTTTATAGAAAGTGAAACTGCGTGTTCCATTCATGAGTATTATTACGTAATAGTATATGCCTTCGAAGATAGATTATTTGTTTGTTATTTTTTCAAAAGTGTAATACCCTGAAAGAATAGTGCTGCAAATTGAATCATAACTTCCACAGAGCTGTTATAATATATTCTCCTCAGAAAGACATTCCCATGAAATGAATTTAAGGTCCATGACTTGACCACAAAGAAAATATTTGTATTCCTGTCCTCATAAACTTCTGAAACGTCACATTACTCGAGTTTTAACGAAAAAATGCCAATTTTCACCACGTCGCCACTCATTTATCCCCTGCCCCCTAAAGCGTTCTTACCCAAAAACAATTCGAAGCCTTTATTTGTCGGATGCCAACTAGATACCAAATTTGAAGATTATATCTCAATTCGTTTGAACATTATTGCGCCTACTAACAGAGAGACGTACAGGCCGACCTACCAACAGACCGACAAATAAATAAAAAATTAGTTACAAAACCAAATTATAAATTTTGAGACTTTTTACGCCGTTTTAGCAACAAAAAAATTTCGAAACCTCTGTCACTGATAACCCACCCCCACACATTCAACACCTAATTTAATTTCAGCACAGGATACCACGTGGTTGATGAAACTAAAAGTTTTCTAATAAACAAACCCTAAAACGTTATATTACTCGAGTGTCAACGAAATGACAAATTTCACAAAATCACCCCCATTCATCCCCTATCCCCTGGAGCGATCTTACACAAAAACAATCCGAACCGTTCGCTTGTCGGGTGCTAACTGTATACCAAATTGGAAGAAGATATCTCAATTCGTTCTAAAATTATTGTGACTACAAACAGACAGACATACAGACTGACAAGGCTTGACCACAAAGAAAATATTCGTGTTCCTGTACCCATAAACTTTTGAAACCTTATATTACTCGAGTTTTAACTAACAAATGACAATTTTGCCCAGGTCACCTCTCATTTATCCCCTACCCCGTAAAGCGTTCTTACCCAAAAACAATTCAAAGCGTTCATCTGTCGGGTGCTAACTGCATACCAAATTTTAAGATGATATCTCAATTCGTTTAATGTTCAAACGCGCCTACTAACAGACAAACGTCCAGGCCGACAGACCGACCGACCGACAGAACGACAGACAAAAAAACTTTCGTTGCAAAGTCAAGTTTTCTATATGTTTTGAAACTCTTTAGGCCGTTTTAACAAACAAAAATTTTCGAAACTTTTGTCACCGACAATCCACCCCCACACATTCAATCCTTAATTTAATTTCAGCACAGAATACCACATGTTTGATGAAATTAAAAGTTTTGGTATAAACAAACCCTAAAACGTTATATTACTCGAGTTTTAACGAAAAAATGTGAATTCTCACCAAATCACTCCCGATTCATCCCCTATTCCCTGGACCAATTTAAATAAAAACAATCCGAATTGTTCCCTTCTCGAGTGCTAACGGTGTACCAAATTTGAAGATGATATCTGAATTCGTTCTAAAGTTATCGTGGCTACAAACATACAGACCGACAGACCATATTTTTTTTCGTTCCCAAATCATGTTTTCCCTATCTTTTGACAATTTTTGTCATAGGTGCCATACTTTGTTACCTCCTTCAAAACAAAAGCTTTACAGCACAAGAACCGTGATATATTGTGATTGACCTCAGGTTGATATAGATCTGCTCAATGGTGAGGTCACAATTGCCTATAACACCCTACCCTAAAATAGCCATCTATCAGATTATCAAATTTATTAAGATTATCAGCATTTTTAGGAGGTTGACAGATCTGGATGTAGTTTCTCTTTCTCTTTCTTTGTTTGCTTCGCACTGCCCAGAGTCCTATATTTTTGGGCTCTCCAGACTAGTGCCAGGTTACATAGAAATTTAGATATCTAGATAATAGTTAGTAAGAAATAATTGTTTGCGCCGACGTCAAAAGGAAAGTAGATACTAGTGAAGAATTTATCTTCAATTAAACAGATATTTCAATATGACAAAGTATATAAATTTATTCATATAAATTAAATTTGGAATAGCAAACAAAATGAAATAAGAATGGTTGGTAAATCTCAGATAAACACTAACAAATAACAATCAGATAAATAGCAAGAATCTCAAGAGCAAGAAGTTATTAATTTACATATATGTACCAAAACAATAGGATAAAGATAGTTGCATATTACTAAAATGTTACTGTTAATTACTTAGGGTTTCGCTCAAAAATAAAGACAAACGATTAGCTAAATTACTTGACGTTTGTCAATCAATTGCTAGGTCTTCTAGTGAATTAACTGGCCAGTTCTTTGAGTGAGGCTCCAAAAAAATATATATAATCCTACGTGAAATTTCTACATTAATTATGAAAAATAAGAGATGTTAAAGAGAATGTATAGGTTATATATTTTAAAGACAAAATTTGCTAATTACAATTTAAAAAATTAATAAGAACTATGTGTTTAAATTTACAAAATTGACAAAATCCTAGAGATTAAACAGGAAATATATAGCTGTGCTGACAGCACCTCCCTGGCATTGTTTTTAAGTTCAAACTTGATTACGTGATTTTGAAAGTTCGGGTTATTAAAACTTCAGATGTTAGATTTCGGCATGAAAATTCTGCTGATTCAGAGAAAAGATTTGTTTGGACTCACCAGTCTTCGGGTATTAAGTTACCTGATGACCTTGTGAAGATGCTTTGCAGGTGGGATCAATCATGAGCGCCTAATATAGATTCCAGCCTCCAACAAAAGCGGAAAAACTGGGGAAGACGACTAGGACTTCCCATCAGTGATTATTGGGCCGGTGGATGTTACTGCTCCAATACTACAAGACCATTTGACACCTATATCGATGTTCCGAATTCGCTTGATGGAAACTTTGCAAATTGCAATTAAAACGTGAATTTGCTTAAGTAAAATTCACTACCAATTGACGATAATAACCAGGAACTCTTTCTGATCACGACAAGAAATCAACAATTCTAAACAAAGAGCCACGAGTTAGCTCGCGTTTTTGTGCGAAATACTATGTTTATTTAAACTCGAAAATCACTTAAATTACTCCGAACAATCACTGACAATAATTATTAGGTAGTACAAATAACAGAAAGAATATTACAACCCCGTGTTAAGATAATTTAATATCCACCGAAAACTGACGGGTGTTCACTCTATGAAGGCTCAGCAGAGAGTCTCCGCTAATGTCTTGGGATCGGCAATTGCTTAAACGCTGCACGCAACATTTCTTACCACGACCGTTGCTTGCTGTGCGCGAGCTCTTTCTAGCCTCCATTCTTCGCAACGTTCGCAACCGTCTTCCTTGGGTGACATCACAGGAAAATTACAGATAAACAATATTTTGTTCTCGAATATTCCTAACGTACATTTTAAATGCTTATTTCGTTCCTGGAAATATGTGCTCTGTAATAATGCGAGGTAGTTTTCCATGGCAAACATATAATGAATTTTAACGTACAAATCAGAAATGCAGTAAAGAGGTTTACGGTACTTGAAGACTTAGCGACTTTTAATGAAAATAATGTTGAAATCAAAACATGATACGTCACATGTACTGACAACGTGGAAGTAAAATGGTGAGCTAACGATCACCGGTTCTCAGTTACATTGACTTGAATAAAAGACTTATTCTTCCAAAAAGATTTTATTTTATACCCTATGCGTTTCGGATATGAAACAGCCATCTTACGAGTTTCGACTACTAAACGCCCATCTTCGGGAAAATTACAAAATATAATAAAAAGGGCTCGCCAGAAACATTGTTTCTGGTAGCTGATTAAGGCATGTTAACCAACACCTGAGTCTAAATAACCTAATCAAATTGCATTTTGATCATAAATAACAAAAATGTTGGCTTAATTGTCATAATCGTTATAAATTTGAGAATGCAGGTGCCAGTTAGTTAATTTTTTGATCAATAGAATTATTCCAAAGTCCATAACTTATAAGTAAATGAACTGGGAAAAGTTGGTTTCATTTTACCTTGAAAATATACCCATGAGTTTCAATTCCACGAATGGTAACTTTTATTTCGGAGTGTGCCCTAAACTGAATTGGAAACTGGATACTAAATCCAGAGATCCGAATTATCTATTTTAGAGTAGTTTATTATCTAATATTAACAATCTTTACGTTTGTGATGTTTGGTAAGCATGCCGTAAACGTCTCGACAGTATCCTAATCCTAAGCGTAAATAAAAATGTCTTCTAACATTAATTAACATCTGAGACGTGACTCACCTAATCGAAATCTTTATTATTTTTCTTATTCAATTAAATAGCCTGGTTTAGTGTCGTATAAGATACTTTTCACATATCCCCATTAGAAGAAGTCTAATAGCACAAGATCGGGAGATGGAGCTGGTCATTCTAACTATCCTCCATTTGGAAATATGAAGTCCAGGTACTGTCGGACATTGATTTGGTAAAATGCTGGTGCTCCATTCGCTGGAACGTGTTTGTTTGCCCGATCAGGATATAAGTTTGCCAAAGTTGTGCGAACTATTTTGGAGCAGTGGTAAATACTTATCTCCATGCAAAGTTCCATCAATGATGAAAAAGGAACCAATGACATGGTTTTCAACTATTTCTGCACAAACATTAACCTTTTAAGGATATTGCGTTGGATAATTAAAAGTTGAATGAAACAGCTTCTCGCCCAGACACCAAAATTTATTTCAGATCTTTTTCTTACACCCGACGCGTTTCGACACTCCAAGAGGTCATCTTCAGGGGATAAATCTACAAACATAAACAAGACAGGTCTGTCAGAAAAACATTAGTTTTTCCGGTAGGCAATTGTGCATGTCCGAGCACAATGATGACAGGGTGATCCTCACAGAAAAGTCAAAGGTCACAAGTCACACAGGAAAACATCGACCAACAGTCGAGTCAAAATCTAAAAAATCAAAAAAACTACAGATACAGTAACAACAGTTAAAATGTTAAGTTAAACATGCAAACTACGTTAACAAAGCTAAAAGCATCAAGCAACTAAAAAGTACTGAAAGACACAAAACTGACAAAGTATAATAACTGATATTTTTGAACACTAAAATAAACAAGTCTATTGTTGAGGCAAAAAAGCAAAGCCAATGAGTAAAACTGACAGGTTAAACAACACAGCAGGCAGGCAAAGTCAAGCAAGAAACCCAATGAGAACCATCAGGGCAAAGAAAACTGAAAAAACAAGTGAAAAAAGAAAGGAGCCATACTCGCTTGAACAATTCTCAAAAAATTGAACTCGAAACTATACATGAAGGTTTTAACAGGTCACAACTTCATCCATTGTGCCAGGGGCCATACAACACTACATCTGCATAATGCCAGAAAATTGTCTTCAAGAACAAAAATCAATGTAAAAGATCGGCGATTTTTAACAGCCATGATGAAGGGCGGCCATTATGTGAACTTGAAAACGGGCAGGGTGCACCGGCGCAGGTGCGAAAGAAGTGTCAGAAGCGAAATGTCAATGACAAAAGAGCAAGGAATGGTAGGTGAGCCATAGAGCAGCCATCTCCAAAACACAATGTCCATGGTCATGTAGAAAAACCATAAAGTTCAGCAGCACTATTACACCAATTGATTATAGAATAAAGGAAAGTTAG
This sequence comes from Tillus elongatus, assembly GCA_964006375.1. Taxonomy (NCBI): domain Eukaryota; kingdom Metazoa; phylum Arthropoda; class Insecta; order Coleoptera; family Cleridae; genus Tillus; species Tillus elongatus. The sequence continues at coordinate 78,019,716 of OZ023270.1, forward strand.
TTAAATCTGTGTTGGACAAGTTCAAAACCTCACTGGTTTGACACTTGGAATCTTTGAAAATCTCAATTTCTTCCAAGACGAATTGTTCTACCACAAAGTTTGAAGACTGCAAGATTCTAGCATCTGTATTTTTGTTGAAGCTGTGGCTACTCTCCCTCAAATGGCAACCAAATACTGGTGTGTCATTGTTGAGCTGGTTTCTGCTCCTAAGGTGTTCTGTGACTCTGGTGTCCAAAGATCTTCCGGTTCTTCCTATATAGACAGCTTTACAACCGGGGGTACCACATTTTAAGCAATAACCACGCGACTTCTTCAGGTCTGGGATGTTCATTCACAACAAGGATAACATCCCAGACCTGAAGAAGTCGGGTGTTTATTGCTTAAAATGTGGTACCCCCGGTTGTAAAGCTGTCTATATAAGAAGAACCGGAAGATCTTTGGACACCAGAGTCACAGAACACCTTAGGAGCAGAAACCATCTCAACAATGACACACCAGTATTTGGTTGCCATTTGAGGGAGGGTAGCTACAGCTTCAACAAAAATACAGATGCTAGAATCTTGCACTCTTCAAGCTTTGGCGTAGAACAATTCGTCTTGGAAGAAATTGAAATTTTCAAAGATTCCAAGTGTCAAACCAGTGAAGTTTTGAACTTGTCCAACACAGATTTAACAAACTTTTCTTTATTCTATAACCAATTGGTGTAATAGTGCTGCTGAACTCTATGGTTTTTCTACATGGCCGTGGACATTGTGTTTTGGAGATGGCTGCTCTATGCACCCTGACCGTTTTCAAGTTCACATAATGGCCGCCCTTCATCATGGCTGTTAAAAATCGCCGATCTTTTACATTGATTTTTGTTCTTGAAGACAATTTTATGGCATTATGCAGATGTAGTGTTGCATGGCCCCTGGTACAATGGATAAAGTTGTGACCTGTTAAAACCTTCATGTATAGTTTCGAGTTCAATTTTTTGAGAATTGTTCAAGTGCGTATGGCTCATTTCTTTTTTCACTTGTTTTTTCACAGTTTTCTTTGCCCTGATGGTTCTCATTGGGTTTCTTGCTTGACTTTGTCTGCCTGCTGTGTTGTTTAACCTGTCAGTTTCACTCATTGGCTTTGCTTTTTTGCCTCAACAATAGACTTGTTTATTTTAGTGTTCAAAAAATATCAGTTATTATACTTTGACAGTTTCGTGTCTTTCAGTACTTTTTAGTTGCTTGATGCTTTTAGCTTTGTTAACGTAGTTTGCATGTTTAACTTAACATTTTAACTGTTGTTACTGTATGTGTAGTTTTTTGGATTTTTTAGATTTTGACTCGGGTGTAAGAAAAAGATCGGAAATAAATTTTGGTGTCTGGACGAGAAGCTGTTTCATTCAACGTTTAATTATGGTAAACCCAGACGGTGTGACGTTCAATATGATGAAATATTGCATTGGATCTCCTCACAGCCAATGTGGATTTTCTTTATACCAGTAGCGACAATTTTTTATTCTTCTACCATAATCGTCTTCCACGAGCTCCCGACTCTATGTAGATGCATTTTATGAATGGCAAATATCAAATGTTGTGGCTGCCAGTCGACTGAAAGTATGTGGATTTCTTCAAAGTCGATGACTACATACAATTTCGTGTCATTACTCAGTGCATTAGAGGTTTTTTATGTGCGTTCCATAAAATAAGCTTTTCCACACTAAAGCGTTTCGAAAAATAAATAATTATTTTTTTCGACCCACCCTAATGCACACTTCTACCGTGTGAAATATAAGTCTGGCGGATCAAATATTGATAAAAACTAATCAATAATAAAAATAACTACAGTAGTTTAAAATTCAGTTGTTTCTTTTCTTATTTGTGAATATAACGCCTTTGACAATCTTAAAGTTGAAACATTGATGTCACACGATGAAATTGCAGATACTATGTGCATTGTTCACAACAAGAAGTTGGGGAAGGTGACCATTTCCGCTGATAAAATAGATTCCTAAATTTTCCTCTTAGGTTACAACATACGTTTATCTAGTCTTAGTTAGTAATTCATAGATGGCGACTGAATATGAATGCATTATGAAATTTCTTTCTTACACACTTACCCCTGAAACACACTTAATCCGTTATACCTCAACAAAACAGATATATGTTATACATTTTATTACTGCCGTTTCGGATTCTGTATATTAACCATTTGTATGAAATGTAATAGCGTCTACTCGCAAGCAAAACATGATTACAACTCCAAAGAAACTTCATAATTAAGTACTCTTAATTGAGGACTCAACTTTATTCACATATTTCATCTTCAGCCTACATTAAACCGCTCTCTTAATTCACAAATCGCATCAGAGAGCTTACAGAAAGTGAACGGACGTTGTGTCGTCTAGGAAACGCTCTGCCAGAGGCAGCACGTCATGACCATTGTGGAGAGATTTCCTCTAATTACCGGATCAACAAAAGCGAATCTGCGGCGGCCTCCTTTGATTTCCTCGCACTGCGGACACGGGATCGTATCGTCTGTGGCTGCGGCATATCCTTACACCTTTATTATTCACATGGAAGCGGAGGGCTCCGGTCCTATTGAACCCTTTCAACACCCCCGTGAGAGTCTACAAACGTGGTTTATCGCGGTGACTTAGAACGGGTAAAATGAAATACGGTTGGTGGTAAAATGGAGGATTGATGTAGTATGAGAGAGCTGTAAAGGTATAGGAAAATGATTCATTATGACGGATGCACTGATTAGGCCAATCGCAGGTATTAAAAGCCACCGCAGCTTTGATGTAAACACATACAAACGTATGGAAAAGGTACTGTGAGTGTAGCTTTCAAGTGTTGAAGAGTAATGGACAAAAGGGAAAATGTAGCTGACAAACGTTTGCTACGTAAGAAACGTGGAGTTGATTTGAGAGGTCATTGGCTTCCTCTAGTAAAAAATGATACTTAATTTGATGCTCTTGTAAGAGTTGCAAATTCTAATTAGAGCTATTAAGTCTGAATTAGTATGTGCATTAATCTGTTATCTACTTATATACGAGGAGGTGTTAACAAAGTCTGGAAGTAGCAAGTGCGTTATGGTAGTGAATTTTCATAAAAATATTTTTAATAACCAAAATATCTTTTTTAATAAAAGCAGGCATCAAATTTGGTTACCAGTATCACGATGTACCACATTTCATCGAAGTAACTTTATTTGAATATGTATAAAAATTCTCCGAAAATAAACTGAAATGTTCCCGAAAAAACTGGTCCGATTTTCTGGCTAACGAACCTCTTCAAGCAATTTAATTCCAAAGAGTATGGACGCAGCAAGTGCGTTATGTAAGTGAGTTTTCATAAAAATGTTTTTAATAGCAAATACGTCTCTCTAATGCAAGCAGACATGAATTTGGTTACCAGTATAACCGATATAGTAGAAACAATGTACCATATTTTATGAAAATAACTTATTCATTGATTGTTGTTGCCCTTACTTGGTGAAACTTGTCCATACTACATACAGCCTTGGACACTACTTCCCTGGCTTCACTGTTGGTTTTCGTTGGTCAAGGACGTAGCCAGCGTGTAAGCTAACAGGAGCAAGTGACCCTTACTAATTCTGGATGTTCTATGATGTTCTTCAACGTTTCTGTGACTATAGTTTTGCTGCTTGACAGCATTCTCAGACATATTAAAATTGAATTAGTAAAAAATCATAACAACTACAAATAAAGATCAGTTGCTATGTTATGATATAATGTTTTGATCAAAAAATTTATCAAAATGAAAATATAAAAATAAAAAATGAAACCCAGATGACAAATGAGGCTTTGAAAATGTCTACGTGATGTATGTCAATATTTAACATAAAAATAGAACTAGCCTATAATAACTATGATAACAGTTACAACAATAAAATAACTAAACAATAACAGTATAAAAGCAGTCTCCATACAACGAAAATATCGACATACATCAACTCATTATCTTATTACAACTTTTTTGAAAGAATAGTTAAATTTATTTACTTTGACTTATTTAATTAGAAAGAAGAATATCCAAGAAAGGGGAATTCATTAAATCAGTTTGCTCGTTTAAAACAAGGTAGCTATTGTCGTGTGTTTGCTTTTTGACTTCCAAAGCTTCAAAAAAGTCTAGTTTACGCTTGTCATTATAAAAATGTAGTGGTTGTATGCGGTTATTTACTGTAGGTCTATGTTCTGAACCAATAATATGTTTTGAAAATGTAGATTTGTCAACATGGTTATTTCTAAATGCAGAAATGTGTTCTTTGTATCGGGTGTTAAAATTTCTAGAAGTTTGACTCGTGTAGATTGCGTTACAATGTGTACAAGCTAATTTATAAACTCCAGCTTTTGTCAGGAAACGTCATATCATAACATAGCAACAGATATTTATTTGTAGTTGTCATGATTTCGTACTAATTCAATTTTAATCTGCATGAGAATGCTGTCAAGCAGCGAAACTATAGTCACAGAAACGTTTAAGAACATCCAGAATTCGTAAGGGCCACTTGCTCCAATTAGATTACGCGCTGGCTACGTCCTTCACCAACGAAAACCAACAGTGAAGCCAGAGAAGTAGTCTCCAGGTCTGTATGTTGTAAATAACTTATTGTTTGAAACTGCACAAAAATTTTCCTAAAATAAAGGTAAATTGTTTCCGAGAAAACTAGTTTCCTAGCCGACAAACATTAGGTTAATAGCAAATTGAGTTAGTGAAATATGAAGCATTTAATGAAAATTTGCTACTTCGCACTTTCTTCGTCTCGATTTTTTCTAGCAAACATGCATCATATTACGATCAAAAATTCAAAAATGCAATAATAGAAGGGTGATCGAAAAAATTTGTAGGGATCACCAACGACTAATGGGCTACCCTGTGATTATCAAAATAATTTTATAAGATGCTGTTCAAGACATCCTATAATTAAAATATACAATTTTTTCTCGTATCTTGTATAATAACAATTATATCGAGCTTTACCATAGAAATGCGTCACCCTGTATATATGTAAACAGATAAAAACTGAATGTAAACCCGGATATGGATTCTAGGAGGCCTAGTTTGCGCTCATTTAAAGAAATCTTTTTAAAATGAAAAAGTCGGGGTCTCCTGATTAACGAATCTTTTCTATTTAAACTAGCTTAAAATTATAGACCGTTAAACTATAATCTTATCTAAAACTACCGCCAAAGCATCAGTGAAAGGGTCTATTTGAAATTGGTTTTTTGTATATATTTTACTAAAATAAACGATAATGACGGTTGATACTGAAACTCTAGGGTTTGCAGAACACTCTTCTTGTGAGATTTTCTTTACATGGCCCGTCTTTCTTTCAGGTTATTTGCCTACATGTTGCTAATTTTGACGTTTCAAATCGCGACTTTGGCGTTTTGAGGAAAACCCCCTTTTTTTTGTTTAAATGCCTATAACTTACTTGTCTTTGAACTTACAGACCTAACTTGCGGTGCATAATTCAGCCTTTATAATACAAATTTGGCTGCCCTTACTTTGATACTTTCGGAGATAAAGGGAAGGAGCTCAGAAAATTTGATCAAAATCGACCCATTGAGTTGTCGGTGTGACAAACGCACCAACACATACACACACACACACACACACATATATATATATATATATATATATATATATATATATATATATATATATATATATATATATATATATATATATATATATATATATATATATATATATATAGTCACATTTGTCTATGAGAATTAAGTTTATAGACTCTGTTACTTCTATGGTCAGATGTCGGTTATAAGTGTGTAGGTAAGAGCAAACACTCTGGAATTGTATTTCTAGAAGGGACCAGAAATGACAGATGTAGAAAAGTGTAGAAGATCTAGAAGCTCTATGGAGAGTATAAATAGACGAACGGTACACAGAGTAAGTTAGTTCAGTATTGAGTGTGGTGTAGAATAAGTGATCATAGAGTATTAAGCGAGTCGGCAGTAAGTGTTGGTGTATAAGAAGCGATCATAGAAGGCGAATAGTGGAATATTGTTCTATGGACATTTAGTATTAGAGATAAATATTTTAGTTGATACTGCTGTTGAAAAATAGTTGGTTATAATAAATTAGTAGTTTGAAAATCTGCGTTTTGTTAGTCAATAAATGAAGAACCCCGTAGAACGTAACAACTGGTGGCAGCAGGGGATTTTCAAGCTGCTAGCAGAAATATTTTCCAGAATATTCGTTGAACAACGTGAAAATTTCTAGAATCTCGGGAAGAGTAAGCAGTGTCAGCAGTAATTCATAACTGCGTGTGTTTTTGAAACAGAATAAACTGTGTACCAGCTTTAAGTACGTCTATGCCTAAGACACGTATCGCAACAGCCAATATGGACACCCAGCTATTGGTAATAATTAAAAATTGACGAAGAAGCTAAGTTAGCACGAGAAGATGCCAAAAGAAGAGACGAAGAATCCAAAGAAGAAACGAGAAAAGGAGATGCAGAGGCTAGAAAAAGCGATGAAGAAGCTAAAGAAGAACTGAGAAAAAGAGATGAAGAAGCGAAAGAAGAAATGAGAAAAAGAGATGAAGAAATGAAAGAAGAAGCCAGAAAAAGAGATAAAGAAATGAGAAAAGGATACGAATAAGCGAGAGAAGAAATGAGAAAAAGAGATGAAGAGGCCAAAGAAGAAATGAGAAAAAGAGATGAAGAGGTCAGAAAATAAGACGAAGAAGTCAAAGAAGAAATAATAATGTCGCCTGCCAGTAACCTGGTAGTGCGAAAAATCACCATAGAGGAAAATAGCAACGTCTGCCGTGAAAGTACCATTCCAGTGAAAAGAGCTGTGAGGGGAAGAGGCGACCCAATTACTCAGTCAGAAGCAAGTGGAGAAGAAAGTATGAGAGAAGTGCAAGATGAAGAGGCCAAAGAAGAAATGAGAAAAAGAGATGAAGAGGTCAGAAAATAAGACGAAGAAGTCAAAGAAGAAATAATAATGTCGCCTGCCAGTAACCTGGTAGTGCGAAAAATCACCATAGAGGAAAATAGCAACGTCTGCCGTGAAAGTACCATTCCAGTGAAAAGAGCTGTGAGGGGAAGAGGCGACCCAATTACTCAGCCAGAAGCAAGTGGAGAAGAAAGTATGAGAGAAGTGCAAGACGAAGGGTGCGAAGACCACGTAAATGTGAAGCCAACCCAGAAAGAGGTCAGTAAACACATTTGTTGGAACAGAGCCGATGCCGACAGGATGAATAGGGCCCGCCGAGATATTTGTGCAAGTAGAATCACCAGAACAACAGCAACTACACGGAAGCACCAGTACCACCTAAGAACTTCGCTCGAAGAAAGCTCCGATATATTGACGAGGAGGAAAACCATCCACTCTGCTGTCAGAATGCATATACAAATAGAAAGCGACCGCATGAAGACCCGTTATGACGTGCGAGCTAATTCAGTTGGTTTTACAGATGGAGATCGTGTGTGGTTTCACAATCCAGTACGACCCAAGGGATGGTCACCGAAACTACAGAAATTATGGGAAGGTCCTTACAAGGTGGTCAAAATGATCAATGACGTTGTCTGTCTGTCGCATTCAGAGGAGCCCGAAGAGAAATATGAAGGTGGTCCATATGCACAGACTTACGCCATACCAAGAAATGTCATAATTCGACCGGGACGATCGAATATAAGAGGGAATCAGTGTCACAGCGAACACTCTGGAATGATATTTCTAGAAGGGACCAGAAGTGACAGGTGTAGAATGGTGTAGAAGGTTTAGAATCTCTATGGACAGTATAAATAGACGAGCGGTGCGCAGAGTAAGTAAGTTCAGTGTTGAATTATTGTGGTGCAGAGTAAGTGATGATAGAGTATTAAGCGAGTCGGCAGTAAGTGTTGGTGCATAAGAAGCCATCATAGAAGGCGATAGTGGAATATAGTGTTATGGACATTTAATAATAGAGATAAATATTTTAGTTGATACTGGTGTTGGAAAATAGTTGCTTATAATAAATTAGTAATTTGAAAAGCTGTGTTTTGTTAGTCAACAAATCCAGAACCCCGTACAACGTAACAATACGTTTTATTAATAACCAACCGCCAAAAAATATTGTATGGCAAAAATAGATAGTGACTGTCCAAAAAATCCGAAGTTTCACAAAAAATCCTGAAACAAAAAAATTTATTCTCATCAAGGCCGGCATTGCATTATCGTCGCAATCATGGTTTGCTGTCTCCAGCGGCTATTTTTATTTGATTGTCGTTCCCCACTTTCTTTATTATATTTTATGAATCTATTTAATTTACTATTTACTTGGACCTCGCATTTTAAAATATTTTATTGTGACGATAACGCTTCATTATAACATACATATAAAAAAAAATGTTTACAATTTTTTTTTCATAATTGGCACAATTATTTAAAATAATAAGATAACCGTATTTTAAAGAACACATCGTGTAATTTAGTTATCTTTAATTATTGTACTAAAAAAACCTCAATCCATACACCCATGTCTTAATATCTCAGATCTCGGGACCATCGTACATTCCTATAACAACATTTTGACTCACCACACAAGCATGTAGAAAAAATATGTAATACCAGATACATCGGTAGAAAAATCAACAGTGAAAAATCACATTGTTTTGCTGTTAAAGTAATTGTCTTCTAGTGTATCTAATGACGGCGTAGGTATAACCAGCTATTTTATCTATTCTTAAGCGCTTGTTGTTGTGTATAAACCATCTGCGGGACGTTGTATACCGTGGCAGTATACGTGCTTCTACATATATGGTGTTCGAATAGAACAATAAGACTTTTTGCAAATAAATCTTCACAGATATGATCTGTGCTATTTCTCGTTTGTTTAAGATGGAGTTAAATGCTTCATGTTGCCACTATTGTATGGATATAATATACGAAGGTCGCTTAGAAAGTGACGTAAGAATAATGACTATGTGTTTGGATTTTAAGTTTTTGTAATGTTTATGGTAAATTTTATACAAAAACAACACCAAATAAGTTTTAAATATTATCTGCTTGATTTACGTCAGCTTTTACCACTCTCCATTTTTACTTTTTTACTTAGAAAAAAAATGACAAATAAATATCATGCGGTTTAGGATGTGTGCGCAAACGTCCGTAGCAATCTACCCTGCACCAGACTTCCAAATTTGGAAGCTAGAAGAAAAGACATACTGTGGATGAAACTCTCTCAGGGCTGCAACTAAATTCATCTCTTGCATTTACCGGTCACCATCTGACAACAACTTTGTCCAGCTCTACGACTACCTTTCTAAAAAAAAAACAACCATGTGATTTCTGAATATCCTTCCTCCGGGGTCACTATTCTTAGTGACTTCAATGTCTATAATAAGGAATGGCTAGGATCTTCAGAAACCTGATCCACAAGCCAATATGGTTCAGCAACCTACTTACTTTCCTCGCATCCCAACACCTAGCTCAAATCCCTTGGATCTCCTTCTTACTACAAAACCTGAATGCTATAAGACATCAGTCACCGCTAGCCTTGGTCGCTCAGACTACAGCATGGTCACTGCTTCCCGCGCAATGCAACCCCAGGTCACACAGTCATCACACCCACGTATCGTTTGGCACTAAAACTCTGCGAACTGGGACGAAATGCAAGATTACTTTTCCTCATTTCCATGGGCGTCTGTCTGTTTCTCTCATCCTGTCCCCTCTGGTATCTCACAAAACGTCACGGAAAAGCTGGGATGGAATTATTTATTCCACGTACACAGAAAACCTCTTCAGCAACTTAAAAGCTCTGGTTCTTTAAATCCTGTGACAAGGCCAGACTTAAAAAGGTCAAAGCTCACAAAACGCCTCTACACAATCCCAGTCAAGAAAACCGTCAAGCATTTACCGACGCAAGAAACTACTAGGTCCCCATTCTATCTGATGCAAAAATCTCGTTTAATAACCACATCAAAAACAAAGTCCTCTCAAGCTCCAATGGGAGCAAACCCTTCTGGACTCTTGCTAAATTTATTAAGAATAATTTCTGCAAGAGCACGTTCCCACCTCTTGTCTTAGGGGAAGTCATTTCTACCGCCCTGGACAAGGCTGAAGTTTTGCCTCGTTCTTCGCCGGCAATCCTACTATCAACCCACCTCCAAATGTTCAACCACCAACATCCCCCAATGTTGCGCATAAAATGACGGATATCATTTTAAAAAAGGTACGAAAGATGCTCCCTTCTCTTAATACCTGAAAAGCCTCTGGCCTTGACGAGATTCCAGTTATTCTCCAAAAATGAGCACCAAAACATGCTCCTGTCCTGACATGTCTGTCTCAGACATCTTACAATATAAGTATATTCCCTAGTAACTCGAAAACTGCTCGAGTACAACTTGTCCCCAAAAAAAGGATCCAAAGCGCGTCCTATCAACTACAGACCTATTTCTCTTCTTTCAGTCGTCTCTAAAGTAATGGAAAAGTATATAAACACCGAATTACTAAAATTTCTTGAAAAATACAGTCTAATCCACAACAGGCAGTATGGATACCATCAGCGCAGATCAACTGCCGATCTCCTTTCTTTTGTCACCGATCCTTAAAACAAGTCTATGGAACTACACGGTACATCCCAGATTGTCGCTCTAGACATATCCAAAACATTCGACCAGGTCTGGCACGCAGCGCTGCTTAATAAACTTCCGGCCTATGGCCTACCACCAAAACTCTGTACCTGGACAACAAATTTCCTCTCCAACCAGAGCATTTCTGTTGTCGTGGATGGCCATTCCTCTAAACTGTATCCAATTAATGCAGGAGTCCCTCAAGGTTCAGCTTTAGCCCCTACTTTATTTCTTCTCCACATCAATGACCTCCTCTCTAGCACATCCAACCCAGTTCACAGTTACGCGGATGACAGCACCCTCTACTAAAATATACAATATTCTAAGCATGTCTCTTTAGCACAATCAGATAAGGATCCAGACCTCTAATGGAGGGTTCTGTCTCTGTGGATCTCCAAAAATTTAAGACTGGGGAAGTAAAAATCTTGTACAATTCAACTCCACCAAATCTCAGTCTTGCTTTCTATCTCATAAGAGATACACCAGCCCTGGACCCATCATAATTAACAACCAAGTTATTCAAAGTAATAAGTCTTTTTCATTTGTTGGCATTTCTGTGGATCGAAATCTCAATTGGCACCAACATGTCACATCAATTGCAGAAGCGGCTGCTAAGAAATTAGGTTTCCTCGTCCGGGCTCGCAAATACTCTTCACCAGATAATCTCTATACCTTATATACTTCACGAATGAGGCCAAACCTCGAATACTGCTCCCACATCTGGGGTGCCGCTGCCGCTTCTACACTCGCTATCCTGGACTCCATTCAGAAGAGAACTAGGCATGTCATCGGTGACCTTTCCCTCACCCAACGGCTACCATCCCTTGCCCAACGACGTGCCGTTGGTGACCTCTCTCTCTCTTTTATCGATATCTGCACGGGCACTCATCAGAGGAGTTTTCTTCCATAGTTCCTCCACCTGCTGTCCCCAACAGATCTACCAGAGGAACAGAGCGAATGCACCCTTTTACTGTCCAGGTCACCAGACATAGAACATCTTGTTATTCCCGCTCTTTTGTCCCGAGGACTTCCAAGTTGTGGAATTCCTTACCGGCACATGTTTCTCATTCTCCTCCGAACCTCCAAACCTTAAAGTCCAGAATTAGCAAGTTGACTCTTTCCTCCTTGTAGACACCCACGGTACGATAGTATTTAGGCTATGAGCCCTCGTGGGGTGTTATTGAAATTTAAAAAAAAACTTAGTCCCAGGAATGAATTTTACTAAACTGAAAACTGACGAAGTAGGCCTTGTATTTTGTAAAAATAGGGCGCTTATTGCTCCAAAAATACAGTTTATTAAGATATATAATGTAAAGAAAATACGATTAAAATTGCACTGTAAATAAAGATTTTACAGGGTGACTCGCAAACAAATGGTTCACAATCACAATATATATATATATATATATATATATATATATATATATATATATATATATATATATATATATATATATATAATTGGTAAAATCTTAATTGTTTTTGAGTAACCCCTGTATAAAATATATGCCAAACTAGGTATACAGATGGTAATTTTCTCCAACTGTTGAGAAACTTTTAAAGTGGGTACTTGAAACTTCAAATAAGGCATTTGTTCAGATGATAAGTTCTAAATGCGGTAAATGTTGACGTGAGTAAACACGTATTTTATATAGTGACTTATAAGTAAATATGATGGAACCCTGACACATACATGTTATGTCATCTCTTTTTATTTTAATCACTGTTACGTTTGCACGAAAAATTACAGTAGAAAATTCATTAAGATGGCGGTTTGGGAACACACAAGTAGAAATACATTAAATATAAAATATCAGTTAGTAGCAAAAGATTATTAGATTGATTATGTAAAAGGCCTGTAGCACAATTTGACGGGCGTTTCTGTAGATGACAGCTGTCATCAGATTGCTATCGATAGTTAAAAAGAAATACTAATAATTATGTTGGTAATGTAAAACAAGATAAAGAAAAGAAAATATATTCTGTTAATAACTTATTTATTAACATTCGATATCTTGTTGCGCCTGGGGACCGGATAATATTATTTTTTAACCAATTTTGAAACAAACAAAAGGCAGAATCATCCCAAAAATCACAAAATAATAATAGAGAGGTATGCACTAGACACGTATTTCAACAACCAAGTTTTCTTCATCAGTAGCTGTCGCCAAATTAACTGTATAACAGCGATTCTCAACCTGTGAGGTGCGCTCCTATGGGGGCGTGATAAACCTAAATGGGGGGTCGTGGATGGCCATTCCTCTAAACTGTATCCAATTAATGCAGGACTCCCTTAAGGTTCAGCTCTAGCCCCTCCTTTGTTTCTTCTCCATATCAATGACCTCCAACCCAGTTCACAGTACGCAGATGACAACACCCTCCACTCAAATATACAATATTCTAAGCTTGTCTCTTTAGCCCAATTAGATGAGGATCGCAGACTCATGGAGGGTTCTGTATCTGTGGATCTACAAAAAATATTAGACTGGGGAAGTAGAAATCTTGTACAATTCAATTCCATCAAATCTCAGTCTTGCTTTCTATCTCATAAGAGATACACCAGCCCTGGACCCATCACAATGAACAACCAAGTTATTCAAAGTAATGAGTCCTTTTCACTTGTTGGCATTTCTGTGGATCGAAATCTCAACTGGCACAAACATGTCACATCAATTGCAGAAGCGGCTGCTAAGAAATTAGGTTTCCTCTTCCGGGCTCGCAAATACATTTCACGAGCTAATCTTTATACCTTATATACTTCACAAATAAGGCCAAACCTCGAATACTGCTCCCACATCTGGGCTGCCGCTGCCGCTGCCGCTGCCGCTTCTACACTCGCTATCCTGGACTCCATTCAGAGGAGAGCTATACGTCTCATTGGTGACCTTACCCTTACCCAAAGGCTGCCATCGCTTGCCCACCGACGTACCGTCGGTGGCCTTTCTCTCTTTTATAGATATCTGTACGGGCACTGCTCAGAGGAGCTTTCTTCCATAGTTCCTCCACCTGCTGCCCCCAACAGATCTACCAGGGGAACAGAGCGAAATTAGGTTTCCTCTTCCGGGCTCGCAAATACTTTTCACCAGCTAATCTCTATACCTTATATACTTCACAAATAAGGCCAAACCTCAAATACTACTTCCACATCTGGGGTGCCGCTGCCGCTTCTACACACGCTATCCTGGACTCCATTCAGAAGAGAGCTATATGTCTCATCGGTGACCCTACTGTTACCTAAAGGCTGCCATCCCTTTCCCACCGACGTGCCGTTGGTGACCTCTCTCTCTGTGTGTGTGTTTTATAGATATCTGCACTAGCACTGCTCAGGGGAGCTTTCTTCCATAGTTCCTCCACCTGCTGCCCCCAACAGATCTACCAGGGGAACAGAGCGGATGCACCCTTTTACTGCCCAGGTTACCAGACATAGAACATCCTGTTATGCCGCTCTTTTGTCCCGAGGACTTTCAAATTGTGGAATTCCTTGCCGGCACATGTTTTTCCTTCTCCTCCGAACCTCCAAACCTTCACGTCCAGAATTAACAAGTTGCCTTTTTCCTCCTTGTCGACACCCACGGTACGATAGTATTAAGGCCATGAGACCTCGTGGTGTGTTGTTGAAATAATTTTAAAAATTCTGCACCATAATTCCAGTTTTCTACAAATCGCATTAACTTTATCACTCGTATCCAACATATGCGTGTTTGGTTCTTGGAGTGGGAGATTGAAAGTATTTAATTTCTCGAATATGTCGACCAGGTAGCTCAATTTCATCACAAATAAATCATCTCGAAATTTCTCGGTTTCCGGTCGGTTTTGCTCTTCTAGAAAAATGACGATTTCATCTCTTAATTCATAAACACCTTGAAAAAATATCCCACGTGATAACCATCTTGCCTCAGAATAAAATCGTAGCCCTGAATGTACTGCACCCTTGATTTCAGGGGTCTCATTTTTATATAATTTACTACGGTTACCACCATCGTTAGCATACTATTCAACCCAGGGAGTCATTTCTTTGGAAGCCAGGGCTTCTCTGTAGATTATTCAATGCGTCTAGATACACTGTGGAGATTTTTGTTTCACAAGTGCTTGTATACTTTGAAATCTTTCAGACATCGCACAAGCACCATCGTGCATATTCCGGCGATATTTTTGAACTCTATGTTTGCCTTGTTTAGAAAATCATTTAATTAAGAAAATAATACAGGGGCTATCTACTACTTTAAGTTCTATTGGTTTGCAGAATAATAGTTATTCTACTGCTGACATACCATCACAAAATCGAACACAGTCAATCAAATGAGCATCTTTATTCCTATCTGTTGCCTCATCAAGCTGAATTGAAAAAAAAATTGTCACGCAACTCCCCGAAAACCTGATGCTGTACATCTTCAGCTATATCACCAATTCGACGGACAACAGTATCATTTGATAGAGATGTGGACTGCAATTGTTTGCTAAACTTATTTACAAACGTATTTCGCACGATCTAAATGCAGTTAGCATGATATGAAACTTTATAAGAAGCAAGGACAGCTTTTTCATTCGCAGATAAGGCTTCTAAAAAATGATTTTTGCTTTTCTTATGGTTATAATTGTATTTCGAAGAATTCTCGGGGTTTGCCAGCGTACTCATTATGAAGCGTTTCAAAATGTCGGTTAAGTTTATTAGGTTTCATGCAGTCCGCTGCTAAAATTGTTGAGCAAATGATACACAGGGGCATTTCTTCTTCATTTACTTCAATGTAAACACAAACTTTAAATATCCTTGGGATTATTTTCTTGATTTCCGTTTCAAAACCATTCTCGTCTGTGCACTTCTTGATGCTTCACTTTCGCCAAATGCTCGCTTACGTCCACTATTTTAGACAGGCGGCCTTCCAAGCGGTCTGCGCCCTCGGAGTTACACACATCAAAGCTGGTTCAGGAGTGCACTGACGCTCTTACGGGGCTGTCCAGGACAAAGAGGGTACAACTTATGTGGGTTCCGGGACACTGTGGCGTGCCGAGGAATGAAATGGCGAATAACCTCGCAAGGCTCGGTTAACGACAGCCGTTTTGTGACACGGAGCCTGCTACAGGCATAAGTATTGACTACCTTATGTCCCGAGTCAATGATAATATGTCGCGCAGCGTTAGATTTTTCTTCTCTGTTGACTCTGAATGAGCTATATGCTCTTTGAATCCTGTCGTCATTGATCTCCGCGTTTGTCCAATACACATTTTCCCGCAATTATTACAAGATATTTGATAAATGCCCGTTTTTTGTCGGAAGTCAATAGTCTCCTTTGGTCCACGCAAGACGCTCTTCGAATTATCAACTTTATAAACAACTCTCAGGTAATTATCTTTGAATATTTTCTCTAGCCCTTTTGTAAGAAAAGGACACAATGGAAGTACAGCGAACTTTTTGGGTGGCCTATCGGATTCAGGCTGCAACGTTTGGGTTGTCACTTATCGACATTTTCCACCTATGCTTAGTAGCTAATATGTACACAATATCTTTTTTTTATATATTTCAACAACAGACCGCGAGGGCTTACAGCTTAAATACTATCGTACCGTGGGTGTTGACAAGGAGGAAAGAGGCAATTTGTTAATTCTGGACTTGAAGGTTTGGAGGTTCGGAGGTAAACGAAAAACATGTGCCTGCAAGGAATTCCACAACATGGAAGTCCTCGGGACAAAATAGCGGGCATAACAAAATATTCTATGTCTGGTGACCTCGACAGTAAAATGGTGCATTCGCTCTGTTCCCCTGGTAGATCTGTTGGGGCCAGCAGGTGGAGGAACTATGGAAGAAAGCTGCTCTGAGCAGTGCCCGTGCAGATATCCATAAAAGAGAGAGAGAGAGAGAGAGAGAGAGAGAGAGAGAGAGAGAGAGGTCACCAACGGCACGTCGCTGGGCAAGGGATGGCAGTCTTTGGGTGAGGGTAGGGTCACCGATGAGACGTATAGTTCTCTTCTGAATGTAGTCCTGGATAGCGAGTGTAGAAGCGGCGGCGGCACCCCAGATGTGGGAGCAGTATTCGAGGTTTGGCCTTATTTGCGAAGTATGTAAGGTATAGAGATTATCTGGTGAAAAGTATTTGCGAGCCCGGAAGAGGAGACCTAATTTCTTAGCAGCGGCTTCTGCAATTGATTTGACATGTTGGTGCCAATTGAGATTTCTATCCACAGAAATGCCAACAAATGAAAAAGACTCATTACTTTGAACAACTTGGTTGTTCATTATGATTGAGATTTGGTAGAATTGAATTGTACAAGATTTCTACTTCCCCAGTCTAATATTTCTTTGGAGATCCACAGAGACAGAACCCTCCATGAGTCTGCGATCCTCATCTAATTGGGCTAAAGAGACAGGCTTAGAATATTGTATATTTGAGTGGAGGGTGCTGTCGTCCGCGTAACTGTGAACTGGGTTGGATGTGCTAAAGAGGAGGTCATTGATGTGGAGAAGAAACAAAGAAGGGGCTAAAGCTGAACCTTGAGGGACTCCTGCATTAATTGGATACAGTTTAGAGGAATGGCCATCCACGACAACAGAAATTCTCCGGTTGGAGAGGAAATTTGCTGTCCAAGTACAGAGTTTTGGTGGTAGGCCATAGGCCGGAAGTTTATTAAGCAGCGCTGCGTGCCAGACTTGGTCGGATGCTTTGGGTATGTCTAGAACGACAATCTGGGATTCACCGTGTAGTTCCATTGACTTGTTCCAAGAATGGGTGACAAAGGAAAGGAGGTCGGTAGTTGATATGCGCTGACGGAATCCTTACTGCCTGTCGTGGATTAGACTTTTTTTTTCAAGAAATTTTAGTAATTCGGTGTTTATATACTTTTCCGTCACTTTAGAGACGACTGAAAGGAGAGAAATAGGCCTGTAGTTGCTAGGAAGCGTTTTGGATCATTTCTTGGGGACGGGTTGTACTCGAGCAGTTTTCCAGTTACTAGGGAATATGCCTCTATTGTAATATGTCTGAAACAGACGAGTCAGGACAGGAACAAGTTCTGGTGCGCATTTTTTGAGAACAATTGTTGGGATCTCGTCAAGGCCAGAGGTTTTCCTGGTATTTACATCCTATAAATGTCAAATTCTAACCTATCTATATTTTAATGACACGAGTATCAAGGAAGGGTAATTGGTCATTTTCGTAAGTTAACTTGATTGAAAACAATTTAGTATTCACGTATTAACCAAATTATTAATGTTTTCTTTACTGTGGTCAAATATGGTAAAATATCGTCGACATATCTCCACCATATCCTCTGAAAACACTCCACTGCTCCAGCAAAGTCACTCTTAAATCGGCTCATGAAGACACAGCAAATTATGATTGCGACAACAATGCGACGAAAGTCCTGAACCATGATGAAAATAGATTATCTTGTTTCGGGATTTTTTTGAAACCTCGCACAATAGCTAAATGCCTTTTGTTTGCTTTTTTATATGGCTTAACTAAAAAACTTTTTTCTACACCAACTGCCTGTATTTTTACAATATTAAAGGATTTCCAACGATTTCCTTCCTTGTTGCCGATATTGCCTTGGGCAAGCGGTTAGTGTGACACGCACAGTGCCTGATGCTCACTTTAGTGTGCCTAGGAAGTGTAACGTTGTGGTATCGCTACAAGTAGCAATTGCTACAGGACTAATAACAACTTTTCAATAAATATACGTTACCGGGCGGTCTGATACAGTCATTAACCACATACAAGTGAAGTTTTAGGAATATTTGCGTTCACATTCTGTTTGTAATAACACAAACACACACAAACATAATAATAGAACAACTAATAACACATCATGTGTAACGTGTATAGTATAAACAGGAAAGGATCAGCCAAAGTGTAACAAAAGTTGAGATTATAAAATTTGGTTTAACTCGGCAGGACACCTACTGATCTACATATATTTTGCAATTTAGTACGGAAAGGTTACATAGACTATAGACTGCAATTAATTCAAGATATTTTTTAAGAATGGTGTAGCCTTTTTTCAATGAGAGCATAGGTGCTTTTAGGTAAAGACGTGGCGGTTTTCCCTTGCGCTGTTCATTTGCTAATTGTCTGCTCTGCAACTAGTTACGCTTTTAAAACATCGTCAGGCAAAAAAAAACTGAAAATATTTACAATGTGCCTTACTCAAAAGTGTAGAACCCTAATATGTTCTTTAGTTGTTGTGCGATTTAAAACGGTTTTCGTTTTAGTGAATATTCTTTTTAAAAATCACTAATGAGGAGATCGCGACTTTTGAATTTTAAAAAATTTTCCTCAAATAAACGAGATTTAAGACCCCTGGGATCCAAATCCGAGGTCGGTTTCAAACTTTATATGCTTAATATATTTATGAGCCACACCGATAACTCAAGAAATAATACTAATAATAGACCAAATTTGGTGAGTACCTTCCTTTTGCAACTGGCTTGGATAAGTTCGTTAGCCAGCAAAATCTGCTGTTTAAATACATTAAACAATGCCCTGTTTTAGTTAGATAGTTGAGTTCCCCTGGGCCGTGTCAGTTCTGAGATGACTTTGAAAATATGGAATTTCGACCACGAAATTATAATGCATGTTTGTAAGAAAATAAATTCTGGACGCAGCAAGTGTGTTATGGTAGCGACTTTTTATTAAATGCTTCAAATTCGAATAGCTCAATTTGCTATTAACCTATAAGGTTCGTTGGTCAGGAAACTAGTTTATATATATATATATATATATATATATATATATATATATATATATATATAATCTATGTAACTTATAGTTCTACTGTAATACCTAAGAGCCTCGGTGGTTCAGAGGTAAGAACGTGTGCCTCTGAACCGAGGGGTACTGGGTTCGATGCCAGGGTTCTCCTTTCACTTTTTCAGGTCAAAGTGTAACATTAACACCAACCGAGGTTATGGCATTGTATTTAAGCAAGTTGATTGTCTGCACGTTCAGCCCTTCGGAGGGGGCGTAAAGCCGTCGGTTCCGTGTCTATGTGATGTTGGGCACGTTAATAATCCCCATTCTCCTTACAGAAAGGCAGCTGTTCGGCTAAATTTCCAGGATGGTGAGGTGAAACTGCTCCTTGGCGTCGGTGATGGGCCATAGTTGCGGAAATAGGCCGACGTTAAAGTAACATGCCAATCTGTCACGTGTGAAAGAAAGATTTTACTCTCAGGAAAAATGTTTTCATGTAGCTGGAGGCACTGTTATTTTTACAATGCCAGAGATGTCCTGTGATTTGCAGTGGCATATTGAAATGCGAATTTTGGGGTTAATCCATAATAGATATCTCAGGACTGTTTTAAATAATCTGCTATAATTTCCCTTTCTTCTTATAAAATGCTTCTGTCGTTAAAATATCCAACGCGTTCTAAGTTGATTTCGCCATTATTTTCATTTTGTGCTTTTACTTTTACAACATAGAGATGAAGTTTTTGCGAAATCAAAAAATATTTTGCGACAGAATTAACCAACCTGCCTGTGTTTAAAACTGCTTTAACAGCTCGTTGAATGGTACACGCTGGTTCTGCCTGTAAGAAACATGGGCGATTAATCCTCGAATGATCCAAATATCACTTAAGTTATTGACATTCTTTAAATGTATTCAAAATCACTATCACTATGTGCCGCAAGTGGGGTATATAATACGCTTTCTCAAAAACCTGTATTTAACAATTATAACAAGGTATTATGAGTAATTCGGGGGTTAGTAGACTAATAGTCAAGAAAACCCACCTCGACTTAGTCAAGATACCCCCGTGAGCCATTATGATATTGTATGCACCGCACATCAACAGTTTTATAAGACAAGTACAAATAATACACGTTTAATAATAGTCAATGTACCATATTTTTTCGTCATATCCGCGAAAATATACGAAAGACTATGGAATCGACTAAAATAATGAAATATATGAATTCGACGAGCTCTAATAAGAGCCAAATCGATATGGTAGGTGTAGGACCAGTTCCTGTTTTTAACAAATGCTATGTTTTAGGATAAAATATAAAAGCCTCGGTGGTTCAGTGGTAAAGACGTGTACCTCTGAACCGAACGGTACCGGGTTCGATTCCCGGGGATCCTCTTTAGCTTTTTTAGTACATACTGCACAATTAACAGCAACTGAGGTTGTGGCATTGTATTTGAGCAAGTTGAATGTCTGCACGTTTCGCCCTTCAGAGGTGGCGTAAAACCGTCGGTCCCGTGTCCATGCGATGTTGTGCACGTTAAGGATCCCTACACTCCTTACAGAAAGGTGGGGGTTCGGCAAAATTTCCAGGATAGTGAGGTGAAATTGCTCCATGGCGTCGGTGATTGGCCATAGTCGAGGAACTAGACCAACGTCAAAGAAACAAGATTTTAAAAAAAGACGAAAGATACTTAAAACAAGAAATTATCTTACATTTACCATATAACAAAAATCTAATTAATAATAAAAATAATAGAAATAATAATAATAATAATAATAATAATAATAATAATAATAATAATAATAATAATAATAATAATAACACAGTCGAAAACCTCCGCATCTCACATAAGTAATTACTGTCACATATGTTACTTATGGAGTTCTAATTGCTAACAGTGGAATGAATAGGCGATCATATAATCAGATTTGTTTTGCTAGTTGGAAGATAAAAAGTATCACAGCTTCTAGAATTTATTCAAGGTACAAGAAATGTAATCTGTTCAAGCAGTTCTAAGTAATCTAGCAGCTTATAAACAAGCCTTACAGAAGCAACTTGTCTACGAGAATCAAGCCTGTCTGCGCCTATCTGAAGCAGTATCAAATGATAAAATCCAGCGAGAGGATATACTCCTACAACTTTAAATCTCAAAAATTTCAAAAACCTCATCTGAACTGATTCAAAGCGACATTTTCGAGAAGTATAATATGGAGACAAAATTTGTGCTCCATATTCGAACCTGGTATAAACAAGTGAAAAAAATATGTTAACGCTATTTAAATAAAGAACTTACTACAGTTTATTATGAAGCCAAGCATACGAAGGGCTGAGCTTACCATTTCTTCTATGTGTAAGTTAAAAGATAAGTTGTTATCAAAGATAATGCCTAGATTCTTTGTGCTGCTACATATAGGGATTAATGAGGCAACGATATTGTAATGATATTGGGTGAAAAATGTTCTCTTTAAGTATGACACCCCCCGACACTTTGATAAATTCAGGTACATTATGTTATCCACACACCACTCGCCAACTTTATCTATTGCACATTGAAGCTCTACACAATCATCAACTCCACTTATAGAAGAATATATTTTAAAATAGTCAGCGAAAAGAAGGTGTTTGGCTCGCAAAACAAAACTCAGGTCGTTAATAAAAAGTAAAAAGAGTAAAGGCTCGAGGTTGGATCCCTAGAGTACACCTAAAGTTGTGTAATAGAATAACAAATGGAATTAAAACCACCAAAGGAGGCAAAATTTAGCCTGCTATTCAAATATGATCTGAAAAAGAGAGGAAGGCTGAAAAACCTGCGGATTTAAGTTAATAAAGTGGCACCATGTGATCAATGCGATCAAATGTCTTGGCCAAGTACATATAAATTACGTCCACCTGACCACCCTGACTATGAAGCGTATTAACAATAAACTGTATGATGCAAGATAAATTGGATACCGTAGACCTCTTTTCCATAGAGCCATATTGACATGGCTAAATCATGTTTTTGACAGATGGGCCGATGCCATTATAAATGGCGATTTCAAATACCGTAGCAAAATTGCATAGAAGATTAATTGATCTGTAGTTGGAGATCAAGGACGTATTGCGATCCACAAGATGGGAATAACCTTCACTATCTTCCAAAATCGGGAAAGGTCTCAGTCTTGAGCGCTAAGTTAAATATGAAACTTAGAAGTCTTGCTAGGACTCTCACCCAATATCTAACCAAAAAGGATGAAATTTAGTCGAAGCCACTTGTAAGTAGGTTTTTTTTTTAGTTTGAGGCATGACTTCTCCACTTCATCAGCAGAGAAATCAAGCAAAAAATTGTAGTTTGGCTGGATTCTCAATAGTTGGGAGCACTATTAGAAGGTGGAAGGTATGCACTCTGAAAATAAGTGTATCAATTATAGATTCTGCTGTATCAAATCTTATCAACCTTCGTCAAACCAGGAAGTCTTGAAGATCGCCTTTTATTTTGGATATATGACCAGAATAATTTAACGTCATCACTTATGGATGCCTTGACTCGATGTAGGTAGGCCTTGTAATCTGACACTTCATAACTGACCTCGAGTGTCTAAATTTTTGAAATTGATATTCAAATCCACTATTCTTCAAATGTGCAAAATGGCGAAACTCCCGTTTAATGTTCCTAATAATGGAAGCATCAAACCACGCTGGGTATTTACGGATCCTGGGTGTGAATAAGGGAACATGTTTGTCAAAGCAGGTGTACAGTTGATGACAACAGATGGAGGATGCCTGATTTTTGTCAATGTATCCTTCAAGAAAGTCGCAAGGAATGCCCAAAAGCGAGCTATAGAGTGCTTCAAAGACAGCTTTTCTGAAGTTATATGTTTTACGGGATTTTTCAGGAGCAAAGTGTGATTGTCCAGAAGTCTGTTTCAAAATTTATAATTAATAACGAGTGCAGGATGGGGCCTATCCTTACCGACAAAACAGCAGCTCATCCTGCTGTACAGAACACCCACAATCTGAGAAAACTAGGTCATAAAATCGCTGGTTGGTGTGGTTGTATTCCGGGGCATAAAACTTGTTATGACAATTAATTACAGTATGCTAGGCAGATTTAAATTTTTTTTAAAAGAAAATCTTATAATCTGTCTCAGTTCTCATAAAAAAAGTCCAATTCCATCCCTGAATACTTTCGTGTCTCTACGTGGTGATTGGTGTTGCCGTGCACCTAGAACTGCTAAGTAATATGTGCATTATATCTTCACGGTCTCGCGGATGTCTTTTGTTATACATACACATAATTATAAATAATTTTGTAAGGTTATGTTCACATAGAACGACTTAGGGAATGGTCTGCAAATGTACACGTATACGAAAGATACACACTTACACACGCATATAGACAGAAGTATCGTACCCATGCGTGCATAACGCTCTACGCTAAAAGTGACGCTCAGCTTGTAATTTGACATGTGTTTTGTTATATTATCATTTCTGTGTCATGTCTCACTATGATGATGATGAGTTTATTGTCTATTTGATGAGGATTAGACATTTATGTTTAGTTTAGGTTGTGAACAAGTAGGCCTTGTCGACAGGTGAACGAAGTGTATAAAGGTTCGGCAGTAATTTGTTGAAAGCGTTAATTCAATGAATGAGGACGATTCTTGATTTTGTGAAAGATGTGTAATGTGGTTTTCTAATTTAATGTTGATGCGTTAAATAAAAAAGTAATTTTACTGACTGTTATGGCTATAATATCACAATGTTATACAAGTTGCGCATAAGTAACGAAACAAGGCCAAACCGAGAAAGGCATTGAACTCAAAAGAAGTAGGGTTATCTAACAGATTATTCACAACTATTTGGTGGCACTATCGACATTTTTTGAAGCACCCCCTTTTTGGAGGGTGACAACACTTTAATTGTCTAAATACCAACATGGGTCATTCGACACATAACCTTATCATGAACATTGTGCTCCCATGTTAATCGTAACACCTCCTGTATACATTTCAAAACCATATGGCGTCTTGCACGTCACATTGGTAGCTTTTTTATAATTCAACAACACACCACCAGGGCTTACAGCCTAAATACTATCGACCGTGGGTGTCGACAAGGAGGAAAGAGGCAACTGGTTAATTCTGGACTTGAAGGTTTGGAGGTTCGGAGGAGAAGGAAAATATGTGCCGGCAAGGAATTCCATAACTTGAAAGTCCTAAAGACAAAAGAGCGGGCTTAACAATATGTTCCATGTCTGGTGACCTGGACAGTAAAAGGGTGTATTCGCTCTGCTCCCCTGGTAGATCTGTTGGGAGCAGCAGATGGAGGAACTGTGGAAGAAAGCCCCTCTGAGCAGTGCCCGTGAAGATATGTATAAAAGAGAGAGAGAGAGAGAGAGAGAGAGAGAGAGAGGTCACCAACGGCACGCCGGGAGCAGAAAGTGGCAGCCTTTGGGTAAAGGTAGGGTCACCGATGAGACGTATAACTCTCTTCTTAATGAAGTCCAGTATAGAGAGTGTGGAATCGGCAGCGGTACCCCAGATGCGGGAGTAGTATTCGAGGTTTGGCCTTATTTGTGAAGTATATAAGGTATAGAGATTAGCTGGTGAAAAGTATTTGCGAGCCCGAAAGAGGAAACCTCATTTATTAGCAGCCGCATCTGCAATTGATGTGACATGTTGGTGCCAATTGAGATTTCAATCTACAGAAAAGGACTCATTACTTTGAATAACTTGGTTGTTCATTGTGATGGGTCTAAGGCTGGTGTATCTCTTATGAGATAGAAAGCAAGACTGAGATTTGGACTGAGATTTGGTGGGATTCTACTTCCCCAGTCTAATATTTTTTTGAGATCCACGGAGATAGAACCCTCCATGAGTCTGGGATCCTCATCTAATTGGGCTTAAGAGACAGGCTTACAATATTGTATATTTGAGTGGAGGGTGCTCTCGTCCGTGTAACTGTGAACTGCCTTGGATGTGCTAGAGAGGAGGTCATTGATGTGGAGAAGAAACAAAGTAGGGGCTAAAGCTGCACCTTGAGGAACTCCTGCATTAATTGGATACAGTTTAGAGGAATGGTCATCCACGACAACAGAAATGCTCCGGTTGGAGAGGAAATTTGCTGTCTAGGTACGGAGTTTTGGTGGTAGGCCATAGGCCGGAAGTTTATTAAGCAGCGCTGCATGCCAGACCTGGTCGAATGCTTTGGATATGTCTAGAGCGACAATCTGGGATTCACCGTGTAGTTCCATAGACTTGTTCCAAGAATGGGTGACAAAGGAAAGGAGGTCCGCAGTTGATCTGCGCTGACGGAATCCATACTGACTGTCGTGGACTAGACTGTGTTTTCAAGAAATTTTAGTAATTCGGTGCTTATATACTTTTCCATTACTTTAGAGACGACTGAAAGGAGAGAAATAGGCCTGTAGTTGCTAGGAAGCGCTTTGGATCTTTTCTTGGGGACGGGTTGTACTCGAGCAGTTTTCCAGTTACTAGGAAATATGCCTCTATTGTACAATGTATGAAACGGATGAGTCAGGACAGGAGCAAGTTCTGGTGCGCATTTTTTGAGGACAATTGCTGGGATCTCGTCAAGGTCAAAGGCTTTCCTGGTATTAAGAGAACAGAGCATCTTTCGTAACTTTTTAGTTTTTAAAATGATAACCGTCATTTTATGCGCGACATTGGGGACTGTTGGTGGTTGAACATTTGGAGCTGGGTTGAGAGTAGAATTGCCGGCGAACAACGAGGCAAAAAGTTTAGTCTTGCCCAGGGCGGTAGAAACAATTTCATTCCCTGAAACAAGAGCTGGGAACGTGCTCTTGCAGAAATTATTCCCAATAGATTTAGCAAGAGTCCAGAAGGGTTTGCTGCCGTTGGAGTTTGAGAGGATTTTGTTCTTGATGTGGTTATTAAACGAGTTTTTTGCCTCAGAAAGAATGCGGTCATAGCGGTTTCTTGCGTCGTTAAATGCTTGACGGTTTTATTGACTGGGATTGTGTAGAAGCGTTAAGTGAGCTTTGACCTTTTCAAGTCTGTCCTTGTCACAGGCTTTAGAGAGCCAGGGCTTTTGAGTGGCTGAAGAGGTTTTCTGTGTACGTGGAATAAATAATTCCACGCCAGATTGGATAATTTCGGTGACGTTTTGTGAGATATCAGAGGGGTCAGGATAAGAGAAGCAGACAGACGCCCATGGAAATGAGGAAAAGTAATCCCGAATTTCGTCCCAGTTCGCGCAGTTGTAGTGCCAAACGATACGTGGGTGTGATAACTGTGTGACCTCGGGTTACATTGCGCAGGAAGCAGTGACCATGCCGTGTTTTGCGCGACCAAGGGGAGCGGTGAATGATATCTTATAGCATTCAGGTTTTGTGGTAAGAAGGAGGTCCAAGGGATTTGAGCTGTGTGTTGGGATGCGAGGAAAGTAAGTAGGTTCCTGAACCATATTGGTTTAAAGAATTGCTGACTGCAAAGGCCTCCGCTGCTCTCCCTTGTGGATCGGTTTTTGAAGATCCTGGCCATTCCTTATTATGGACATTGAAGTCACCAAGAATAGTGACCTCGGAGGAAGTATATTCAGAAATCAGATGGTCGTTTTTTCTCAACGGTGGTCGAAGAGCTGGACAAAGTTGTTGTCAGAAGGTGACCGGTAAATGCAACAGATGAGTTTAGTTGCAGCCCTGACAGAGAGTTTCATCCAAAGTATGTATTTTCAGCTTCTAAATTGGGGAGTCTGGTGCAGGGTAGATTGCTACGGACCTATGCGCACACGCCTCCATGCAATCTAAAGGAAGTAACGAGCTGATACCCCGGGAAATTAAGATGATTAGTGGCTGTTTTGGCCCTGATTTAGGTTTCGGTGAGGAAGAGTAGTTGGGGCCTATTAGCCTGGAGGAAATGCTGGACGGAGTTCAGGTTAGAATTTCGGCCACATATATTCGACAAAGATATGTTAAATCTTGATGCCCCCGCCCCCTGTACACCCCTTTCCCGGAGTTCCGAATAGAGGAGTATTTTATCTCCGGAATCTTTGTACAAGGAGGAGCCATCATAATTTTTGTTTATAAGGGAAACCGACTCATACACCAGAACCGGAAACGTCCGTTGAGGCTTCACCGGTCGCTTGATGTAAGGGGTGGTACCTCCTCGGGTGTGAAAAAATCCTCTATTATCACGTAAAGGAAAAGTGTACCACCACCTGCTTACTCCCATTAGTCGCCTCGTACGACAGGTAGGAGTTACCTGGGCCTATTCTTTTAGTTAGTCCCCGGATCCACAGGGGACAAAGTGCGTTCCTTTTGCAAGTGGTTTGGATAAGTTCATTATCCAGCAAAATCGCATCACTTTTTCTGGGCAAATTTTGGATTTTTTTCGGGATTTTTTATCTCCGGAAATAACAGAGCTATGGCAACCAAATTTGGTACGCAGGTTTATGTTATAAAAAGTATACTCCGTACTTTAATCTAGATCTCTTGGTTAAAAGAAAAAAGTTATAGGGATATAAAGAAATAAAATTTGGGTCCCACTAATGACCGGAGGAATGCACAAAACCAAAAACATTTTGTATCGATAACAAAATCTAGTGTATATTACAGACAAAGGTTAGGTTTTGTGGCACAAAAAGGTCAACAACTACCAGAAAAAATATTTTGAAAGTTTTGTAGTTTTTCTTCTAAAAAAGTCAAAGTTACGGTTTGAAACGTCAAAATTGGGAAGTTTTAGGCAAAGAATCTGAAATGAATATGGATTATGTACATAAAATGTGGCAAGAAGAGTGTTTTGCAAACCCTTAAGTTTCAGCTGCAACAGTCATTGTCCTTCGTTTTACTTAAATTTACTTTATTTAAAAGATTTGCAGAAAATTCATTTTAAATAGACCCTTTCTCTGATGCTTTGGCAGTAGTTTTAGTTTTAGAGTTTCTAATTGTATATCCATAATTCGGTTGCAGCGAAATGTATGCTCAAAGGATAGCATTGTAGTATAAGGGTACTTTTCAATTTTGAAAAAAAAACGCTCAAGCGGGCATTCGTGATTATTACTTGAGTCAATAAAGTATTATTAGTACTATTATTTATTGTTTAAAATTACACAATACGCTTATACAATAAATCATAATTTGCGCTGTACAAAAGACACATTTTAAAAGTTATCATCTAAAACCGTTCTACAATGACATATTGTAATAATACCATAAATAAATAAATTTTTCCTGCTTTGTTTATACCTCTTTAAATACAGCCTTCTTAAGTTAATTATTATGAGACTCCCCTGACTCAATGAAAAAAGCATTAATGGATTGGCTAGGCATTCAGTCTCAATTTAATGGAACCATAAATGAGTTTTATTTAATTAGCCATAAATTAATTATTTAAAAGAAGTATGCACCTTGAATGACTGTGCCGGAGGAATCGTCAGACCCTTGGAGCCATGTTCAAGTTTAAGGTGTGAGCAGACTGGAGGGAATCGGTAATGAAGGACCAACTCGATGTTGCCAAATAGTGTCGATTTCCCCTGTTTTAGTATTGTTATAATAAAATAAATCTGTAAAAACATGAATCACCACATTCAGCTTTTACCTAACAGTACTCGTCTCAGTCAAATTGTTTTACAGCATATTATATGTATCTGGGTATGAAGGCAACGGCTGTAAATTGGTTTGGAAATAATAATTGCAAAAGGAAATAATAATATAATAATAATAATATAATAATAATAATAATAAGAGGTCTTTATTAGGGCAAAGTTAATTTTACAATTTTCTTCCACTTAACCCTTAAAAGATAACTTAAAGTGTAGAAATTACAAAATAAAAAATTATAAATGCCTTAGTACCCAAAACAACAAAACAATGTAACAACAAAACATTGACAATTGTGCGCCTTAAATTTAGCTGAAAAAAAGAAATTCTTAAATATGAATATGATTTACTATAACTACACTACGCAAACTGACTATTTTTATAAAAATCTGTAGCGTATCTCCCAAACCCTGGCAGAGAACATAAAGTATGTTCAAAAGGTATTTTATTATACAGATGTGGTGCAATATAGGAAAAAGAGCTTCGATATTGGCTCGTATAATATTTAGGTATGGCAAACAAGTGATCGAGTCTTGTATTAAGCGAATGTATTTCTCTCAGAAAACAGAGCTTCTGGTGTAGGTAATCAGGCCCCGCCCCGAGGACAATCTTGTGAGTTAAGCAAAGAAGATGTACTCTCCAGCGATTCTTCATATTCAGCCAATCTAATTCTTTTCACTTATAAGAAACAGGATCTGTTCTTTTTAGATTAAAAATGAACCGTAAACATGACTTCTGAACCTTTTCTATTCTTTGCCGATCCCAACTGTCAAGGGCAGGTCCATACACAACATCAGCATGGTTAAAGCGCGAGAGAATCATCGAGTTTACCAAGAGAACTTTTACTTTTACTGGAAGGCAATTTCGGTGACTATAAAAAGATTTCAATAAGCCAAAGCTAGCTCTACGAAGATTAGTGACGTGATCAGAAAATTTTGAATTGTTATCTATTATGAGATCAAAATTCTTTGCAGATTGTTTTGCTTCCAAGCGACTCCCATCTATCAAAATATCAATATTTTGAGAACAAACCCTATTCCAACTGACCTTCCTGGCAAAATAAAGTACGCATCACTTATTGACATTTATCGCAAGATCATGCTTCTTTGCTGTCGTGACTAACCTATCAAGGTCTGCATTTAAACTATAGCGTCTAAGGCATTTTCGACAGGAAAGGATTTGTAAAGGTCTCGTATATGAAAACTCAAGGTGTTAGTGCTATTCTGGAAGTTTAGATACTTTTAGATAGTTGCAGAAATTAGGCCGTCAAAACATTTCGGCACAAGCACAACTTTATAACCTATTTGTGATATTTCAAATGTAAAATTAATGTTAACAAATAAATAAATAAGCAAAATAAATAAGTAAGATAAACTAATAAATCAAAATAGAGTAGATTTAACTACGTGGAGGTATTGAAAACTACGAAGCCTGCAATAGGACACTCAATAATTTTACAACCAAAATTTAGCATGTTACATAATATCCTCTAAGACCTGCATACTTAGCCATATGTCCATTAGGTAATTCTAAGCCTTTAAAAATATTTTTTTGTCTTGGTCTTCAAAGCACCCCCCAAAAGCACATATGACTTTATTTACCTCCCAATCTTTTTCTTTAGCTTTATGGATAAATAATAATCTGATGGTGCTAAAGCCGGAGAATAGGATGGATGGTCAACCAGTTCAGAAACCATGTTCATCAAATACTTGCAGTGCAATTAACGATTGAGTTGACTTACAAAAAGTTACAGTTTTCCGTGGATTTTTTACAGTTTTTTAGAGTAATTTAGTTATAAACTCAATATAAAATGCTCTCGAAACCTTTTTACCGCAGCACATTTACAACCGGAAGAGCCACTATCTCGTTGGCAAAGAAATCTAACGGAGAATTAACGGGGCACCCTGCTGGCTAACGTACGTCTCCATTGATGGATATAACTTTTCCGGTTACTTTCCTAGCGTTATGTGGCAGCACGCCGTCTCGCTGAAATCATATGTTATTTAAACGGTTGATGCAAATATTGTTATCGATGTAATCAATTAGGAAGGTCCTCAGAGAATTCAAATATGCATCAACAGTCAAGTTTTCTTCATAAATGTATGGGTCAATGATCGTGTCACCCAGTAAATCGACCAATACATTTAGCCCGAAGCGTACTTGTGGTCGACGTTCTTGGTGTTCTCGGGAATTTTTAATTGACCAAATATGTTCATTATGACAGTTAAACGTATCTGAGTGTGCAAGCTTGCACTCATCTGTCAATATCAGATTTATGGAGAGAATTTGGATTTTTCTCAAATTGATTTACCAACAACAAAGCTAGTCGTCGATCTCTATGTTCGGAATAGAGAACTTGGCTGATGTGAATTTTAAAAGATCGATATTTGCGTTTTTTCCATGTTCTCCGTACTTCCTGTTGCGACATGTTAAGTTTAGATGCAATTTCTTGGGCGCAAGTAGTAGAACCACGATTTATGTCCAACTTACTACTTGTAAAATATTCTCTTCGTTTTCATTTGCCCTGCAACTACATCTTATTCGGGGGTCACTAAATGAACCGTATTCACTTAAATTCACGTGGAGTGACTATTTTTTAGCTGGTTGCTTCCTTTCTGGATACCGCTGCAAATATGTTTGAAAAGTAACTGTCACATTTTCATGCAAATGGCATTTTGTCGATAAAAACGAAGAATTCAAAAATTTTATGTACCAGACAACGAAACTAAATTTAACTGAAATATATATTTGGCACCAGATTGCAATACACAAGTATAGATATTATTGCCAAAGAACTCTTCGCAGAAATTGAACATATCATATTTAGTAGGTTGCAGTCAGAAAAAATAGCTCTATTCAAGAATGCAAACATCTAATATATCTCCCATAAGAAAAACGAAGCGAAGGATGTTCCTAAAGAACCAAAACGTTCTTCAAAAATTTCTATTTAACGCACATGTTCCCAATTGAAAAGTTTTTGAAGAAGTGAAAATATCATCGCAATACGAGTACTAGTAAAAAAATTCTAGCGAAAATAAAATATTCCGTAAATTCAGTTTTTTCAGGAAGCTTCAGGAACCCAAAGAATGATATGGGATTTTATGACCTGTATATTTTCAACATCAGATTTCGCCCCGATAATCAACCCTCCATCTCTTACAGTTTACAAGATTCCCATGCTTGAGCTCGAAAAACGGGCACCGTGTATGGTTCAGTCTAATTCGTCGATCTTCTGAGGTCACTTCATGGACAGAATCAATGCTTCCTGGGTGGTGACATAACTTTATACTTCTACATCGTCAATAAGTGTGGAAGTATGGCATCGGCGACAAAAATTTCAAATTTTTATCGCTTAAACGTCGTAAAAAGTGTCAAAACATATAGAAAACATAATTTGGGAACAAATTTTTTTTGTGTCCGTCGGTCTGTAAATCTGTTAGTTTGTAGCCACGATAACTTTAGAACTAGTTGAGATATCGTCTTGCAATTTAGTATACAGTTAGCACCCGACAAGCGAAAGGTTTGGATTGTTTTGTAATTGAGTAAAATCGCTCCAGGGAGTAGCGGCTGAATGGGGATGATTTGGTGAAAGTTGACATTTTTTCGTTAAAACTTTATTTCACTTTTTGTGTGGCTCGCTCTTACACCGAGGAAGTAAATAAAGTGTCGACCACGTCAGTTTAAATTACCACAGCCAACTTAGCCTTATTTACAGAAACTACTGTGATTGCATCCCGATATTCATATGTAATTATCTCAGAAACTGTAAATTTTAGATATAAGGATACCATAACAAGACATCTGCTGCTAGAAGTAATAAAAAAATGGAAATTATATCATCAGGCTAGCTTCTCCTGTTTCCTACCACACCGCTGTGAGAATCCAATCCACTTAGAAATACTTGTTACAAAATAAATTAAATTTTACGTCTTCTTCATCATACACATTCAAGAATCTAGTAAAATCCCAGGTAATTGAATTACAGAATTTTTCACTTCTGACACGTTTGAGATATGATATAACCTAAACTCCATCACTCATCCCCCTACGAGATTGAATGTGGAGAAGAAATTAAGAATAACTCCAGCATCACTTTCTCGAATTTCACGCCCGCACGATCAACGGGTAATTAAATTTCATGAAAAAATTTCAGATGTTTAGTAATATTTAAATTTATATTCGAAAAAAATCTCCTGAGACGACATACTAGACGATTTTAAATGTTACAATGCAAATTTCAATCAATTGCCCTTTTCCTCGAGAGATTTCGCTCAAAAACAATGGGAACCGTCAGTTGGTAAAATTCTACCTGTATACAAAATTTTAAGGCGATAGCTTAATACCTTCAAAAG
This sequence comes from Tillus elongatus, assembly GCA_964006375.1. Taxonomy (NCBI): domain Eukaryota; kingdom Metazoa; phylum Arthropoda; class Insecta; order Coleoptera; family Cleridae; genus Tillus; species Tillus elongatus. The sequence goes on from OZ023270.1 coordinate 78,052,893, forward strand.
TTATCGCGGCATTATTAATATTTTTTTCATCTTCCCTTGTTTCCATTATCTTCATACAAGGCCACCGTGATAGCGTCCTTTCACCTCATTGGTACTTAATCTGCTTTCATAAATTCGTTACAGCTCAGATAGCCACATACTGAAATTGAGCATCCATACTTTAACATATTTCCACGAATTTTATCAACACCAGCTACTTTTCTGTTCTTTAATTTCTTGGGCTCTATTTCAACATAATTTATATACAGGTGTTTCTATAATGATGCGAAAAATTTTACAGGGTGATTCTTTGGCGAAAAAGAAGGGGTGTCTTTTTTATAAAGTTTTTCTTGAAACCGCTTCTCCTACAAGTTACAGCCCTTTGAAATTTTGGCAAAAAAAAGTTTTCATTAATTTCTCCGTTATGAAATAATTTTAATAAACGAAATTTTGCAGATGCATAAGGCTAACAAAATGACAGTTTTAAACGAATTTTGTAACCCTATAATGTTTTTACAAGAGTGTGAAAAAACCTACCCTTTCAAGATTTTTTATCAGTACTTTTTATTGTGTGTACCGTTTTCTATTTAAAAAAAAAATGATTTAGAAAGAAGGATTCATTTAGCAACTTTTTTATGTATAGACATTTTCTCATAAAATTGTTAGTTTCATCACAAAAAAAATATTACTCAGATCGATGTCACATGAATTTACAGAGGTGTTGTTATTTGCTGAAAAATCAAGTACGTGGTAGGCTGTCAAATAACGTCATAATTACACTAATATGTTAACATGTATTGTTTTGGTTTTTAATAATTTCCAAAAATTCATAATAAGAAACAACAACTATTGTACTACTATTTTATAATTAATATTTAACAAACAAAAAAACGAAAAGAAATATTAACAAAATGTCAGTACGTATAACCATAATAAATGTTGAAAATGCCCCCTTCGGAGAGAACGCATGACTCTAGTCTGTTTCTCATTGAACTACGTATTCTATGAAAAATACCGGGTGTGTTTCTTATATCACATGATGCGATAATACGATTTCTGAGGTCATCGATGTTTTCAACAGGACTTGAATAAACTAAGGTTTTCAGAAAACCTTCCAGGCAAAAATCCAACGGATTCAATTCAGGAGATTGGGCAGGCCAATTCTGTGGGCCTCCTCGACCTATCCAACGATTTGGGTAAACTTCGTTCAAGTAGTTACGAGCGTTGATACTAAAATGATCCGGAGCCCCGTCGTGCATGTACCACATTTGTTGTCTAATTTGTAAAGTAATATTTTCAAGAAGTAGGGGCAACTCTTCTTTGAGTAGATGACAGTACACTTTTCCATTTAGTCTTATTGGAGGAAAATATGGTCCAATTAAGTCATCACCAATGACAGCAAGCCATACATTTAATGAAAACTGGTATTGAAAATGAGATTCCGTAATTTCGTGTGGGTTTTCTTCAGACCATATGTGGTTATTATGAAAATTTCTAAGAGATTCTCGTGAAAAGTTGGCCTCATCAGTAAATAAAATACGAGATAAGAACTGTGGAATTTGCGTGATCATTTTAAGCATCCACGGACAAAAAATTAAACGAGGTAAAAAATCACGAGGTAAGAGCGCTTGAACTCGTTGGATATGGTAGGGATACAGTAGTTGTTCTTTTAAAATTCTAAATACCGTGGAATAGCTGACATTTAAAACTTGAGCGATTCTTCTTGTACTTGTACCAGGAGTTCTTCAATTAAATTGAGGACTGCCTCTTCAAGGGCTACAGTTCTTAATTCTCTAGAACGCCCGCAATCGGCGGCACTTCTTGAAAATTTTCCTTCTTCTTGCAGACGTTGATGAATGCGTGCGAATATGCTGTGATGGGGTATAGTTCTATTTGGATATAACTCAGTGTAGAGGCGCTATGCTCTTAATCCATTGCCATTAGCACGGCCATATTCAAAATGCATATCTTCCATTTCGGAATTGGTATAATTTACCATTTTATTCACTTATTTGATCTAAGGGTTTAAAAAATTCTCGATAGATTGACAACAACCAGAACAATTAATATTAGTGTAATTATGACGTTATTTGACAGCCTACCACGTACTTGATTTTTCAGCAAATAACAACCACTGTAAATTCATGTGACATCGATCTGAGTAATATTTTATTTTTTGTGATGAAACTAACAATTTTATGAGAAAATGCCAAGACATAAAAATTGCTAAATGAATCCTTCTTTTTAAGTCATTTCTTTAATAGAAAAGGGTACACACGATAAAAAGTACTGATAAAAAATAATGTAAGAGGTTTTTTCACCCTCTTGTGATAACATTATAGGGTTACAAAATCGATTTAAAACTGTCGTTTTGTTAGCCTTATGCATCTGCAAAATTTCGTTTTTTTTTAAATTATTTCATAACGGAGAAATTTAATGAAAACTTTATTTTTGCCAAAATTTCAAAGGGCTGTAACTTGGAGGAGAAGGGGGTTTCAAGAAAAACTTTTTAAAAAAACACCCCTTATTTGCGCCAAAGAATCACCCTGTAAAATTTTTCACATCAATTTAGAAACAGCTTGTATATAACCGTGAAAATGAGTTACAACTAAAAACAAATATATATGGCAACAGTGTATCAGGGGCAAATTACATGAGCATAGTAATAATAATGAATAGCATTATGGTGTATGAGTGTGGTCGGATCGGGACAAGGTGTATCTGTCTCCGGGAACAGCGGGCGGTCCGGATTCTCAAACGCGGTGCTCAGCGCTCATCCTTCCACACAGAGGCCCCCCAAAATCAACACCGACCTCAACAACTTTAACATAGTCTACGATAAAAAAATCATAGTATAAAACACTTAAAATGAATAATTATCTCATAAATAGCTATTAAAGATTTTTATTAATTGTTTTTGCCCTTACTTGGTGGAACCTTTCCATACTAAAGACAGATGTAGAGACTACTTCTCTGGCTTCACAATCAGGTCTCTTATCAGATGATGCCGTAAATGCGGTAAAGAAAACAAACACTTGTAGAGTCAGAGAAGTAATCTTTACATCTGTGTTAATTAAATATTTTGTAAAAGTGTTATTTGGATTAACATTTTTTTTTTAAATCCTAGTAATTTGTGAGTGAAAAAGTTATAAACTAAAATATGTAAATAAAGTTTTAGTTAAAAAAGAAAGATTATAAAACAGCTTTACTGGCTTCTCTTTCGATCGGTATAATTAAAGCTTTCACATCATAACGTTACATCCCTCGGAGGGGACGTAAATGCGTCGGTTTTGTGTGTCATATGATGTTTGAAACATTAAAGATCCTCACCCGTCTTACAGAAAGTCTGGATTCGGCAACATTTCGAGGATAGTGAGGTGAAACTGCTCCCTGGCGTCGGTGGTTGGCCATAATCGCACAAATTGACCGACTTTAAAAAAACCAAAGCACAATACAAATCTTAAACCCTCATTTTCAGGTTAGGTACTTTTAATAATCCTAACATCATGTATTTAGGCTCATAGAGACGGAAAAAAATAAAAGTGCCCATAAGGAAAAACAAACTTGAATTTCGATGTTTAAAAATTATAAAAGATTAAAAATCTGACGTCACCGTTATGTTAAGCTACCCCACTAAGTGATGAGTGAAACTTGTGACGAGCACTGATAAGTACACTTGGAGAACCCAAATCACCACAACACATCTTTTAAAGATCATTTCGAAATTTTCATCCTGCGATGACGCTAACTTTGTTTATGAAACGATCGTTAGGTCATTAAAAAATAAGCTGTGGTAATTTCGGTTCTCCAAGTGTCAGTAGCGGCGCGTGCCTTAATGCATTGGGGGTGCGCAAGTAAAAAAAAGTTCAGGACACAGCAATGGCGTTATGGTAGTGAATTTTTATTAAATGCTACAAATTTGAATAACTCAGACTTAGAAAGTTGAATTTTGGTTTATAGTAAGGCCTTACCCAGGGCAACATATTTACCAAATTTTATCAAAATAACTTTGTAATTTTCGGAGAACGAAGTTTTTTTCAAAAGAAAACTGAAAAGTTGAATAACTCAATTTTATAAAAATCTACAAAGTTAAATTTCAGTGTGTAGTAATGTCTTTTACAAGGCAACATATCCACCAAATTTCATTAAAATACCTGTGTAATTTTCGGAGAAAAAGATTTTTTTTGAAACAAAACTCAAAATTTTCCCGGAAAACGTTATTCAGTCTTCCTGACTAACGAACTCATCCAAGCCATTAATAAAATAAAGGTACTTGCCGAGTTTCATCGAAATCAGTTGCTTATTTTTTGAGTTATTGGTTGGATATATATATATATATATATATATATATATATATATATATATATATATATATATATATATATATATATATATATATATATATATATATATATATATATATAAACATATAAAAATTGAAACTTACCTCGGATATGGGTTCTAGGGGTCCTAGTTCGCGCTCATTTGAAAAATTTTTTGCAAAGTCTCTCCATCGATACCTCTCTATTAGTGATTTTTTTAAAATAAAAATTCACTAAAAATGAAGGGCTCTACTCTTTTTTCCCCGAAAATGTATTACAAAAAACTTTCTTACTAAACTAACTAAACTTGATAATTATTAACTACTTATCAAGTTTTCCTCTAATTAGTTATAGGTCATAGTAGTTAAAAAGTCCCTTAAAAAGTTAACCTTTAAAATATTATCCACTAAATTAGTCACAGTATCAAAATTATTTTGTCCACTAATTAAGCAACCCGAAGTAGTAGCCATCATAATAACAATTGTATTGTTAGAACATGTAAACAGCAACGAAATGATCTAATTAAAATCAATCCTACGCGAAGCACAACACGAAAATTACTACACACGCTCTACGAAAACTGCCCTTCAAACTGCAAGTGTGGAATTTTAAAGTGCACAACCAGATTGCTTATTCGGTCGTTTTTGACGAAGGTAGTCGATCATTTCGCAACGAAGTATCGCATTTTCTTAGAGCGCCGAAAAATACACACCGCCGCGCGACTCATGTATATGGATGTATATAACGTCTGCAACCATAAACACACTATACTTCTTCTGATTCTGTGTGTAATGACTGCCGACTCTGCGATCCTTGATCCTCGATATACTAATTTTGTTTGTTAAATGCAGGTGGTAAAAAAGTAAATAAAAATTTATTAAAATATAGCATAGTAAAAATATTATTTTTTCCACGACAGGCGGCAGTGCGCGGGCACGGGAACACTTATTGAGGAGCCGCCCCTACCAAGTGTACTTGTTACGTACTTGTTACGTACTTCCTAGACTCTTGGCCTATGGTTACGTTGCCAGTTCTTTTGATGTGGTATGCAGTCAATGAGAGGGTTGTTAAATAAATAAGATAAAGTCAAAATTCAGGGCTCAAATATATAATCATTCGAATTAAATAAATAAAATAAAACTTAATAGCTCTATGATTTCTAATCTATCCTACTATAAAGTCTACCATTTCCCGAACTGTCACTATAAGATAACGTAAAAGTTCAAACTAAAATATAATATAATCATGCGAATTAGATTACCTCCTACCATATGACATATCTCCTAACAAAATCTAATATGTGATTCTTCCTCTATGATTTCTAATCTATACTACTCTACAATCTATACTACTCTACAATTCCCGAACTGTCACTTTCTAGCATCGAACTAATGAACTAACTAACCTCTTAGCATATGACATATCTCCTAACAACAAAATTTAATGAAACAAATAACTTCTACTCTTCTTAACCCGCACTATTCGGTGATAAAAGGAAATATTAAATTGTTTCCCAAAATTGCAATTGCAGTTTTGTTTACATCAGACTCATATAAAATTAGTACATCCGCAATTAATGGATAATTATGCGAATTCCAGGTAAGCTAATGCTAACACTAATACTGTAAAAATGTGAACTCTGGTTTGAACAATTACTTATTGCCGATCCTTAAAACTATTTACATAAAATTACGACTTAGCTGTTTATTCCAGGTACGGCTCCAAGACCTCACTAATTACACTTGTTCCCATAACTAATAACTGTCCATGAATATAATTTGGTTTTCCAACTCAATCAGCTACTGATGAACGAATGTGATAATCCCATACTAGCCATACTTGGTTTTATGCATGCAGCATAACAACCAGAACCGTTCAAAAGACAGAATCCAAGCATAAGAAATCCAGAAATACTGAAATACAGGAACCCCGATACAAAAATTTACCAGGAATCCAAAAAACAGGCCGGAAGAGAAAACCCTAAAATGTTCAAAATATGAAGGCAACCATGGTTATTTAATTTCAATCTCCAATCACTTACCCAGGCACAGGGGTTTCCTCACTTATACAAATAGCTTCAACGAAATTCTTAAAATCATAATTGTGAAAATTCTCTAACATTTATATCTTCCATTTAAGTATCTTAAATATTCACTACAAGAACTTGTGAGAGAATAATACTAAGAGTGCATAAATCAACTGAAATTTCACGCCATCCTTATCTCTTGATCGCCTGGTTGATATGAAAATTGATTAAAATAAAATCAACTGGAAGATAATTAAATACAATTTTAAAGGAAATTCAAGTTCCCTTACTCGACTATAGGGGGAGACACCTTCCGGTGGCTGGCTTTCTTATCAGAAGAAAAATAGTAAACAACAGGATAGTAAACAAATGAAGATTTTAACCAAACTATGCATCCACCTAAAGTGAAATAATAGTGTAATAATAGTATTTAGTGTTTTTAAGTGTCCAGTGCATACAGAGAGTTTGTTAAATAGGGTTTTGGTATCCTTTTTATATAGAATTTATGCAAAATAGTCATATACACGGCCAGACCGTAACACTGCGCCATTTACATCAACAATCCAAATTCATCGAATTATCTATACACGCTGGTCCAAATGTTATGATACATAGAGCAGCAGTATATTTTCTCGGCATCAACGCAATACCTACTTACCTACATAGGAACCTACCTTAGTTAAAAAGTTGGAAAAAGCTCTTTCGAGAGCCACAATGGCAATCTGGACTTGCCGTTAGACTCGTAGGAAAGACATGGGAAGTGAATCCGAGGATGGTATATTTGATAAACCAAACTGTGGTTAAACCCATGGTCACATACACATCTATAGCATGGTGACCGATGTTAATTATGAGCCAGCCTTTATTATACTTACTTATCTTATGCTTATATATGTGATATAAACATAAAAAAAGAAGTGAAACAGCAAGTGAATTTATTTACTTTAGTGCTGCATTCGATATTATGTAAAAAAGGCAAGATAGGCGACGTTGTAGGATGTAATTTCGGTAAACTTATAGTTTACTGCATGGAGGGTTTTTACATTTTTTTTTCAGAAACGTGCTTAGAACCCTCCTTGGATGCACAGGCCACAAGGCAAAGTTGTTGCAAACAACGCTCAAAAAAGTTATGGGACCAAGAAAGAATAGGGGTGCTGATCGGGGAGGAAATATGAGCGGAAAATGCTAAAAAAATATAGTCGGACTTTGATTACATGCGTTTTTCACATTTTGCAGCAATACCTCCTTTAAACGCTGTCTACCCGCACCGCATCCATATTCGCCCAGGACCAGTAACTTTCTTGGGGGTTGCTCGCAAGAAATTGTTCTTGTGCTTTATGCTTTGCAGGTAGTTGCGTATGCATGCACGAGGGGAAGGAGAAACCCCTGTGTTTTGGGTGAGGGTGCAAAAACCCTCCTCGACCTAGGGGTTCTTCTTCCCCTTCTTCATGAACCACGGGAATTTTTTTTAATGTTCAGCTTTTTAGTGTAGTTTTTGTTGAGTATATTTCCTGTTTATCAATTTATTTGTTTGAGTTTTGTATCTAACTTACAGTATAAATATTTATGATAGATATCATGTTTCTGCTTGCCTTTCTTTACTTTACTTTTTACCGTTCGTTAGTAAATAAAGTAATGTTTTATAACTTTTAATACAAGGCTAAATCACTATAATATATTATTCTTATGAAAATTCACTACCATAACGCACTTGCTGCGTCCCAAAGATTTTTGTTATAACACAGTGTCAAATTTTTTTATGGAATAAAGTATTATTATTATCATTATTACTATTTAAGTTGTTTTAATTATCTAAATCAATTATAGTAAGGTCTGCTACCATAACACTCTTGCTGCGTCAATACTATTTAAAGTTGTTATATATTTTTTATAAATTCGCTAATGAGGAGATCTGTGTTTATATATATATATATATATATATATATATATATATATATATATATATATATATATATATATATATATATATATATATATATATATATATATATATATATATATATCCGACTGATAACTCAAAAAATAATAGACCAATCTTGATCAAATTTGGTGAGTACCTTCCTTTTGCGAGTGGCTTGGATAAGTTCGTTAGTCAGGAAAATCGGACCAGGTTTTCCCGGAAAACTTTGTGTTTTCTTTCTAAAAAAATGCATATCTCCGAAAATAACAAAGTAAGGGCAACCAAATGGTACGCGTGTTTATATTATAAATAGGGAACTCTGTACCAAAACTTAGGTCTCTAGCTTTAAAGACAAAGAAGTTATGGGCAGATAAGGAAACAAATTTTGGAGTTTTCCTCAAAACGTCAAACTCGCAATTTGAAACGTCAACATTAGCAATGTTTAGGCAAAGAACGTGAAACAAATACGGATTTTGAAAAGAAAATGTTGGAAGAAGAGTGTTCTGCGAACCCTTAAGTTTCAGATTCAACCATCATTGCCCTTTATTTTACTAAAATGTTTACAGAGAATTCATTTCAAATAGACCTTTTCTCTGATGCTTTGGCTGTCGGTTTAGTTAAGTTGATGCTTTCACTGTAGGTTTAGTGAAGTTTATGGTTTAACGGTATATAATTTTTTTTAGCTTATTTTCGTAGAACAAATTCGTTAATGTATTTTTGCATTTTTTATCGAAATATGATGCTTTTGTAAGAAAAAAAATTCAGACGCAGTAAGTGTGTTTTGGTAACGAATTTTTGGTAAATTTGCAGTTTAGCTCCCGGACGATTTTCAAAAAAACTGTTTTCAGAAACCTGTCTAGCAACCACTCACCCCCCCCCGATCCACAACCCACAAGAAAATTTCCCCCCCAAGGAAGTTACGGGACCAGGAGTGAGTAGGGGTGCTGGGCGGGGTTGGTAGTAAAAAAGGAAATAATAGCAGAAAATTCGAATAAAACGGGATTGAAAGCTGTCTTTTTCACATCTTGAAGCCATAACCCTCTTAAGCCCTGCCTACCCCGCACACCACCTCTATCCCCCCAGGTGCCGTAACTTCCTTGGCTGGTAGGAACAAGACATTTTTCTTGTGGTTTATGCAGCGAGGGTGGCTGTATACACGCGAGGGGGAAGGAAAATCTCCACGACGAAGCAGCCATCACACCACCCCCAACCCCCCACCCCTGCCGCAAGTCTAACCGGGGGAGGAGATGTCTGCTTCGTCGTACGCATTCCCCCCCCCCCCTCGTGTGCATACAACCACCCTCGTTGCATAAACCACAAGAAGAACTTCCTGTTCATACCCCCCAAGGAAGTTACGTGACCTGGGGCAAATAGAGGTGCTGTGCGGGGTAGGCAGGGTTTACTGGGGATATGGCTTCAAATAGACACCTTTAAAGCAGTTTTCTTCGCATTTTCTGCTCATATTTCCTTTTTACTACCTACCCCGCCCAGCACCCCTATTCACTCCCAGTCACATAACTTGTGGGGGGTGTGAACAAGAAATTTTTCTTGTTGTTCGTGCATCCAGATGGAGTCCTTGTAATGTTTCTGAAAACAATTTTTTGAAAAGCGTTCGGGAGAGAATCTGCAAATTTACGGAATTTTCATTAAATCCTTCAAATTTCAATAACTCAATTTGCTATTAATGTAAGCTTTGTTGGTCAGGAAACCAATGTTTAAGTTTATTTTCGGAAAATTTTTGTATATTTTCAAACCATAAGTAATTTTGATAAAATATAGTACATTGTTTCTACTACATAGGCTATACCAGCAATCAGATTAATGCCTGCTCGCATTTGCTATTTAAAACATTTTAATGGAAATTCACTTCCATGACACACTTGCTGCATCCAGACTTTTGAAAAATGTTCAAGCAAATTTTCAAACAATAAAGTTATTTCGATGAAATATGGTACATTGTTTCTACTATATAGGCAAGCAAGTTTGATGCCTGCTTTCATCAAAGAAAGACATTTGCTATTAAAAATATATATTTTTTTAAATTCGCTACCATAACGCACTTGCTGCGTCCAGACTTTTTTTAAGCTATCTTAGTATTTTGTATATTTCAAATTTAACATTCGCTATAAAAAATTAGATATAAATAATATTGAGTCATATTCCCTGATCATTTCGATAAAGCGTTGATAGAATGAAGTTTCGTCAGGATACGTATAAATAATTTTTACATAAATATTTAAATGTTTAATATGCACCAATTTAAAACCTTATCTCTTTATAAGCGATAAGGATCTGACAAAAACAATTGGGATCCGTTTAGTCATGACGACCAGTACTTCGGCTATCAACAGACGACATAGACGTGTGTGGTTTCAGTTAGCCGTGGAAATCCGGTGTTATTAAAGCCTGTGCTCTAGTTTACGTAATATTTGAACATTTCACTGTTGAATTTAGTTTAGATACTTTTGTGTTAAAACTTCTTGTTGTGTCGACGCAAGTAATCAATAGTTTTCCCGAAACAACGGATTCTATGGACAGTGGATTCATGTAAAGGTAGGAATTATACAATTTTATATTATTGGGTATAAAAAAGGCGGAAATACATAATATAAACTAGTTTATGATAGAAATTGTTAAAAGATACCACTTTTGTGTATAAATAAATTTCCTTTATTAGTGAATTTTCTTTAAAAAATTCACTAATGAGGAGATCCCGACTTTTGAATGTTGAAAAAATTTCTTCAAATGAGCGCTAATTAGGCCCCCTAGAACACATATCCGGGGTTAGTTTCAATTTATATATATATATATATATATATATATATATATATATATATATATATATATATATATATATATATATATATATTGTACCTATATGGGAATAATACGTGGATAAATAAAATTAAATTACTGCAACACTTTAAAAAGGCACTTAAAACTTTAAAACACAAAAAGAACATGGAATTATTATCAAGCTATTTTCTTCACACAAATTTGTGTTAGCGTTAGCACTGTCCGGAACGGGGTGAAAACTGAAAACATTAAAAGTAGTTCAATGTTCATATGGTACTAAATAATAAAATGTGTAAAAATCCTGGATGCAGAAAGTGCGTTATGGTAGTGAATTTTCATAGAAATGATCTGGCACAAAATATTTTATTATAACTTTTTTTTCTAGCAACATAGAAATCTAAATTTTGGTGTATAGTTTAATTTTTATATCGTTAACCTACCTACCGAATTTGGTTATTTTATCTTTTTTATTTTTTGAGATGCAAATTTTTTTCGAATGAAAACTCAAAATTTTCCCGGAAAACCTCGTCTGATTTTCCTGACTAACAAACTTATCCAAGCCATTTACAGAAGGAAGGTACATGCCAAATTTTATCAAAATCGGCCGATTATATTTTGAGTTATCGGTGTGATACCTATATGATTGTGATATATATATGATATATATATATATATATATATATATATATATATATATATATATATATATATATATATATAGTTTATAGTTTATTGTTATATAAATAGTACAAAGCATCTTACAAATAAGTATAAACTTGTGGCTGCAGATGATGCAATTTTGACTAAATTTTAATCTAAATGTCAATTGTTCTAAAGTTCTGTCATCTAACTTCTAATCTCCAAAATTACCTCAGCTCATTATGTACCATTACAATTTCTAGAAATATGGATGATACTTGAAATCAGTTTCTTCATTTTAATCAAAAATTTCTGTATTTTAAAACTTGATTCATTCAATTAAATTCTACATATTTTTCAACAGAAACATTATATATATATATACATATATATATATATATATATATATATATATATATATATATATATATATATATATATATATATATATATATATATATATATATATATAATTGAAACTGACCCCGGATATGGGTTCTAGGGGTCCTAGGTCGCGCTCATTTGCAACAATGTTTCAAACTTCAAAAGTCGAGATCTCCCCATTAGTGAATTTTTTCTACGAAAATTTACTAAAATGTATTATAGTCTTTGATTCTAGAATACTGTGGTCTATGCAAGCGCAGTCGTAATGTTTGTAAATAATGCTATCACAACGTTTGTTAAACCGGCGTTCCATTCATTTGTCTTGAGCGGTATCTTTACCGCTCACTGCAGTGTTAAAAGCAATGGTATTTTCCTAACTAAAATGGGTGGGGGACTGTACTGTATACCAATACAGCTCTATCGACTAAGTTGTTCGGAAATATTAACGCACACCTAACCCGAATTTATTCCCAGTTGCTATTGACCTACTCATATTCTCTGAATGAAGACGTGGTACCTACTTCATTCCAAGTCACTATTAACCGACTATTTATGAAATAAAATAAGTAAATTAAATCGATTGTCATAAAATATGTAATGTATTAAGACTAAGGGAAAAGAAATAAAACATATTTAACTGTGCACATTTTAATTATATTTTAGGGTGTGCGGCGCACACTTACCTCACTAGGAGAAATCGCTACTGATATATATATATATATATATATATATATATATATATATATATATATATATATATATATATATATATATATATATATATGTATAAAGAAAGTCGTAATATTTTCACAAATATCAAAGATAGCTATAGAGAATGCTACACAAAGTCACACTTATTTTTTAATCTATATCCAAAAATGCAATAAAAAGTATAGCATTCTATTTAAAATAACGAAGTTGATAGCTACTTCCGGTGCAACCAGAAGTTCCACAAACCTGAATATATTTTCCTGATATAGCTTACATAATCACATGAAAATTTAGTTAAACGTTTTTTCGGCTAGCTCTAAGGGTAAGGGATATATAGAGGAATTACACACCGATAACTCAAAGAATAATGGGCCGAGCTTCATTAAATTTGGTGAATACCTTCCTTTTGCAAGTGGCTTGGATGGGTTCGTTAGCCAGGAAAGCCGGTCCAGGTTTTCCCGGAAAATTTTGTGTTTTCTTTCGAGAAGAAATTGCGCAGGTTTATATCATTATAAGTAATCTACGTACCAAAATTTAGCCCTCTAAGTCAAAAGACAAAAAAGTTATAGGCATTTAAAGAAAAATAAATGGGGGTTTTCCTCAAAACGTCAAAGTGGCGATTTAAAACGTCTCTGCTGCTTTAGCAGTGTTCTTCGTTTCTTTAACGTCGGCCTATTTCCGCGACTATGGCCAATCACCGACGCCAGGGAGCAGTTTCACCTCACTCTCCTGGAAATTGAGCCGAACCCCTGTCTTTCTGTAAGAAGGGTAGGGATCTATAACGTGCCCAACATCGCATGGACACGGGACCGACGGCTTTACGCCCCCTCCGAAGGGCAGAACGTGCAGACATTCAACTTGCTCAAATACAATGTCAGAGCCTCGGTTGATGTTAATTTTACAGTTTGTACTGAAAAAGTGAAAGGAGTACCCCGGGATCGAACCCAGTACCCTTCGATTCAGAGGCACACGTTCTTACCCATGAACCACCGAGGTTCTTAGTTTTAGCTATAGAATTTATCGTTTAGTGGTATATAATTTTTGTCGAAGTTTCGTAAATAATAATAAAGTTCAATATATCCGTTATTATACAAGATACGACTAAAGTTTATATACATTAATTATAGGGTGTCGTGAGCTACATTTAAAAAAAATATTTCTACAATCACAGGATGGCCCATAAGTCGTTGGTGATACAAATTTTCTTTTTTTTTTAATCAAACGCGCCTTATGTTATTGCATTTTGCATTTTCTATCGAAATAAGGGATGTTTGTAAGAAAAGAAATGCGGGACGCAGCAAGTGTGTTATGGTAGCGAATTTTCATTAAATTCTTTAAATTTGACTTGCTCAATTTGCTATTAACCTATAAGGTTGACCAAGAAACCAGGTTTTTTCGGGAAAACTTTAAGTTTACTTTCGAAAATTTTTCATACATTAAAGTTATTTTGATGAAACATGGCACATTGTTTCTACTATATAGGTTATACTGGTAACCAAATTTGATGACTGCTTTCTTAAAAAACACATATTTGCTATTAGATACGTTTGGAATGTTATTACGTTTGAAAAGTTTAACAATTATACCAATATTTGTTTATTACATACCTTTAAATTCCAAAAGATATTTAAAAAAATGCCACCTTAGCAAGTGGATTTATGGTAGCGAATTTTAATAAAAATTCTAATAGCTTTTTCACCAACTTACAAAGTTCAATTTTAATCCATGGTACCCTCTTTTAAGGTAAATTAGCTGTCTAATAAATTGTGTCGGTAAAGCTGCATTATTTTCAAATGATTTTTTTAAATAAAACGATAAATTGTCGCAAAGAAATTAAACTAATCGCGCCAACGAACTTATTTAAGCCATTTCAAAAAAGTCTGGACGCAGCAAGTGCGCTATGGTAGTGAATTTTCATAAAAATGTTTTTAATAACAAATATGTGTGTTTTTTTAAGAAAGCAGGCATCAAATTTGGTTACCAGTATAACCTATATATTAGAAACAATGTGCCATGTTTCATCAAAATAACTTTATTGTGTGAAAATGTACAAAATTTTCCAAAAGTAAACTTAAAGTGTTCCCGAAAAAACAAGTTTCTTGGTCAACCTTATAGGTTAATAGCAAATTGAGCTGTTCAAATATGAAACATTTGATCAAAATTCGCTACCATAACGCACTTGCTGCGTCTAGAATTTCTTTTCTTACAAACATGCATTATATCTCGATGGAAAATGCAAAAATGCAATAACATAAGGCGTGTTTGATTAAAAAAAAAGGAAATTTGTATCACCAACGACTTATGGGCCACTCTGTGATTGTAGAAATATTATTTTAAGATGTAGCTCAAGACACCCTATAATTAATAAATACAACATTTTTTCATATCTTATATAATAACGGATATATTGAGCTTTATTGATTTTTTACGAAAATTCGACAAAAATTATATACCATTAAACGATAAACTCTATAGCTAAGACTACTGCCAAGCATCAGAGAAAGGGTCTATTTGAAATGAATTTTCTGCAAATATTTTAGTAAAATGAAGGACAATGACGGTTGAAATTAAGACTTTAGGGTTTGTAAAACATTCTTCTTGAGACATTTTATTTCTATAGCCCGTATTAGATTCAAATTATTTGCCTAAATGTTGCCAATTTTGACATTTTAAATCGCCACTTTGACGTTTTGAGGAAAACCCCAATTTATTTTTCTTAAAATGCCTATAACTTTTTTGTCTTTTGACTTACATAGCTAAATTTTGGTAGGTAGCTTACTTATAAAGACATAAAGCAGCGTACCAAATTTGGTTGCCCTTACTTTGTTAATTCCAGAGATATAAATTTTTTTTGAAAGAAAACACAAAATTTTCCGGGAAAACCTAGGCAGATTTTCCTGCTTAACGAACTCATCCAAGCCATTTGCAAAAGGAATTTTTTCACCAAATTTAATCAAAATCGGCCCATTATTTTTTGAGTTATCGGTGTGATACATATATATATATATATATATATATATATATATATATATATATATATATATATATATATATATATATATATATATATATATATATATATATATAAACATATAAAAATTGAAACTGACCCCGGATATGTTTTCTGGGGGGCCTAATTAGCGCTCATTTGAAGAAATTTTTTCAAAATTTAAAAGTCGGGATCTCCTCATTAGTGAATTTTTTTTAAGAAAATTCACTAAAAAGTCTGGACGCAGCAAGTGCGGTATGGTAGTGATTTTTCATAAAAATGTTTTTAATAGCCAATATGTCTTTTTTAAAGAAATCAGAGATCAAATTTGACTGTCAGTATAACCTATATATTGTAGAAACAATGTACCGTATTTCATCATAATAACTTTATTGTTCGAAAATGTAAAAAAAAAACCAAAAATAAACTTAAAATGTTCCCTGGCCAACGAACCTTAGGTTAAATAGCAAATGAAGCTATTAAAATATTAAGCATTTATTGAAAATTCGTTACCATAATGCACTTGCAGCGTCCAGATTTTCTTTTCCTACAAACATGCATAATATTTCCATGCAAAATGCAAAAATACAATAATATAAGGCGTGTTCGATTAAGAAAAAGACAATTTGTATCAACAACGACTTATGGGCCATCCTGTGATTGCAAAAATAATTTTATAAGATTCAGCTCAAGACACCCTATAAGTAACGTATACAATTTTTTCTCGTATCTTGTATAATAACGGATATATTGACCTTTACCATCCGAAAATTCACTAAAAAATATAGACCATTTAACGACAAACTCTATAACTATAGAAAATTCACTAATGGGAAGATCCCGACTTTTGAATTTTGAAAATTTTTTGCAAATGAGCGCAAACTAGAACCCCTAGAACCCAGTTTAAATTTTTATATGTTTATATATATATATATATATATATATATATATATATATATATATATATATATATATATATATATATAATGGGCAGATTTTGATACAATTTGGCATGTGCCTTCCTTTTGTAAATGGCCTGGATAAGTTTGTTAGTCAGCAAAAGCGGACGAGGTTTTCCGGGAAAATTTTCAGTCTTCATCCGAAAAAAAATGTTTATCTCAAAAAATAAAAAAGCTATGATAACCAAATTTGGTAGGTAGGTCTACAATATAAAAAGTAAAATATACACCAAAATTTAGATTTCTATGTTACAAAAAAAAAGTTATAATGAAATATTTTTTGCCAGATCATTTCTATGAAAATTCACTACCATAACGCACTTGCTGCGTACAGGCTTTTTGTGTAACTTTCTTATTTTTTGTCCGCTCCCTTATAAGCTTTTTGTTTTCTTTTTCTTGCTTTTCAAATTGCTTTTGTCCCAAGGCATCCTTAACTGGAGTGCATGAAATAATAAATGAAGATAACTTCTTGCTGGGACGTCTAACTTTTGGATCTGCTCGTGTTAAAGCTGGAAGTTCAGAAATCAGCTCTTTTGAATTTACCTTATTTGGCGTTCGTGGTACTTCTAAAGTTCTCGGTATTAATGTCGATACTGACTGAGGCTCATCCGGTAAAACTTTCGAGATTGATGCTAGTGGTTGATTTCCGTTAGAATCTCTAACAACCTCTGTTTCGGGTTGTACGTTCGACAAATACGGTTCAGTTACATCTAATTTTGGCACCAGTGCAACTTTATCTCTGCCAGTGGTTTTTGTGGTCTCAAAATCGGTATCTGAGAAAATTTGTGAGTCAAATGACTCTATCCCAATTGTTCTAAGTCCACTCATTGCATCTGCTATTGTAGCGACTTTTGACTACGCCTTACCGAAAAGTAGAGTAATAACTCGTCCAGGATGGGTGCGCAGAAAATCTTCGCGTGCTCTGCTGTATGCGGTTTTTAAGGGAACATATAATGATATGTCCAATGGCTGCATTAGATGGCTAGTTTGCGGCGGAAATCCAAGTAGAGTAATATAGTTTTCACGGCACAAGTTAATGGCTTGTAGGGTAACATGAGTAGCATGATTATCGATTAAAATTAATATACGATTACCTTCGCTATTTCATGTTGAATAAAATGTTCCAAGTATTTTACAAATGTATCAGCAGTCATCCAATCACTTTTATGTGCCACGGCATTGAATTCAGAAGGAGAGTTATTCATGTAAGCTGGCTGCAGCCTTACCCTGGGAAAAATTAAAAAAAGCGGAACCAATGATCGATTGCATTCATGCAACAAACTGCTGTAAGATTTGTGCCTCTTTCTGCAGAATAAATTTTTATTACTCTACGCTTTCCCTTGCGAGCTATTACTTTAGGAGTCTTTGTAGCCACAGTTGAAACACATGTTTCGTCTGAATTATTAATTTGATGTGGTTCAAAAGAATACCTTTGTTTTAGTTCGCGAAGTGCATGAAAGAGTTTATTTACATTCTCTCTGTTGAATGCCATAAGCCACATAGCTGGTTTCAGGACTTCTTAGAGACAAATTGAAATTTTTCATGAACCATTCAACGAAATCTCTACCAGCCCATTTCTTTCCGGTGTTAAACCTGTGTGGAATTTTACGGTTTTCAGTATAATCAAAAGCTACTTTGCTGAACTGTTCTTTGGTTAAACCAAATGCCCTTTTATCTATATCTACAATGTAACGATATAAACTTTGCAGCTGTTCTTCAGAGAACGTTGTTGTGAAACGACTAGCGTTAGAGGGAAAAGACTAAAAAATAAGTTTTACGTTTATTTAAAAAGACAGAGGATCGAAATTAGTTTTGCCTCATCTACGGCATACTTTTCCCCCAACTTCATATTGGAAAATTTGGAGGTTGCAACTGTCATTCGAAGGGAGTTGAACGTAGCAGGAAAGTTTTCACGTTGTGGGATGTTCTTAATAGATCTAAAATTTACATGTTTCATGATTTTTCCATAAATATTCACAATAATTGAGATGGTGAATTTATTCCATTTGGGCACACTTCCAGTGACCCTTAAATTTTAATGCAGCACATCAAACAGTCTCTTTTGGATTATTTTCATTTAAAAAGGTCGTTTATAAATTTGACCTGGGTTTTCTGTAGCCCAGTAGCAAAAATTCTAAAAAGAAAACTCCGACAGAACTCAGTATGGCGGCGCTTATCACGTTGAGTTAACTCCTAAACTACTGGTATTTTGTACGGATAAAATTTGAACCAATGCAGAATTCTTCGGGTAGTAGTAGTAGTAGTAGCAGTGGTGGGGAGGCCAACGCCAAGCAAGTAGGCCACAATGGGCCCTTGCCAACTCCAGCAACCATCCTCTACTTTTCCTCGGTTCCGTCGCCAAACCGCCTCGACCTCGAGATGAAGGCCTTGGCGGTCTTCAATTGGACGGTGCTTACCTGATTCCTCTGCAGAGTCCTCGATCCCAACAATTCTGCCCGACGACTGCCAAAAGCCTCGCATTCACACAGGTAGTGGTAGGACGTTTCTTCATCCTCTCGGCATTCCTGGCAAATGGGATCCCTCTCTACGTCTATCAATGTGAGACGCAGTGGCCTGTCAGCACCTCAAAGATGCGGAGAAGCGTAGGTCGACTCCTTCCGAGTAGCCAGACAGCTTTATCTCTGTCCGGCCCCTCCACGAAGTTCCTCGCCTGCCTGCAGCCACCAACCGACCCCCAGTGCCTCTCCATTGCTTCCTCGGTCCACCTGTCTAAAGCGACAGAGACTGTCTTCCTACTTATGCCTATCGCAGGCTCCGGGCCACAGAACGGCCGCCGGGAACCGAGTCTTGCGAGATTATTCGCCACCTCATTCCCCGCCACGCCACAGTGTCCGGGAACCCACACCAGTTGCACCTCCTTTGTCCTGGCTAGTCCTCTGTGGGCGTCAGTGCACTCCTGAACCAGTGTAGACCTGATTCTGGCCGCGCAGACTGCCCGGAATACTGCCTGGCTATCGGAGCAGATGTACATACATTTCTCGGGACTCCTCTTCATATCCTGTCTATTGGCCACAGACAGGATAGCATACACCTCTGTTTCGAATGCCGTGGTATATGCGCCAAGAGCATAGCTCTCGTGCACCCCCAGGCCCTCGATGTATATTCCTGCCCCGGAGGATTGTTGGTCCTCCAGCCGCGATCCGTCGGTGAAACAGACCAGGCTTGCGGGCTGGAATGCAACCCTCCACTGATCTCTACTGAGGATCCTGGGGGTGTATGGCCTAGTCAACCTAATATCGTTCTCGGCATCCCGCACCTTTATGGCGGAAATCGGAATTTCCTTTTCCACCTCCTTGGCGACTCTTGCATGCCCTATTACTGCTTCCTCTCCGCACCAGTTTCCTGAGTCTCGCATTCTAAGATGCGACGCCATAGCCTCCCTTCTGATACAGATGGGAAAGCGATGGCAGCATCAACAGGACCTCTACCGTGGCTGAGGGTGTCGTCCTCATATCGCCTGTGATACCCAGGATTGCCAACTTCCTGCTGGTAGTTTGGTTCACACCACACCACCAGACTAACGCCCCATAGAGGATTATCGGCCTGACGATCGCAGTGTAGATCCAATGAAGGATCCGAGGATCTTCGGGTACTTCTGGCAGATAAATTTAACGCTGCTGCATGTCATCTCACTGATTAAGTTAGAACACGGATAATTATTGTCTCACAAATTCGTTATTTTCAGGATTGCATACAGATCTTTTCTTGCAATTTTACCAGTTGACATTCCTTTTTTAACTGACCCATATTTTTGATATTTACAGAACCAATATTTATTAATTTTGTTAACTACACTTCCGCTAGAAACATCACAAATATTAAATTGAGAATTGAGGACGACATAAGCGTTTGGTTACAATTATTTATGGAACTAAATTTAATCAATTTTGAACATTAAATATGTGTGGCTCTATATAAGAGTGTTTGATTCTGATAACTATCACATAACTGTCAAAGCATCTCCAAAGCCTCCTCTTTCGAATGTTGTCATTCATTCTTACATTTGAGACACATTCATTTTTTTATTGCCTTTTAAACATGAAAAAATCATTTTGGTTCTTAGTGTATAAAGAAATGTGACTATATTTACAAAAAACTTTAGGAAAACATCTACTTTTCGCGTTATGTGCCAAAGAAAACAACCAGAAATCTCCGTTTTATATCGCTTTCATTTTTCCCAAGAACCGATTCTAATCTTCTTTTATTCATAACTACTGTTCCGCTGAATGTCAACCATTAAAAAAATCGACAATCAAACAGTAGATAATAAACGATTTTATGTCCTCTGATATCCGAAACATTGGTCGAATGGTAATCTTTATATACCAGGGAAATTTAATGTTAATGCTTTTTATATGTCGCGTGTGATTGTTTACAAGAAGGAAGACGTATATTATCTTGTGTCTATATAACACTTTTAATGTGCACTGGATGTTGTAAATCGGGGTGTTTTCATCGCGTCGGCCACTTTATGATTCTCCTTCTACGATATCATATTCTTTCTTGTTCTCCGGGTTTTACAGCCGGGGCTTTATGAACCAAAATAGCTCACATGGTTCGGCCTGGTACTACATCAAAATTGCTGCTTTCGTTATTTTCCGACAAGTCTAGAAGGTCGATGGAAGCTTGGAGATCCTTAACTTAGCCTATATAAAGTTGACCAACATTGTTTGGACGGGTTGAATTTGGCTTGTATCTAGGTTGAAGTATTGCATTGAAATTACAGGGTGTTTCGTATAATAACCGACAAATATCGGGTACGTAGAAAAGACGCAAAAAATAATACGAAAAAAAAAATGATTAAAACAAGGAATATATATACCGCATGTACCTATACAGTGTGTCCCAAATTGAATAGGAATCTATCTCAGTTATTATTAGAGATAGGGGACGGTTAAATTAGCAATGTTTTGTATAATTTCATGATCGTTCCAAATATGACTTGTATTTTTCTCTGTCTCTTTTCATTTTCGAATTATTTTGAAAAAACCAAAATCTGTCGATTTCTTTTTTCTTCAATATCTAAGTAGGCGTTGATCTGACATGTCTAAGACTTGCACATTTTTAGGACACTTTTTATAGAGTAATATTTTTGTGCTATTCTCAACTTTGGATTGTTATTTGTTTTTGAGCTACAGGTATCAACATTTGTTTTTATTATGGCAGCCATATTGGATTTTTTGCACATGTGATAGCCTGTGAAAAGAGCTTTCCAATGATTTACAACATTATTGAGAAGTCTTGTAATTGCACTGACAATTTTGAGGAAAGCCGTTTTGAGGATAGTAGGCTATGAAATCCAATATCAGAAAACAAATGAAAAAAAAAAGTGTTCAAAGAGCAGTAGGCCATGGAGTCTAACAATAGACTTCTACTTTTAACATCATGTTCTGTAATGATTCACGATAGAAAAATAGGAACTTTGAGCACACCAATGAATCGGGCCATTATTACAAATGATATTTTACATTGCAACATTATCCTAAAAAATTGTTATAATTTAATTAAATAGGTAAACCTAGTAAATAACTAAATTTACTAACAGAACTCAATAAAAAACAGATTAATGATTTACGAAGACGCCTTGGCAAATTGTTTGATTTTTAAACGTAAGTCGACTGAAAAACAACAGAAGAAAGGTTGCTATGAATATAACACTATCGCGACAATTAAAGATACTGTCATTCTTAATTATCTGAATAATTTGAGTTGTATTTAACACGTTGCTTAAATTTTTGTACTAAATAGTTTGTTTCCTCTTTATTTTGAATATTATTCAACAATATGTTCAGTAATGAAGAATATTTTGACATGTTGGAATGTTATATTCGTTCTAACCGAAATACTGAGACAGCTGGAAATTCATGTCAAAATAACTACCCAGAAAGACGACAACCAAACACCAAAATATTTCGCAGGATAGTGAACAATCTAGTGAACGGCAGTAGCTTCCACACAAAGAAACTACCAATGCCTAGAAATGAAGAAAGAAATAATGTCGTCTTACAGGTTTCAAACGAAAACCCTCCACAATCTGTTCGGTTTTATGATGAACAAATTGACGTTCCAAAAATTACGGTACACCGTGTATTAAAACAAAGTCATTACCATCCATAGAAACCTACAATCGTACAAGGCTTAAATGTTGACGATTACCCAAATTGACTTCAATTCTGCAGATCGTATCAAGGACAATGTCAGCAAGATGAAAATTTTCATTTGAAAATAATATGGACTGATGAAACCAGATTTACAAATTGTGGTGTGTATAATCGCCATAATAGGCATTATTGGGCAAATGAAAATCCCCATCTAAAGGAAGAAAGACGATTGCAAGATAGATTTGGTATTAATGTTTGGTGGGGCTTATTAGGTAAAAAACTGTTATTTTAGTGAATTTTCTTAGAAAAAATTCACTAATGAGATCTCGACTTTAGAATTTTGAAAAAATTTCTTCAAATGAGCGCGATCTAGGACCCCTAAAACCCATATCCGGGGTCAGTTTCAATTTTTATATGTTATATATATATATATATATATATATATATATATATATATATATATATATATATATATATATATATATATATATGTGTATGTATCACACCGATAACTCAAAAAATCATGGACCGATTTTGATAAAATTTAGCGTGTGCCTTCCTTTTGTAAGTGGCTATGATAAGTTCGTTAGCCAGGAAAATCGGACCAGGTTTTCCAGGAAAATTTTGGGTTTCCTTTTGAAAAAAAAATTTTTCTCAAAAAATAGGAAAGTTATGGTAACCAAATTTGGTACGTAAGTTTACGACATTAAAAGGAAACTATATACCAAAATCTATATTTCTATGTTAAAAGAAAAAAAAAGTTATAAAAAAATATTTCGTGCCAGATCATTTCTATAAAAATTCACTACCATAACGCACTTGCTGCGTCCAGACTTTTTATTTGTAGATTAGACAGTTAATTGTAAAAAATTTCAGGTAACTTCATTGTTGGTCCGTTCTTCTTTGAAAATAATTTAACTGAGGAAATGTATCTTAATCTATTGAGAAATTATATCTTACCAACAATTAGAAGAGTTCATGATAATTTGTACGAGATTTGGTACCAACAAGACGGTTGTCCAGCTCACAATCCTAGGATCGTCAAAGAATTTTTGTACCAAAATTTTAATAATCGTGTCATTTGTAACAATGGGCCGGTTCATTGGTGTGCTCGAAGTCCTGATATAACACCCATGGATTTTTATTTTTTGGGGTACTCTGAAGAATGATGTGTATAAATTCGATCCATCACAAAATATCAATGAATTACGAAACAAAATCACGAAAGCATCATATTAACAAAAACACCCTCACCAGAGTTTCAGGCATGTTTCAAAAGGGTGCATAAAGTGCAGTGAACAAAACGGTGGCCATATTGAATAATTTTCTATTTGGTATATTTTTAAGTTTCTAATTTATTATTTGTTGAGTTCCGTTTCTAATTGTGTTGTTTTGTGGAGTTAAAGTTTCTATTTGTTATTGCCGGGTTTCGTTATTAAACTGTTTCACATAATATTACCTAGCATTATTACCTAATTAAGTATTGTAAATTAAATCACAATATTTTTTTGATCGTGAATCATTACGAAAAATTATGTTAAAAGCAGAAGTCTATTGTTAGACTCCATGGCCTACTGCTTTTTGAATACTTTTTTTTGTCACTTGTTTTCTGGTATTTGATTTCATAGCCTACTATCCTCAAAACGGTTTTTCTCAAAATTTCCAGTGCAATTACAAGATTTCTTAAGCATGTTGTACATCATTGAAAAGCTCATTTCACAGGCTATCACATGAGAAAAAAATCCAACATGGCTGCTATAATAAAAACAAACGTTGATACCTGTAGCTGAAAAACAAATGGGAATTCAAAGTTGAGAATAGCACAAAAAGATTACTCTGTAAAAAGTGTCCTGATAATGTGCAAGTCTACTTAGATATTGAAGGAAAAAGAAATCGACAAAATTTTGGTTTTTTTCAAAATAACTCGAAAACGAAAACACGCAGGGCAAAATACGAGTCATATCTGGAACGAGCATTAAATTCCACAAAACATTGCTTATTTAATCGTCTCCCTATATCTAATAATAATGGAGATAGCAATAAATTCCCATCCAGTTTGGGACACACTGTATAGGTACATGCGGTTTCATATAAAATGTCTAATAAAGTTTAATCAGTAACTTTTTGATGACGACCTGTATAAAGTTCTAACAAATCTATTTATTTGTACCTTAGCTACCTACAATGAAAAATAATTTATAAAATGTCTATCGGGAGAAAACAGTTAAAGGGCTTTTTAAAATGGACGGATTTTCGATATCATTCCGTAAATTTCTTCAATTCTGTTAACTCCAAGAATACCTAGGTATTTATATAATGAAGTCCATGACTGCTAAATTATTTTTTGGCTAAAGCCGCTAGTTCCTGTGGTACATCCTGTATAAGTGTTTAATTGGGGATACCCTGTACATTTTATCATTTTGAATTACAATTAAAAAAGTTTGATTTGTAACTTCTTAATGGCTAATGTATCATCGAGGAAAAAATTAACTTATTTGTACAATATTGCAACCTAGGTAATAGGAACATCCCTCATGTGTATATTTAAGAATCGTCCGTAAGACGTGTGGCGAAATTGGTCAGTGAAAAATAATCGCAATGACCATATTATCACTGCAATCGCTAGCACCCATGATTATCACACCTAATAACTCCAACTAATATGAACGAACGGCGACTGGCGATGTGTGACTGACGTTCCGGCCAGATCTAGCAGGCACTGAAAATGGGCGTGTCGCGACGCTGGAGGGGAAGTGGTGGGGGTGCCGCTTAGGGTGACCGGGGCGTGGTCTTCTCCGTCCGTAATCTGTTGTGTATGTGTGTAAAGTGCGGTATTTCAGAGGTATTTTATGTGATATTGGTGGAAAGAGCGCGCGACTAGATTTTACACATTAAATGCTTGTTACTTGAATCACTTGAATGGTTATCGTTTAATCAAAATCTCGATGTTTTTTTATGTGTCTGGCTGGGTGGACTTTCTTTTTTTTTTGTTCTTCTCCATAATAGCAGTCTTGATGGTTGGAGGCCGACGACGCCGTTTTGTTTGTGTCATCGTCAGGCTGTTTGTTTCTACAAATGTGTATGTATGTGTACGTGTGTGTGTGTGTGTTTATATGTATGTGTACGTGTGTGTGTGTTATATTGATATGTGCGTGCGTGTGTTTAGCCCACAAATAAAGATATTTGTGTATTTAATAAATATTGATCTGTTATTGTCTATTACTGTATAATGTTCGATATACAGGTGTCCCAAAATTGTCGCCTGTGCTCTTGGGACTTTATTTAGGGAACTAAAACAAAACGAAAATTAGGAGTGGATAAATGGCCGATTGTCATTCGTTATCCAGTTATTGATAATAATGTGAAAAATAATTGCCAATTCCACCGAGGCCATCTAAGTGTTGCTTAAGTTAAGCATAGCTGACTGTGACATTTCACATTTTAATTATTATTAACAACGTCGAAGTCATACCTAAGCTTAACTTAACCCACCCTTAAGAAGCCTCGGTACGATTAGCAATAGGTTTTATAAAAATGTAGCTCTAATTAGTTCTAAAGCATGATACAATTATAATTATCGGGTTCAGTGGCGGTGCTAGATTATGTACATGTGTAGGCCAATGTCGTTGCGAGGCCCTTCAAATGTATCGTCAGTTTTAAGTTTTAAGTAAAGGGTCAAATAATCGCAATTCAAATTTTATGACAATGTTTATTCTTAAGAAAATGGATACATCAATGGTTACAATAGGATTTTGCGGCATTTTATACTACTAAATTCGTTAATAACTTCTTTCTAGTTATATAAGACTAGATGCATTCTCGCAACAATTAGAACCGTAGACCGGTTTCGCTCTTATTAGAGCTCTTCAGTACGGCATACTAATTGTAGCAAAAATGCACCAAAAATAACATGGCTATCGTATAGCCAGTCTTAAAACACTAAGTGTACTTTGTCCCTATATTGGGGTAGAAATGGGCCAGGGCTAACAATTTTTTAAATTGTTAGTTAGTTGTATACCGTCTCTATTTTTAATACTCTGTGTTATTTGGAGCGGGCGTGACAACATAGTACTTGGTTCCGAACTAGCTGGCGACACGTTCACCACTCACTTAAGACTGGCTATACGATAGCCGTGTTATTTTTGGTGCATTTTTGCTACAATTAGTATGCCGTACTGAAGAGCTCTAATGAGAGCGAAACCGGCCTACGGTTCTAATTGTTGCGAGAATGCATCTAGTCTTACATACTTTGTCCCTATATTGAGGTAGAAATGGGCCAGGGCTAACAATTTTTTAAGTTGTTAGTTAGTTGTATACCGTCTCTATTTTTAATACTCTGTGTTATTTGGAGCGGGCGTGACAACATAGTACTTGGTTCCGAACTAGGTGGCGACACGTTCACCACTCACTTAGTGTTTTTTCTAGTTGATGTCTTTCGCAATTTAGGCTTCTACTGACAAGATGGAAAGTGCTGAAAGTCGTTCTTGTGTGATTGTCATACGCAAATTAGTTTTAATGATTTTTAGAGTAGAGAAACTACGTTCGGCAGAGGCAGTGGTTATCGGTATTGTTAATATTATTCGGGTAAGAATCAGTAGGTTGGGATACAAATTTTCCAGGTTGTTTTGAATACAGATTGAAGCAGTTTCTTTAAATCTTTAACTGTCCTGAAAACACCACCTTTAAATCTTTAACTGTCCTGAAAACACCATCTTCCTTTATCATTGGCAAATTATTTCGCAGAATACACAACTTCTCAAACAGTTCCAGAGGGTTAACATCTGAATCTTTATCACTTCGAAGTAGATCACTAACATTATTACAAGATTTACGCAATAACTCGGCAAGTATGCACAATCAACCAAGGGTTGCGGTGCTATCGGGGCGGCAAGGCCGCGGACGAGCCCTGAGGGAACAAAAAAAAAAAAAAATAACTCGGCATCCATTTCTATTAAAGCTTTAAAGTTGTACATAAATCCAAAATTGTTATGGTGTTCTTTAAGTGCCTCAAATCGGCTTTTGATACCAGTAATTACTCCATCTATCAAGCTTAAGAAAAAAATAGTTCGAAAGTGATCTTTCGCATTTTGTAACGGCTCGTCAGCAGATTCATAATCAAATATTTTTTTCTTTCTGGTAACTCGCTTTTCTTTGAAATGATAAGGTTTAGCATATTGACTTCTTTCTATAAATTCTTCGACTGCGACCAAAGTTGTATCAAATCCGGTCTCTCGAAAAAGTTTGATCCACTCACAAAAGATTCTCAAGTACTGTACAGCTACGTGGAGATTATTGTCAGTAGATTTACTGTTTTTGTTCACTCTCGACAATATATCATATCAAACATGTAGAGATAACACAAACTCTAGGCGTAACATTTCCCTCAAAAGGGCACTACAGTCACTCAGGGTATCTGAACTTAATTACTTAAGAAAGTGTTTAAAACAGATGACACTGTACAGACTACAGCATAAAGTACCTACTCTACGGACTAGAGACTACAGACTAAGACTAAAGACTGAGACTTTTTTTTATACAGGAGGGGGGAAATGTTCATGCAGACCCCATTCACGGCCCCGTAGTGCCGTGGGATATCGAGGTACTGTGAGACTGTACTCACTAAAACCCCCTCCCTGGGAGTACCGGACCTTAGTCCATACCTCTGTCGGAAAGATTTCACACAATGACTTTTTGGGTATGAATGTTTCCATTCTGTTTTTGCCGCGGGGGCGTTACCGGGTAAGTATAAGCTTTGGACGCTTATGCTTATGTGGAAGTTGCTTATCGTAGTCGGTGGCACCACGGAGAAGAGCATTTGGGTGAGAAGCGGCTTTTGCCAACTGAGTTGTGGATAGTTGAGTTATGAACTCAAGTATCGAATGCATTTCCAGATCAGAGTGAATCTGACTGTTTGTGACAAGAGACTAAGACCTGTCACTTATAATAAAAAAGGAAGGAGCAAGATCCTTCCCCTCCACCGACTAACGATGCTCGCTCACGCGCACGCGCATATTTATTTGATCTCTAAAATTGCCAGTATGCCAGTGGTTGTGTCTAAATTTCACACGTAGTACATAACAAGAAAGCGAAATAACATTGGTTTTACGATCTGTGGCGGCCCTCAGTGTGCGAGGCCGTCTGCTGCCGACGTCGCCTACGCCTAAAACCGCCACTGAACGGGTTGCTATAGCCATCCAAAAAATGCACGAACTGTTGTATCATATTAAAACGGACTTACCAATTTCGTTGTTAATCTGTTTTTAAATTGGAACGACACTACTCTAATCGCGAATACGTCAATATGTTAAACGTATTAAGCGCCTATAATGATAATGCAACCGCTGCGATAAGGACATAGGTAAGTGGAAAACTATCCAAATCGTCGCGACCCTGATGCAAAAACTATACAACGGGAACAAATATTACTGGAAACAGGTCATTGAGATCCCCGAAGAAATAAGGGAGGACGCCATCGCAGACTAACGGTCAATCAAGAAGAGCAAATTCTTGAATATGTTTAGAGGGAACCAAGCACAAGCCTTCGAATTACATCATCCTAAACTCATTCTGGAAAGAATACAATTCATTCAGGGAAAATGGTATGTACCCATTTAAGCCTGAAAATGTTTATGTTTTGCATGATGGGGATCAGAAATTGCGGGTATATTTTTGTAGATGGTTGGTGCGGAGTGTAATTTATGATCCACATTTTATTTATAAAATTCTCCGGAGTAATGAATCTACATTTACTGAAACAGGTATCATCAAACACGCATTACTTACATAAATGGAGACATGAAAACCCTCACTTCACACGCAAAAGTACCTTTCAGACCATGGTCATTAAAAATTTGGGCTGGATTGTTACTTAATAATGTAATTGGTCGACGTATTGTACCTGCCCGACTTAATTCAGCTATGTAGTTTCAATTTTTAAACGAAAATTTATATCTACCATTACTTGATGAAGTTCCTTTGCCGCATAGGTTATTTTATTAGTTCCAGCATGATGGTGCCCCCGCTCATTATGCAATAAAATTCAGAAATTTCCTGAATCAAAATTTTCCTTAGCGGTGGATTGGACGAGGTGGAACTATAGCATAGCCTTCTAGATCTTCAGATCTCAATCCATTAAATTTTTTTACAGGGCTTCTTGACGAAATTTTTTATAACGAACCTGTTGTCAATAAAGAAGAGATAGTAGCGCGTATTCATGCTGCTGTGAAATTCGTAGATGAACACATGCTCGAAAGAGATCGTGCTTGCTTGGTAAATTGTCTTGAAGTAGAAGTGCCTGTCTTGAAGTAGAAGGCGGTTGGTTTGAACATTTTTTGTAACAACAGGACATTATTTTGTTAAATGTCCATTCGTTTGTAGAAAAGTTTAAACTATCAAATGTTGAGTGTGCGTTTTTGTTGAATCAATAACTCGATAACGAATGACAATCGGTAATTTTTTCCACCCTAGTTTCAATTTGTTTTAGTCCCCTGAGTAAAATCCCAAAAGCACGGGCGTGAATTTTGTTACAGCCTGTAGGTATGTAAATATGTAGGTATTTATCTACCTACCTGTACCCCATAGAGGTGTTTCATCTAGGTACCTTCTTTACTTAAAATTTTTTAGACTTGTGTTATTGTACCAATTGATTGTGTATTGATTTCCCAATCTACTATTGGTGCGAACAATTTTCGTAGAAAAGATTCACTAATAGATCGAGATAATGAGTTTTGAACAAATAAAATATGTACCTACGGTCATTTTTCTTTATTTTCATAAATTCGCTCACCATTAACGCACTTGCTACGTTCCGTCTTATCAGCGCATTCTCGTAGAAAAATTCGCTTCTCAGATGACTGCGACCTTTGAGTTTGGAAAAAATTCTTCAAGTGAGTGTGAACCAGAACCAATTATATATATATATATATATATATATATATATATATATATATATATATATATATATATATATATATATATATATATATATATATACAGTAAGGACCTAAAGTACGGCGCCACCTCTTTACTTTTTAATTTTACATGTTACAAAAAATATTTTACAGAAAAGTTGTATAGGGTTAAAAGGATTAACTTTTATTTATACAATGTCTCAAAAAACATAGTGACTTAGTGAATTATTTTTTTAATGGAACGTCCTGTCGCATATTATTACATTTTTGAGTTCTACGTAAAATTCTAAACATGTATGATGTTATCCCCCAAAAATTAGTAGCTTTGGAGCTATGAACACTTGAAAATCGTTATTTTGACTATTTTTCACCGTTGCAGCGAGAAAACAATTAGAGATGGACCAAAATAAATTATACTGTCCTATCTTAATTTTTCAAAAGCCATCTAATAGTCCTATCTGATGGTTGGTACCATGATTACCAAATTTGATACCTCTTTTGGTATCATTTTTACAATTTGTTGTTACATTACACATTACAGAAAAGTAATGCAAAAGAAACGTTAGTTTTTCAATAACGAATTACCAGTCGAAAAATTGAAACAATTTTTAAAACCGAAGTGGCTAAAAAAGTTATTTTTAGAAATAAATATATATGAACCAGTGTAAAAAAAATAGTGCTGCAAATAGAATCATAACTTTCACATAGCTGTGTTAATCAACTCTCCTCAGAAAGACATTTTCATGAAATGAATTTAAAGTCCATGATTTGACCACAAAACATATTCGTATTTCTCTACCCATATTCTTCTGGAACGTTATATTATTTGAGTTTTAATGGAAAAAAAAAGTCAATTTTCACCAAACCACCCCTCATTTATCTTCTACCTCCTGAAGCTCTCTCGCTCAAAAACAATTTGAAGCGTTTCCTTGTCGGGTGCTAACTGGATACCAAATTTGAAGATGATATCTCAATTCGTTCGAGTTATTGCGCTACTAACAGACAGACACACAGGACGACAGACCGCCAACCGACCGACAGACAAAAATTTTCGTTTTAGAATCAGTTTTTCTATATGTTATGAGACTTGTTACGGCGTTTTAGCAAAAAAAAATTCGAAATTTCTGTCACCGATATTCCACCCATTAAGGTAACCCTTATTTCAATTTCAGCACAGAATACCAGATTTTTAATTAAATTGACAGTTTTTTAATAAACGAACCCTAAAAGGTTATATTACTCGAGTTTTCACGAAAAAAATGTAAATTTTCACCAAATCCCCCAGACGCCAGCCCCATCACACCCCCACCCCACCCCACCCCATTCATCCCCTACCTACTAAGGCGGCTTTACCCAAAGACAATCCGAACCGCTCGTTTGTCGGGTGCAAAACTGTATGCCAAATTTGAAGACGATATCTCAATTCTTTCTAAAGTTATCGTGTCTACAAACAGACAGGCATACAGACTGACAGACCGACAGACAAAAATAATTCATTCCCAAATCATGTTTTCTATGTTTTGACACTTTTTACGACGTTTAAGTAAAAAAAAAATATTTGAAATATTGACAATGTGGAAGTAAAATAGGTTTCTTAAAAATATGTTTTTATCTTCGAAGTTTATTACGTGATTTTGTAAAATTGAGTACCCATAGGTTTTGATATAGGTTTTACTATTTATAAAAATATCCAAAAGACCCTAGTTTAATGCGAAATTAAGTTATTAAAATTGAAAATATTTGTAAAAAATTTGTTACTATAACGCACTTCCTGGATCCAGACTTTTTTTTTAATACTTATTCACTAGTTAACTAATAATTTGTTGATAAAAACAATTTTTATTAACGAAACTTCTCTAAGTGTAGATTGTAACCTGTGATAAGCAGTGATAAGTACATTTGGAGAACACAGATTACCACAACACATCTTTTGTATACAGATGAGATCCAAACCATGAAGCGGGAAAAATGTACGAATGGTCTGACGATGTTACATAGCTGCGGTCGACAGCTATATAACACGACAACACACACACACACCCACACATACATTACTATTATTTTAGGCAATTCAAATGAGGTAACAATTTAAACATAAATTTGGGAACCTATCAAACCCTATAATGCAATATTTCGCTCTCCAGAAGCCCCATTTGGTATAAAAATTTTTAATGTGACATATACTTTTTTACAACTGGTTACACCCCTCCATAAATAATTGACTATCCCTTTAAAGTCGCTACATATCCAAACAAGCCAAAAGGGCCTACTTTAAATGAATTTTCTGCAAATATTTAAAATAAATGAAGATAAGTAATATCCAAACAAAAACTTAAGACCCTGTGAAACATATAATCTGCAGCACTTGTTCTTTATAATGATCTGCATCTGTTCCTGAATTTCTGTTTAAAATCGCCAATTTAAACATTTAATTGTGACAAAATAAATATTGATTTCTTGTCTTGTGATCGATGAAGATCTACCTACTCGCCAACTATTTTAGAGAAATTAATTCATTATCGTTTTGAGTTGTTAGCTAGTATCCATAAAAAGTACAAACGCAGTAAGTGCTTTAAGGAAGCGAATTTATTTTAAACTCTAATAACCTAATTCTCTATATCATAGAAATTACCATTTTGGTATGGGCATATGTGTAAGTATATATGTATACATAATTATAAGATATAGTTATTTTTTGGCGAAAATCTTGATGTTTTTGCGAAGAACTGGTGCGAAGGGGCTGATTAACAAACTGGTCCAAGAGATTCACAAAAGAAACATCCTCGCGAAGTTTGATCAAAATCATTAGACCTGTTCCAACCTATTTAGGTTGAATGTAGTCTGTGGATGATGGATAACCTTCCAACAACATCCCTTTCACTGCGCAAACACACATATTCGATTTATGGAGTTGATTCTTATAAACAATTACTTCCAAAGCATGTTAATTTTTCTGTTCATATAATATATTTTCATTACAAAAACTATTGACGATTAAAATATTTTATATATCCAACTTGGTTTATTCTATTGAACTTTATTCTATACAATAATGTTTGTCTTTAAGAGGGAATATATTTTGCGACATTTTTCAAATTAAATTAAATTTCATTCCGGAAAAAGGTGAATTGCAATTATTCAACTAAAATGAATTTTGAAACACTGTATCTGTAGCTTGATGGCAATGTATGAGTGAAATTTTGTAAAAATAAAAATAAATTGAATAGTTTTCAAGATATAGCATTTAAAGAAAATGAATTTATTTTTCATGAAAAAACTTGACTCTCTGAACTGGCCAACGAACTTAGCCTGTGAAAAAAATTGTCCGGTCTAATAAAAAAGCTGGAAGTCTCTAGGTGGCGTAGCAGCTTAGCAGTCCAGGTTATGTATATATATGTATATATATATATATATATATATATATATATATATATATATATATATATATATATATATATATATATATATATATATATATATATATATATATAATGTAGTCACTTTTGTCTTGCACACTATTGCTACGATTTCAATGACGTGACACACTGCGCTTTCTAATTTTCATAACTACATTTAAAAAACAATTTTTGTAAATCAAGGTGCTATGAAATTAATTACTTCTGGTGTATTATAATTTTACAATGAAACATGCATGCAATTGTTTCAGTTTTGAAAAGAATTTTTTTTACATTTCACCCAACTTGATTCTAATTTAAAAAAAATTAGATGACGCAGTGTATCACATCATTGAAATCATAATTTTTTTCTCTATTCAACCTTGTAAAATTCAACGTGGCTGCCATAACAAAATCCCAAGTTGGCTATGAAAAGCTAATGATCTATTAGACTTAGAAAATTTTTGAAACGGACAGCAGATAACTTGTGACGACCTATGTGAAGCTAACAAATAATATCACAGCATTCGCTTTAATAAGAAAAATTCTGGACGCAGCAAGTGCGTTATGGTAGTGAATTTTCATTAAAATGTTTTTAATAACAAATAGGTATGTGTGTTTTTTTAAGAAAGCGGGCATCAAATTTGGTTACCAGTATAACCTATATAGTAAAAACAATGTGCCACGTTTCATCAAAATAACTTTATTGTGTGAAAATGTACAAAAATTTTCAAAAGTAAACTTAAAGTGTTCCCGAAAAAACACGTTTCTTGGTCAACCTTATAGGTTAATAGCAAATTGAGCTGTTCAAATATGAAACATTTGATCAAAATTCGCTACCATAACGCACTTGCTGCGTCCAGAATTTCTTTTCTTACAAACATGCATTATATTTCGATGGAAAATACAAAAATGCAATAACATAGGGCGTGTTTGATTAAAAAAAAAGATAATTTGTATCACCAACGACTTATGGGCCACCCTGTGATTGGAGAAATATTATTTTAAGATGTAGCTCAAGACACCCTATAATTAATATATACAAATTTTTTTCATATCTTATATAATAACGGATATATTGAGCTTTATTGATTTTTGACGAAAATTCGACAAAAATTATATATCATTAAACGATAAATTCTATAGCTAAGGATACTGCCAAGCATCAGAGAAAGGGTCTATTTGAAATGAATTTTCTGCAAATATTTTAGTAAAATGAAGGACAATGACGGTTGAAACTAAGACTTTAGGGTTTGTAAAACATCCTTCTTGAGATATTTTATTTCTATAGCCCGTATTAGGTTCAAGTTATTTGCCTAAATGTTGCCAATTTTGACATTTTAAATCGCCACTTTGACGTTTTGAGGAAAACCCCAATTTAATTTTCTTTAAATCCCTATAACTTTTTTATCTTTTGACCTACATAGCTAAATTTTGGTAGGTAACTTACCTATAAGGACATAAACCTGCGTACCAAATTTGGTTGCACTTACTTTGTTAATTCCGGAGAGATAAATTTTTTTCGAAAGAAAACACAAAATTTTCCGGGAAAACCTGGGCAGATTTTCCTGGCTAACGAACTTATCCAAGCCATTTGTAAAGGGAATTTTTTCACCAAATTTAATCTAAATCGGCCCATTATTTTTTGAGTTATCGGTGTGATACATATATATATATATATATATATATATATATATATATATATATATATATATATATATATATATATATATATATATATATATATATATATATATATATATATATATATATATATGTGTGTGTAAACATATAAAAATTGAAACTGACCCCGGATATGTTTTCTGGAGGGCCTAATTTGAAGAAATTTTTTCAAAATTCAAAAGTCGGGATCTCCTCATTAAAAATTTTTTTTTAAGAAAATTCACTAAAAGTCTGGACGCAGCAAGTGTGTTATAGTTGTGAATTTTCTAGCAAATATGTCTTTTTTTAATGAAAGCAGGCATCAAATTTGGTTACCAGTATAACCTAGGTATATATAGTAGAAACAATCTACCATATTCCATCAAAATGATTTTATTTATTTTAACTGTTTATATTTAATTTGAAGAACCTCGGTTGTTCCGGGGTAAGAACGTGTGCCTCTGAACCGAAGGGTACTGGGTTCGATCCCAGGGTACACCTTTCACTTTTTCAGTACAAACTGTAACATTAACATCAACCGAGGTTCTAGCATTGTATTTGAGCAAGTTTAATGTCTGCACGTTCCGCCCTTCGCAGGGCGCGTAAAGCCGTCGGTCCCGTGTCCAAGCGATGTTGGGCACGTTAAAGATCCCTACCCTCCTTACACAAGGGCAGGTGTTCGGCAAACTTTCCGGGATAGTGAGGTGAAACTGCTCCCTGGCGTCGGTGATTGGTCATAAGTCATAGTCGCGAAAACACACACATATATTTAATTTGATTTAAGTAGTGGATTTTTCTCGTTCACACTGTACATCACTATTTATCTTCTTTGTCATTCGAATGAACATTCTAATGAAGGTAGCTACAAATAAACCTACCAAAACACGACATTATACCAGTATTACATTTTTATTTTTAATGGATTTCAAATTGAACTGTTCAAGTAACAAAATCTTTCTTCGTCAACAGATAATTACATCTTTATCGGTAAAATCGATCTATGTGAATTTAACGTTCACAATATAACTACCTATATCGTTTCACGGTCTAAAATCCATTTCTCTCAGCTCATAAAACAATAAATCAGCAATATGTCGTGTCGACTGCTCTTTACTAGGAGACGAACAAATATTGAATGCAATTTCCAATTATTCTTTCAAAGCAAACAGAGAAAAAACCCCATCGCTTGACTCCTATCTATATACCCAACCGTCCCTATGTCTATGTCTGGCGTATTCTTCGAAAAGAAAAATGTAATACTTGAGTTTTTAAGTTTATATCTCCTGAAGACAGTAGGACAGGGTATAGCGCAAGCTCTGCGAGACACCGACTAAAATCGACATATCTAACTCAAACGTCAGTATCTCCGAATAACTAGAGGGGTTTGCGTTATATAATACGTGCTGCAGTGGCTCCTGTTTCCCGTTTGCATATCGGGATATCCGTGGATTTGAAGACAATTGTCGAACGGATCGCTGGTGGCCGAGGTTAGGGCTCTAAAACGGTGATAAGGTGGTTGATGACGTAAAACTGACAGAGTGGCGGCAATTGACACTTGCGTCTGATGCGCGATAGTTCGTGTATTTGTTTTTGTGTTGTTGGTATTCGTGCCTGGAGGTGAGTGTTTACAAACAAGAAAATCTGATTTGCTTTTTTTTTTCGTAGAGTTTTATTTAAGCGATTATGTGATTTTTCTGTTACGAATGTTGACTTGATTCGAAACTTTTGTAAATTTTATTAATGTCATAAAGTAAATTCTAATATTAGTTGTGATAATAATAATAATTTTATGTGAAGCATCAGATTGATTTAAAAAAAATGGATCGTGATGTCACAGAAATGCACTCAACCCGGGTAAGTGCATTTCAGACCTCTATTTTTTTACTTACGTGTGATGATGGTTACTCGAGCCAAGCACAGAAAACATACAGGGTGTAAAAAAGTGTGGAATATTCCAATTTTTCGAAAACTACTAAACATATTTTTAACCCGGGCTATGGGGTAAGTGCATTTCCGACCTCTATTTTTTTTACT
The DNA here is from genome assembly GCA_964006375.1 of Tillus elongatus. Lineage (NCBI taxonomy): Eukaryota > Metazoa > Arthropoda > Insecta > Coleoptera > Cleridae > Tillus > Tillus elongatus. The sequence continues at coordinate 78,090,742 of OZ023270.1, forward strand.
TACGTGTGATGATGGTTACTCGAGCCAATCACAGAAAACATACAGGGTATAAAAAAGTGTGGAATATTCCAATTTTTCGAAAACTACTAAACATATTTTTAACCCGGGCTATGGGGTAAGTGCATTTCAGACCTCTATTTTTTTACTTACGTGTGATGATGGTTACTCGAGCCAAGCACAGAAAACATACAGGGTATAAAAAAGTGTGGAATATTCCCAATTTTTCGAAAACTACTAAATATATTTTTAACCCGGGCTATGGGGTAAGTGCATTTCCGACCTCTATTTTTTTTACTTACGTGTGATGATGGTTACTCGAGCCAATCACAGAAAACATACAGGGTATAAAAAAGTGTGGAATATTCCAATTTTTCGAAAACTACTAAACATATTTTTAACCCGGGCTATGGGGTAAGTGCATTTCAGACCTCTATTTTTTTACTTACGTGTGATGATGGTAAGTCGAGCCAAGCACAGAAAACATACAGGGTGTAAAAAAGTGTGGAATATTCCCAATATTTCGAAAACTACTAAACATATTTTTAACCCGGGCTATGGGGTAAGTGCATTTCAGACCTCTATTTTTTTTTACTTACGTGTGATGATGGTTACTCGAGCCAAGCACAGAAAACATACAGGGTGTAAAAAAGTGTGGAATATTCCAATTTTTTGAAAATTACTAAACATATTTTTAACCCGTGCTATGGGGTAAGTGCATTTCAGACCTCTATTTTTTTTTACTTAGGTGTGATGATGGTTACTCGAGCCAATCACAGAAAACATACAGGGTATAAAAAAGTGTGGAATATTCCAATTTTTCGAAAACTACTAAACATATTTTTAACCCGGGCTATGGGGTAAGTGCATTTCCGACCTCTATTTTTTTACTTACGTTTGATGATGGTTACTCGAGCCAATCACAGAAAACATACAGGGTATAAAAAAGTGTGGAATATTCCAATTTTTCGAAAACTACTAAACATATTTTTAACCCGTGCTATGGGGTAAGTGCATTTCAGACCTCTATTTTTTTTTTACTTACGTGTGATGATGGTTACTCGAGCCAAGCACAGAAAACATACAGGGTGTAAAAAAGTGTGGAATATTCCCAATATTTCGAAAACTACTAAACATATTTTTAACCCGGGCTATGGGGTAAGTGCATTTCAGACCTCTATTTTTTTTTACTTACGTGTGATGATGGTTACTCGAGCCAAGCACAGAAAACATACAGGGTGTAAAAAAGTGTGGAATATTCCCAATATTTCGAAAACTGCTAAATATATTTTTAACCCGGGCTATAGGGTAAGTGCATTTCAGACCTCTATTTTTTTACTTACGTGTGATGATGGTTACTCGAGCCAATCACAGAAAACATACAGGGTATAAAAAAGTGTGGAATATTCCAATTTTTTGAAAACTACTAAACATATTTTTAACCCGGGCTATGGGGTAAGTGCATTTCAGACCTCTATTTTTTTTTTACTTACGTGTGATGATGGTTAGTCGAGCCAAGCACAGAAAACATACAGGGTGTAAAAAAGTGTGGAATATTCCCAATTTTTCGAAAACTACTAAACATATTTTTAACCCGGGCTATGGGGTAAGTGCATTTCAGACCTCTATTTTTTTACTTACGTGTGATGATGGTTACTCGAGCCAAGCACAGAAAACATACAGGGTGTAAAAAAGTGTGGAATATTCCCAATATTTCGAAAACTACTAAACATATTTTTAACCCGGACTATGGGGTAGGTGCATTTTAGACCTTTATTTTTTTACTTACGTGTGATGATGGTTACTCGAGCCAAGCACAGAAAACATACAGGGTGTAAAAAAGTGTGGAATATTCCCAATTTTTCGAAAACTACTAAACATATTTTTAACCCGGGCTATGGGGTAAGTGCATTTCAGACCTCTATTTTTTTACTTACGTGTGATGATGGTTACTCGAGCCAAGCACAGAAAACATACAGGGTGTAAAAAAGTGTGGAATATTCCCAATATTTCGAAAACTACTAAACATATTTTTAACCCGGACTATGGGGTAGGTGCATTTTAGACCTTTATTTTTTTACTTACGTGTGATGATGGTTACTCGAGCCAAGCACAGAAAACATACAGGGTGTAAAAAAGTGTGGAATATTCCCAATATTTCGAAAACTACTAAACATATTTTTAACCCGGACTATGGGGTAGGTGCATTTTAGACCTTTATTTTTTTACTTACGTGTGATGATGGTTACTCGAGCCAAGCACAGAAAACATACAGGGTGTAAAAAAGTGTGGAATATTCCCAATATTTCGAAAACTACTAAACATATTTTTAACCAGGGCTATGGGGTAAGTGCATTACAGACCTCTATTTTTTTTTACTTACGTGTGATGATGGTTACTCGTGCCAAGCACAGAAAACATACAGGGTGTAAAAAAGTGTGGAATATTCCCAATATTTCGAAAACTACTAAACATATTTTTAACCAGGGCTATGGGGTAAGTGCATTACAGACCTCTATTTTTTTTTTACTTACGTGTGATGATGGTTACTCGAGCCAAGCACAGAAAACATACAGGGTGTAAAAAAGTGTGGAATATTCACAATATTTCGAAAACTACTAAATATATTTTTAACCCGGGCTATAGGGTAAGTGCATTTCAGACCTCTATTTTTTTTACTTACGTGTGATGATGGTTACTCGAGCCAATCACAGAAAACTTACAGGGTATAAAAAAGTGTGGAATATTCCAATTTTTTGAAAACTACTAAACATATTTTTAACCAGGGCTATGGGGTAAGTGCATTACAGACCTCTATTTTTTTTTACTTACGTGTGATGATGGTTACTCGAGCCAAGCACAGAAAACATACAGGGTGTAAAAAAGTGGAATATTCCCAATATTTCGAAAACCACTAAACATATTTTTAACCCGGGCTATGGGGTAAGTGCATTTCAGACCTCTATTTTTTTACTGACGTGTGATGATGGTTACTCGAGCCAAGCACAGAAAACATACAGGGTGTAAAAAAGTGTGGAATATTCCCAATTTTTCAAAAACTACTAAACATATTTTTAACCCGGGCTATGGGGTAAGTGCATTTCAGACCTCTATTTTTTTACTTACGTGTGATGATGGTTACTCGAGCCAAGCACAGAAAACATACAGGGTGTAAAAAAGTGTGGAATATTCCAATTTTACGAAAATTACTAAACATATTTTTAACCCGGGCTATGGGGTAAGTGCATTTCAGACCTCTATTTTTTTACTTACGTGTGATAATGGTTACTCGAGCCAAGCACAGAAAACATACAGGGTGTAAAAAAGTGTGGAATATTCCCAATATTTCGAAAACTACTAAACATATTTTTAACCCGGGCTATGGGGTAAGTGCATTTCAGACCTCTATTTTTTTTACTTACGTGTGATGATGGTTACTCGAGCCAAGCACAGAAAACATACAGGGTGTAAAAAAGTGTGGAATATTCCCAATATTTCGAAAACTACGAAACATATTTTTAACCCGGGCTATGGGGTAAGTGCATTTCAGACCTCTATTTTTTTTTACTTACGTGTGATGATGGTTACTCGAGCCAAGCACAGAAAACATACAGGGTGTAAAAAAGTGTGGAATATTCCCAATATTTCGAAAACTACTAAACATATTTTTAACCCGGGCTATGGGGTAAGTGCATTTCAGACCTCTATTTTTTTTTACTTACGTGTGATGATGGTTACTCGAGCCAAGCACAGAAAACATACAGGGTGTAAAAAAGTGTGGAATATTCCCAATATTTCGAAAACTACGAAACATATTTTTAACCCGGGCTATGGGGTAAGTGCATTTCAGACCTCTATTTTTTTTTTACTTACGTGTGATGATGGTTAGTCGAGCCAAGCACAGAAAACATACAGGGTGTAAAAAAGTGTGGAATATTCCCAATATTTCGAAAACTACTAAACATATTTTTGTGAGACTTGGTATATTAATGTACCTACGTAAATTTAATACTCCAAGTAAAAAAAGCATCTGTAACTATACAGGAGGGCTCAGAAGTATGACCAACATTTTTATTTCAAACGGAACACCTATACAGGCTGATTCTTTATAATGTCGCACCCCTTTAACTTTGTTATTTTAAGTGTCCCACAAAATTGAAAGTATGGTTATGTAGGTGCTAAAAAATACTTTTTTCTACGTATAAAAAAATTTTGAAAAATGATCAGTATACAGGGAAAACCAAAAAGTTCATTTTTTTTTCAACGGATCATCCTATATATGAATTTATTTTTCGATTCCTCGTAAAATTTTAAGCATAATTTATATAACATACCGTATACTTAAAATGAATAGTTTTTGCAATATTCTCATTTGAAACGTTATCATCACAAATTTTATTAAACCAAAACAACTGTTACAAATTAAGAAATCTAACAATTAATAATATAACAAAAACAGTTTCTAATTAAATAGAAAGATGCTCTACCGGGCCTCCACTTTCTTCAACACATTGTATAATGGTTCTTCGCATTTTCTCTAATGAATCTGTTATGAATGCTGGGTTATTTTCATTTAAATTAATAGTTTCATTCCGTATCGAATGTTTAAGATGATCGAGGTTTTCAATTAGGTGGTCGTATACACGGTTTTTTATATAACCCCCAAAGAAACGCATCCGTAGATGTCAAATCGGGGCTGTTTGCAGGCGATTTAATTGGCGCATTTCTTTCGATCTATTCAGGAAACCTTTCATTTAGGTAATTTAGCACAGCACAAATGTTGTGAGGGGGTACTCCATCCTGTTGAAAAATTATATTTTGTAATACATTTAAAGGCAAATCGTCTAAATATTCCTCGATCTCGTTTTCCAAGAAATCTAAATAGCGGCCTCCACACACACAGTCAATTATTATTTTTCGGTTAGAGTAAGCACTCACAGATAGGTATGGATATGTATTTATTTGCGAATTATGACAGAATAACAGTTGAAGCAGTTATGACGTCACAAAGCAAATGGAATTTTGGGGAATTTTTGGGGAATTTTTGGAGAATTACAGACAACTTCAAGGAATTTCCAGCATATTTCGAAGGTTTGGGGGTATTTCGGGGAATTTCAAAGAATTTTGGGTAATATCGGGGAATTGTTTCTGAAAGCGCAATTTTAGTGCACAATTTTTTTTAGCGATTTTCCACTCGATATGAAGGCAACTTGTCTTCAGCACTAGACTTACATAACTTTATTTCCGAAGATACAGATATTTCTTGAAGAACCCAATCCCATCGGTATTTCCGAAAACAGTTTTTTCTCAAACAAATTTTTATTTCTAAGGTTTTGTTATTTTTCGTTTTGTGAAATATTTTTTATGAAAATTTGCTACCACAACACACTTACTGCATCCAGACTTTTTTTGTAAACGTTTAACGGCTGGTACTGGATAATCTTGTGTAGGTAATGACCAAGATAAACAAATTCAAGCGAATTCGTCAAAATAACTTTAAAAAATGTCACCAAATCTGCATTTTCTTTTCTTACCCTAAAACTTACATTCCTAATGGGCATGTTACAGCAGTAAATGTTAACTACTTGCTAATTATGATAATACAACTGATTTGCTTTTCTTTGCTTAAAGTCTGTTTTATTTTTGTGACTTAATTCATGAGGGTACCTGAGCCATTTTAAAGATGAAATCAGAAGTTATGGCTGCCTCTATTCGATACCACACGACAGACAGATGCTACGTGATCAGATGCGATATAATTATGACAAAAGGTGCACACGTACGAATTATATGTGTGCTAAAGAAGTTGATCTGCCATTATGGCCTCAAGGCAGTCGTCGTTTCTGCCTTCTGAATCATAATTAATAACCGTGCATTAGGCATTTGATTGAATATAAGCCACTGTGATATTATAATCAATCCCAACCACTTTTATGCCTGCAGTTTAATTTAATGTGTTTTATTTAGATTGCTAACTCAATAGTTCGGTTGCGAAGAAAATGTTTCTGGCGAATTTTCATAGAACAAAGTCGCTTATGAGGAGCTGGCAACCTTTTAATTTTTAGAAATTTATTACAGTGATGTAATAAATTTCTAAAGTAGAAGTAGGCCCTGAATCCATATCCGAGGTCAATTTAGGACTTTATACATTCAGTGCCAGAATGATTTGTGCATTTTTAAAAGGCAATAAAAGAATTAATCTGTTTTAATAGCAGAAATTATTGACAAGAATCGAAAGCGAAGGATATATTTTTACAGTCGTTAAAATTGAGAGTTGGAATTTACAACAACACATATTGGCGTTGAAAAAATCTATTAAGTGTAGTTATTTAACAATTGAAACGCAAATACAGGCTGGCACATTGAAAACGAAAAGGACCGATTTGCGTCCAGAGAATTTTTTTTTAAGAAATGCTGAAATACGTCAATTTAAATATTGAGGGGGACATGTTTTGACATAAAACTCAACTTTGTCACATCAACCCCTTAAGGGTGGTGATAACAACCCTTATATTTTAAATAAGGAACATGAGTCAAGTGTTGCATCATTTGAAAGCTGTTTCTTTTCTGAATTCAGCACACTAATTTTTTTGGAAGTTTTATCAACTCGTTAAAAAATTATTCACAGTTGGAGTTGCAAGAACGTATTTCATTCATTGTAATAAGAAATGCACTAATTAGTCAATTTTTCGTTAAAAAACAACTAAAAAAACAAAACCAAACGTTCAAAAATGTTTATTTAGTTAAGTGTTCAAGTTGTTGACCAGCAGCTTCCATACAAAAGTACAAATTTTGTTCAAAACGAGCTCTGACATTCTGGAGCATTTGTGGAGTTATTAGACGGAATTCTTCAACAATGCGTCGTCGTAATTCTTCCAGAGACTCCGGTTCTGTTGCTAAAATTCTACTCTTTAAATGGCCCCATAGAAAGAAGCCTAAAGGAGTTAAATCCGGTGATTTAGGGAGCCACTCAATAGCACCTCTACTCCCAATCTATTGCTCTGGAAACTCTCTGTTCAAAAACTCCCTAACACATTGTGAAAAATGCGGAGGAGCTCCATCTTGTTGAAACACTAATGATTTTCTTGATAGCGATCATCATTTTCAATAATGTCAATTAGTAGAGGGTAAACGATATGTTGTAGTAACTCCAAATACGTTTCGCCACTCAAATTGCCATCAAGAAAAATTGGTCCGATTAAACGGTCTCCAAAAATGCCAGTCCAGATATTCAATTTCTGTGGAGTTTGAGTGTGGACTTCGTGAAAATTTCGTGTATTATTATCTGCCCAATAACGACAATTATGACGATTGACAGTAGCGTTTAATAAAAACGTACACTCGTCTGAAAAACAGACATTGAACAGAAAGTTCCCGTTATCAGCTATTCGCGCAGTCACAACTTCACAAAACTCCAGCCCCCGATCAAAATCCTCTTCATTCAGTTGTTGTACAAGAAGAATTTTATACGGGTGAAATTTATTATGCTTCAATATTCGCTGGATAGTTATTCTTTTGATGTTTGAAACAGTGCCCAATTTTCTCGTGCTCAAAGTTGGTTCCGCTGTAATTTGTCCTAAAACTTCAATCTCAGTAGTCTCATTTCTAACCGGAAATTCACGTTAAGGACCCCGTTTTTTGTTGGCTACTGAACCACTTTATCGAAACTTTGCAAATAACTCCAAAATGTATTTTCTGTTAACATGTCTGTCGTTCATTAAACAAATTTGCGGTACGGTTGGCACAGTCATCGTTTTTGAAACAAAGAGTAATTATTTCAACTCTTTCTTCTACAGAATACACCATTGTGAAATTAATTTTCTGTAGTACTATCAAGTATCAAACCGACCGATAAACTGAAATAATAAACCGCATTTCTCTCATTCCGATAAAAAATGTTCTGATAGTCAAATTTTTGTTTACAAACCAACAAAACATTGACTTGTCGAACATTTCTTATCGGAATGAGTGAAATGCGTTTTTGCATCTTCAACTGTAAATAATTTTTAAACAAGTTAAAAAAAAATAATGTGCTGAATTCAGAAAAGAAAGAGCTTTTAAATGATGTAACACTCGACCCATGTTCCCTATTTAAAATATAAAGGTTGTTATCACCACCGTTAAGGGGTTGATGTGACAAAGTTGAGTTTTATGTCAAAACATGTCCCCCCTCAATATTAAAATTGACGTGTTTCAGCGTTTCTTAAAAAAAATTCTCTGGACGCAAATCGGTCGGTTTCGTTTTCAATGCGCCAACCTATATATATATATATATATATATATATATATATATATATATATATATATATATATATATATATATATATTAATATATATATATATATATATAATATATATATATATATATATATATATATATATATATATATATATATATATATATATATATATATATATATATATATATATATATATATATATATATATATATATAGACAAATAAAAATTGAAACTGACCCCGGATATGGGTTCTAGGGGTCTTAGTTCGCGCTCATTTGAATTTTTTTTTACAAAGTCTCACCATCGATACCTCTCTATTAGTGAATGTTTTTCATAAAAATTCACCAATAGTATAAAGATAAATGATTAAGATGTCCTGAAACAAAGAGAAATGGTGTTAGAGAGAGAGAGAGAGAGGAGATATTGGCTGGAGCGCGAGTATTTGAAAATTAAAGTTGGGCTAGCTGTTGTTATCGCTTATTATACGAGGGGCACATATACGAGGGGTTACTCAAGAATATCAAGACACATATTTTAATTTAAAAACAGGAGAATATGAAATCTTTATTTACATTCAACCTAACTTCTTAAAAATAATAAAGTTTGACATTTTGATTTTATTTGAGAGAGATAAAGGTTCAAATCCTGAGTATGAGCCTTATTCTCGTGTATTATTGATTAGTACCTACTTGTGGATAAAATTTAAACATTTCATTTACAGCAAATAATCTTATCGTATTTGTTATATTTAGATCGTTGTTTTGAGTAGAGTTTATGTCTTCCACTCTTTAAAAGACTTTCATTCGAAAGTTTAACAATGTGAGGTATCAAACTTTTCATGGCACCGTATAGACAATCCAATGGTATATCAAAATAAAAATAAAAACGGGGGTTGTCTTAAACAAAATGTAGATGACGTCATATTTAAAAAGTAGGAGTGGAAGAAACCTATATTTTATGTGTACTTTTGAAAACTAGAGTTGACGTGCCCGAGCATTTCGTCAAAACACAAATCGCTCTAATTTTTATAAAATTACTCCATAATTCTGTGGCCCACTGTATATGAACATATTCAACTCAGTTTTCATTGCGCTCATAATAGTAATTTAGAGTATCCTACGTCTAAGTTTGTAAAAACCTCGTACATTAAATTATAAGGAAGCATTTCAAAATCGTTTTATGATAATGTTATTTTAATATTTGTAATGATACTCTTTTTGGTTTTAAAACAATATTATATAAATAACTGATACACTTCTCTTCTAACCTTTCATGTACAATTTTGCACTATTCAAAACTGAGCTCAGGGATAAATATTTATGAGCCTTCAAAGAGAGAGACATATATATAACATTAACTCACCTATATGCGGTGACATCTAACAGTACAAAAAATTTTTATACATCCAGTGTCGTCAACACACCCACTTTATTGACGATTCCGAGCAGTAAACGTCAAATATAATGAAATAAACGATAAACTATAGCCGTCCGGTGTCGATGCGTATTTGTTAGATTTATGCATGTGCATATCTATAAATATTCATAACACGTTTAAGCAAGTGTTGCACCACCAGATTTAGATAATCTAATTGAAATGTCACCTGCAATAAATTATTAACCTAAAATGTCTATTTCATTTTCCAATCAAATTCCCATGTTTCTTGGAAAAACATTACTCAGCTTTCACTTACGCCTTAAGACATGGTTCCCAGACTTTTTTGAGTCTCGGCGCCTTTATCGAATTAAAATATTTCCATGTCACCCTACCCTAAGTAAAAGTGTGACTAATCATAAGTAGAAGATAAAAAAATTGCGTTGTAGTAGCGAATTTTCATAAGAATTGTACACTACAATTATACAGCATATTAGTAAAATTAATACTTTAAACTTACACAGACCTTAAAGATCGATTTTAGAGAGGCGCACATTTGAAGCATTCTTTCGAAAGTGTTACCATCGATATCCCTCTATTTAAAAAAAAATAAAAAATCTTGCGTTCTAACTCCTTTTGAGAAAATGCCCAAAACTCAATTTTCTATTAAGCTAAATAACAAAATTTTGCTATATCTGTAGATAGTGTAAGTCTCTTTAAAAGAAACTTGTATTACAAATATCATTAAAGTTATACAGAAGATTTCCAGAAGGAAACTTAATTCATATTTAGAAAAGTAGAGTACCTGCCAAATTATGAACGTAGCAGTTATTTTTTCTTATTAATCGCCAGTATGATTTCGTTTTAGTCAACCTAATCAAACCGGTTTTTTCAATATCAACAACAACAAAATTATAATTTCAGACTCAAAGGTGACACACTTATTTAGGCTGAACAAAAATGAGATCTTGTTCAAAACGTATGAAATCTGTGCACTATTGTTTCTCCAAATGTCAAAATAAAACATTAAAGAAAAGAACATACATTCATCGAGCTGGATTCGATCGCATACCTTCTGTTTAGTAGGCCAGCGTGACGCCCCCTGCACCATCTACGCACACGTCAACTAACGTTTTATTTGTTTGATACTTTAGATCGACTTCATGCCCGGGATATTATATTCAAAGTATACGTTACAATAAATTACAGAATTAGTAGCAATACCATTGAAACACATCCCATGACTGTTTCGGTCTTATATGACGTGTTATGTTTAAGTTTAAAGATAAAATAACCTATTTTAGAATCATTTTTATAGACTCGACTTCAAGTCGTTTACATTTCTGATATATTACGCGACAGCATAATATATTTACGCTGCGCTAAAACTGTATTTCTGGCTATTAATAAAGCTACAAATATAGTGGATTTTAATAATTGATTGAAAATCCAGTTAAATAACAATCACGTGGCAAATTTTTCATTTCATGTCGTCTGTCATTTTTCATAATTGCGGTCGAGATTTCACGATTGTTGGTTAGGGTAGTGTGTATCGTGCCTGGTATATATATTTAGTTTGGTTACCGTTGATGTATGGTTTATACCTGTTTTATGAATCAATCTACACGTGAAAGTTAACTACTCTCTCTGTCAGGCATTGGACTTTAACCACCCAGCTGTTTCAACGCATGTCTTTGGGATTTTAATTTTAATTTAAAAAAAAACTCTAAATATTGTGTACCAAATTACTTAAAATTCACAACGTAAGTTTATATCCACTCTTTCTAGCCACATGTAAAGTCTCATTCCAGTTACTCTGAAAATTTTCCCGATTTTCCACCAAAAAAACTTGAGCATAAAGGCTGATTAACGAATCTACCTTGGTTTTCGCCTAAACAAGATTTTTGCCAAGTTTTATTGAAATCAGTTTAGTATTTTTTGGTACGCGAGCTAACAAATAGTAAACTATCCACCAAAATTTATATCAGTAAGTTTAAAGACACAAAAGTTATAGGCGTTTAAAACAAAATTGGGGGTTTCCTCTTAAAACGTCAAATTAGTGATTTGAAACGTGAAAACGGGCAATATTTGGGCAAAGAACCTAAAACAAATACGGGTTATGTAGAGAAAATGTCGCATTTTACAAAGCCTTAAGTTTCAGCTTCAACCATTATTGTCCTTAACTTAACTCAAATATTTCCAGAAAATTAATTTCAAATAGACCATTTTTCTGATGCTTTGGCAGTAGTTTTAGCTATAGACGTGATAGCTTGATGGTATATAATTTTTAGCGAATTTTCGTAAAAAATTAGTAGGGTTCAATATATTCGTTATTATACAATATACCAGAAAAAATTGTATAGGTTAATTATAGGGTGTCTTGAGCTACATCGTACAGAACTATTTCTATAATCCCAGGGTGGCTAAAATTATTCACAGTTGTAGTTGCAAGAACGTATTTCATTCATTGTGATAAGAAATGCACTAATTAGTCAATTTTTCGTAAAAAAAATAATTAAAAAACACAACCAAACATTAAAAAATGTTTATTCAGTTAAGAAAGTGTTCAAATTGTTGACCACCAGCTTCCATACAAAAGTACAAATTTTGTTCAAAACAAGCTCTGACATTCTGGAGCATTTGTGGAGTTATTAGACAGCATTCTTCAACAATGCGTCGTCGTAATTCTTCTAGAGACTCCAGTTCTGTTGCGAAAATTCTACCCTTTAAATGGCCCCATAGAAAGAAGTCTAAAGGAATTAAATCCGGTGGTCTAGGGGGCCACTCAATAGCACCTCTACGCCCAATCCATTGCTCTGGAAACTCTCTGTTTAAAAACTCCCTAACACGTTATGAAAAATGCTTGTTGAAACACTAATTGATTTTCTTGATAGCGATCATCATTTTCAACAATGTCAATTAGTAGAGGGTAAAAGATATCTTCTAGTAACTCCAAATACGTTTCGCCACTCAAATTGCCATCAAGAAAAATTGGTCCGATTAAACGGTCTCCAAAAATGCCAGTCCAGACATTCAATTTCTGTGGACTTTGAGTGTGGACTTCGTGAACATTTCTTGGATTATTAGCTGCCCAATAACGACAATTATGACGATCGATTGTAGAGTTTAATAAAAACACTCGTCTGAAAAACAGATATTAAACAGAAAGTTCCCGTTATCAGCTATTCGTGCAGTCATAACTTCACAATACTCCAGCCGCCGATCAAAATCATCTTCATTCAGTTGTTGTACAAGATGAATTTTATACGGGTGAAATTTATGATGCTTCAATATTCGCTGAATAGTTCTTCTTTTGATGTTTGAAACAGTGGCCAATTTTCTCGTGCTCAAAGTTGTTTCTGTAGCAATTTCTCCTAAAACTTCAATCTCAGTAGTCTCATTTCTAACCGGAAATTCACGTTCAGGGTCCCGTTTTTTGTTGGCTACTGAACCACTTTGTCGAAACTTTGCAAATAACTCCAAAATGTATTTTCTGTTAACATGTCTGTTCGGATGTCGTTCATTAAACAAATTTGCGACACGGTTGGTACAGTCATCGTTTTTGAAAAAAGAGTAATTATTCCAACTCTTTCTTCTACATAATACACCATTGTTAAATTAATTTTCGATAGTACTATCAAGTATCAAACAGACCGATAAACTGAAATAATAAACCGCATTTCTCTCATTCCGATAAGAAATGTTCTGTAAGTCAATTTTTTTGTTTACAAATCAACAAAACATTGACTATCAGCACATTTCTTATCGGAATGAGTGAAATGCGTTTTTTCATCTTCAACTGTGAATAAATTTTAAACGAGTTAATAAAACTTTCAAACAAATTAGTGTGCTGAATTCAGAAAAGAAAGAGTTTTTAAATGATATAACACCCGACCCATGTTCCCTATTTAAAATATAAGGGTTGTTATCACCACCCTTAAGGGGTTGATGTGAGAAAGTTTAGTTTTATGTCAAAACATGTCCCCCTCAATATTTAAATTGACATGTTTTAGCGTTTCTTAAAAAAAAATCCCTGGGCGCAAATCGGTCTGTTTCGTTTTCAATGCGCCATCCTATATAACTCACATTACTAATGAATGTCTGAGATCATATTTTCCTTATGCTTAAAAACAGGCTAATGTTATTGCCATGCCGAAAGTAGGCCAGCTTTCTGATTTTTATCAGCTTAGGTTGGTCAGTATACTGCCAGTATTTTCGAATATCTTGGAGAGAACGTTGGAGCGCCAGATTAGACAATTTGTGGAACATCTTAGCTCTCGTGATTCAGATCAGGGTATGGGTGTGCAACAGCGTTGGCTGATGTAACTGATGATATCTTTAGGGCGGTGGATAGTGGCAACATTTGTGTATTAATATTGCTACACTATACTAAAGCATTTGATATGGTCAACCACGAAATGCTTAAAGAAATGCTTCATTATTGTGGGTTCAGTAAAAAAATGGATTCATTTCTGGAAATATTGAGTCCTTTTTAGCGGATAGGTTGCAGAGGTTAGTCTTGGGACGCTCCACTTTTCAGTTTGTAACTGTATCGCAGAGAGTACCACAGGGAAGCATACTTGGACATACTTTTCGCTATATATATACTTCAAATTTGTTTCGTTTTATCAACTTTTGTAACTACCACCTCTACGCAGATGATACATAACTTCACTGTTCATTCAAATAAAAATATTTAAAACTCTGGTGTTGACAAACAACGATCTAAACTCTCTAGTTAGATGCTTTAGAAAACATTCATCATTGGTAAAACAAAAAAAATATCCTCTGTCATGGTTTTCGGTCTTGGAGAGGGTGAGATGGAAAGAGTGCGTCTGGAAATAGATGATGCTATTCTCCCTCTTAGGCGAGTAGCTATGAGTTGGGGGTTGCTTTTAGATTCAGATTTGCGTTTCCGGGATAATATCTCTATGTGTTTAAAAAATTCACTATGCCCTAAAACTAATTTATTCACAGAAATACAGCTTGGATAAAGATTTTAAATTATTATGACGATAGTCTTGTTCTGTCACAATTGAACCATTGTGACGTTATTCATTGACCCTGCCTTGACAGCATTTGTACTCGGAGGATTCAGACGCTTCAAAATTCATGTCTTCGGTTAATCTATGGCGTGAGACGTCGGTAACGAATATCAAATAGATTAGCATAGGCCGGTTAACTCAATAGGTATAATAGACGAATTTTACATACGCTGTGTTCCTATTATAAAATAATAAAGGCCGGAGCACCTCGCTATCTACGTAATTGTCGGAGATTTTAAAACGAATGTTCATAATTTGAATATCCGTCGTACGACGTTACTAACTGTGCTCAAACCTAACAGAAAGTTGTTTAAAAGATTCTTTCCATATAACATTGCATCTCTCCTTGGCTCATTCGCTGTGGTCAGCTCTGGCAGTTCTTTTCGTACATTTAGAGATCATTTTAAGCAAATCCTGTTTGAAGGGCAAATTAAACTGTAATAGTGCGTGTTAATATATACAGGGCTTTCATTAATTCCCGAACCCCACGTGACCGCTTAAGTTAGGCAACCCGGCATACACAGTTGTACAACCTGAATTAATGAAATACCTAAGATGCCAGTGTTGTCTCATATTTCCTTTGGGGTTTTATAAAAAATATAAAAATTATAAAAAGGTGAAACAGTAAATGTCTTAAATGTATTTATTATTTAGTATTTTTAACAGCAAGTCTATTCATGTATGGTTTACTGTTATTGATTGTTAAAAAAATAAATTAAAAACAATATAATATTACTTTTATTTTGTATAGATATCAAAATTTTGTAATGTACGTAAACGAATTGAGGTCCGATTATTTAAACTTCTAATTTACGGTTTTAGGAATATGTATTGTGTAACATGTAACAAATGTGTACCTGCTTGGGCAGATTACCGACGAACAGATTTGGTAGGGCTTCGCTCTATGCGATGTAGAATATCGTCAACAACATAACCTTAACGTACCTACACTTTTAACTTACGTAAAAACGCAATGAAAATGCTATGTTTTGATAAAAACTGTTTATTTTTTATGTCCAACAAATAGAAAATTATTTGAAGAAGGTAAACACTGGTCGAACTTGAAAAATGCACAATATACATACAAAATAACCGTCAAAAGGGAATTGAGCGCCAATGGACTGAACTGTCAATTGTCAATTGATTTAGTAACTTTAGGGTCCCTAGTATAGTGGGTTTTTTGGTTACTTTTTCACTGCCAACTCATAAAATCATATTCCACTAAGAGAGAGACATAATCTGGTCACGTGGGGTTCGGGAATTAATGAAAGCCTTGTATATATCGTAGTTAATTTTGTGCTTATTATTATTATTATTATTTTATTATTATTATTTTCCAAAAATCTTTTTTATCAAAATATAGCGTGTTCAAAAATTCCCAGTTTTGTCAATATTTTAGATGTCAAAATTTGATAGTTTATTTGTAAAACATCATGTTGTTACCATCACAACTAAATTTAATTCGCTTACTGGAAAGTTTCCAAGCTAACTAAATACAATATAACCCCGTATAATTAATATTAATTTCCAACCTGGTTTTTATGATTAAAAAAATTGCTTATCCATATGGAAAATAGCCTACCATATCACTCTTCAACCATAGGTTCTATATTAACGTTCCGATCACGTAAACCTAACCACAAACGTCTATTTACTCTATAATTGGCTTAATAAAGTCCGAAATGAACTATAGATGTTGTTCGCGTGCTGCTCATAATAAAATTTTTAACCCTGATCTTATCAGGTGTACTTAAAAAGCTTTATATAAACAAAAGTGTAAAATATCTTGGGCTTTTGATTACCATACAATAAGCAGCAACGATGGCGACATGCAAACTACATTAAATTACGTTTATCTTTACGTTACTCATTTTCATTTACAACGTGTGACCAGAAAATACCTTTATATTTGCAAGCAAAAAACATAGAATTACATATTTAACAAATATTATTGTATGTTCTTTTACGACACATATTATTCAGACAAAATAGTGTTTATTTAGCAACAAGAAAATAATTTACAACGGTTATCTGTAAGTATGGATGCCTCAGAATAAACAGAGAGAGAAATCACTCACGAGGTGTTACTTTTTTGTGAGTTTACATAAACCCTATCTGCTATCCTGTAAAACTTATTAAAACATACATTGCCACTTACGTAAGTAAAGTGTGGCAGAGCATTCGGATAACCTCATGTGTTTCCAGCGATTGCAGCCTACCATCCAACACAATCCTGAGCGCATTTAGGCAGAATCTACCAGCGATTAGCAATAGGCTATAAATGAAGATCTCTCATTGGTGGTTGCTAATCGCTGGTACGTCTTGTACAAACATTGCTGATCGCGGGTGGATTTTGTCTCCCTGGTAATACACTATGCACTGTTGCCAATAGGAGGTAGGATTTGCCTTGCCATTTCTAATCAGAGGTATGTTTTGTCTAAACACATGCAGCACCCACTTAAACATAAGTGAGACTGCAAATAGGTAGATACTTGTTATAGATATGACTGTGAGAAACATTTTTATGTTTAGTGCGACTTCGCATTTCGTACATTTTTATTTACATTAAAAGCAAGATTTCTTTTCCTTTCTACATTTTTTTTTGCCAGTTGCTGGTCGACTTGCAGGTCGACGCTTACTGCCTCTAGTTACGCCTGGTTTTCTTCTTGAAAGGGACGTCGGCTGAACTCTTATTGAAGCACCGGCTCTATTGCGTAGACCAAAAGTACTGCCGCACGTACTTAAAAATGTATCCCAACTATTTTTTGTTTTAGCTTTATCCAGCCTTTTTAAACATCTCTTAAAGAGTACTTTGCATGTACCAAACGTAACATGTTTTTCCCGTAGTTCATCGAGGAAATTTTGAAACTCAATATCATTCGCGTTTTTGCTTTCTAGGACTGACAGTGTTTCAGAATTTTCATTTCCGGCATTTACAGGGTCATAATTTAACATAACTATTTCTTTATTTGAAGAAGGATTATTTGAGCAACTGGGCACAGTTTCAACAAGCGGTGCAAAAAATCCTTTTCTTTAGCATTATCACCTAATGCCAAAATTGCCATCGCATATCTATCATTAGTCTCAGTTGCAATAGGATCAGAATAAAAACAAAACACAGTAGCCTGATGCTTGCAGAGTTTTCCAAGGATTCCACTTGCGCATGTGCAGTGCCCCACGCTCGTGTCGACATCATAAAATAGTTACTCACACTTGGTACTGGGTACTTGAAAATTACATTCCTTAATTTGAATTATGTTGTCTTTGGTCAAGTACGACGTTTTTTGCAGCAGATTATGAAGAAGATTTTTTGTAGGTACACGTCCATGAGCAAAATTTCTAAAACGCCGAACATAATACTGTTCTAGAACGGTGCACGTAAAATCTACTAATGCCACGACATTGTAGGCTTTGGAGCGATTCAAAACTATATCTTTATAAAGTCGGACACATATTTCCGAAAAGTTGTTAGTTTGATTGCCGTGTGTACTACTATCTCTGTATGCCAAACACCATGCATGTCGTGGCTTCCACTACGTTTGCAAATAAGATACCCAATTTGAGAATTTTTCATTAATTTCTATTGATAAAGGAAATATTACACGGAGACCTTGTCTTCCTGCTTCACTGTCATCTGTCATTATGGATTTGGGGCAGACACCGCCAAAAGGATCGACTCCAAGAATTTCTTTTATACCATTTAACCCAGATATATAATCCGAAGATGTTTGATTTTGTGTTATGAAAACTCCCAGAGGTACTGCTCCAGCAGACGTCACTGTTAGAACAAATGTTATGACGTGATGCCAACACCTATGAAAATTTGCACCGCATATGGTTCGCATCATACTGTTTTTACTGCGGTAAATACACAAGGTCAGAACCCGCATGGTTTTCTTCGTATCAGACTGTGATTTGTATATCTATTTATTCGCATGAATTTCGTTGCAAATTTTCCGTCACGAATCTGCTGCAAAATAATATACCTACGTACCTGCATACTATCTTCTTTGATGCGGTCTTGGATCTGCGTAACACCCATGAAGTATTCGTTTCGACAGAAAATTCTGCTATCCACTGAATACATTTTTCATTAGAATTAATGTCAGCCCATGACACTGTTTTTTCTTTCGATTGATTTATCAGTTCATAGCGAAAATTTGTTGGAAATTTTAAATCAGTATTCATATTGTCACGTATAATAATAATTAAGGGACACTGACCACACCACACGAAAACTAAAACAGAAATGCACAACTCACAAAACACGATGATGCAATGCGTGTGTAGACAAAGCATACCGCTGATTAGAAATGGCAAGGCAAATCCTACCTCCTATTGGCAATAGTGCATAGTGTATTACCAAGGGAGGCAAAATCTACCCGAGATTAGCAATATTTGTACAAAACGTACCAGCGATTAGCAACAACCAATGAGAGATCTTCATTTTTAGCCTATTGCTATTCAATGGTTGATTCTGCCTAAATGCATCCTGAGCAACCACTAAATGGCCAGATATTACTTCCAAATGAGTTATCTACGTATAAAGATACCCACGCGCGCCCACAAAACACACATACACATTTACACACACACACACACACACAAACATTTACACACACACACACACACACGCAAGCCCAACAAGCATACCAGTCACAGGAACAAGATCATCATGAAAAAAAAACAAAAGGTCATATAGATAAAATTTCAAACAAAGACAAACGCAAACAAAAATTAGCAAAACGTCATCATGAAGACCAACACATGGGTAAGCAGACACACCCACCCCACAAGACCCACCAAATAGTCGTTTGGATAAATCAAGGACTCTCAAATAAAATCATCTTGTACAATCTATGTTAAAAACAAAACAATTCAAAGATTTGCGCAGAGAATAACAACAGCTAGTCAAGCACGTCAGCAAACCCTCATTGAATGTGTCTCATAAACCACAAAGAAAAAATAAACCAGACAGATCTACCGAACCAGAACCCACACAAATAAAAAATTGACAAAATGATTCCTTTCGTTTCGGGACATTGTAAGCCATATAGATATACTGGCGCCGGTGCTTATTCTCATTATGAAGGCCAGCCTGGCTCTAGGGTACATTCCGAGGGCATGGAGACCGGCCAGGGTTGTACTCATTCCTAAACCTGGGCGTCCAACATACCAGGCAAAGTCCCTGAGGCCAATAACTCTCATGTCCTTCTTGCTAAAAACAGTGGAAAAACTGCTCGACCGGCACATTAGGGGCGGTGTACTGGAAGCATATCCCCTACACTGTGGACAATATGCATACAGAGGAGGATTCTCAACAGAAAGAGCACTGCACCAACTGGTGCTGAAACTGGAGAATACGCTGGAAGCCTTCCTAGACATAGGGGGAGCCTTTAGCAACACCTAATTCGGATCGGTTCTGGCAGCTGTCCGGGAGCGCAGAATAGAGGAGACCTGGTGCAGGTGGATCGGTTCCATGCTCAGGGACAGGGCGGTGTTCACCTCACTCGCAGAAGGGACTATGCTGGGGGGGTCGCGGCAGGGTGTCCGCAGGGGAGCGTTCTGTCTACCTTGCTATGCTGTCTAGTCGTGGACGGCCTGCTGGGGAGGCTCTCGGGAGGGGGGTATGAGGTACAGGGCTATGCGGACGACATTGTCATCATAGTCCGAGGAAAGGTCACACAGGCAGTGTGGGAGCGCATGCAGACTGTACTGAAAGTGGTAGAAGGGTGGACGGTTGATCAAGGGCTCGGGGTGAGCCCCGAGAAAGCAACCTTCGTGCCGTTTACGAGGAGGAGGAAGTGCAACAGCCACAGAACTCTCACTCTATACGGTAGGAGCGTTCCAATGGCCAGAGAGGTAAAATATCTTGGGGTCGTATGGGATCTAAGCTAATCTGGAATGGTCACATTGGAAAAATACTGAGTAAGGCAGTCATAACCTTAGCCGTCACTAGGCGGCTATATGGAAAAACGTGGGGACTAAGACCTAGTATGTCCCACTGGCTGTACATGGCGGGAGGAGACGCCGGGCATACCACGGGACGCGCTCGTCTGGTTCACGGACGGATCCGGCGGGGAGCGTAGGACGGGGGCAGGTGTTTACTCGGAAGGACCGAGGGCAAGTCATAGTATTTCCCTCTGAGCCCATGCAACGGTGTTTCAGGCCGAGATGTAAGCCATCCCGCACTGTGTGAGGAGAACAAGAGGAGGGACTACACCAACAAGCGGATCCTCATAGCCACAGACAGCCAGGCAGCCCTTAAGGCACTAAGTAGCCAACGGGTAAATTCCTGGCTGGTGAGTGAGTGCCGAGACAAGACGAGCGACCTGGCTGGGCAGAATGAGGTGACCCTATCTGGGTGCCGGGTCACTCGGGGGTCAGAGGCAATGAAGAAGCTGACAGTCTCGCGAAGAGAGGGTCAGCAGAACCATTTATGGGACCAGAACCGGTTCTGGGCGTGTCAAAGAGCACTTCCAGGGGAGTCATTAAGTCCTGAATCAGAAACCAACACAAGGTGTACTGGGCGGACTGTCCAGGGCTCAGACATGGGAAGTCATTAATTGACGGACCCAGTTCAAAGAGAGCTGTGGAGCTGCTAAATCTTAGCAGAGGACAGCTCAGAAACACAACAGGTCTCTTGACGGGACACATGGCCGTCAAGAAACACCTGCGGTTCGAAGGGGACCTCGCATGCAGACTCTGCAGCGAGGGGGAGGAATCAGCCCAGCACATGTTGTGCGAGTGTAAAGCTCTGGACCGCAAAAGACAACTAATCTACGGTCAGTCTAGACCGGAGACAGAGCAATATAAAACTTCACCCTACCAATCGCTGTGCAGACCAGTTCAAGGCACAGTGATTTTGGAATGGGTGGAGTAAGACCAAGGGTATGCAGAATCAACCAAAGTTTGCAGTGCTATCGGGGCGGCAAGGCCGATGACGAGCCCTGAGGGTACAAAAAAGCCATATCCTTAGTTGGTTTATGAAACCTCTCAACAGAACACATTCTCTCAGTTCCTGAGGGAAAACGTTATACAATTTTTGTCCCATATAAATATGACTTCGCTGACTAACTCCCTTCCAACATCTTTCCTTCCTGCACTGATTTATACGTCCGGTCTCATATCGATGGTCTGGAAAGGCCAACTGCTCAGCGTGTTTATAATGCTCCACTAACGCCGCCTGAAAGTACAGTTTTCTACAGGTTAGAACGCCAGATATCCTAAACAGATCTTCACTTGTGTAAAGATTTTCGTTGTATTATCTTAAGTACCCACCCATTTTTGCAGCACATCGAATATTTTATATATGTTATCCATAAGACAACTAGGACGGTACCAGTGAACAATATAGGATCTTCATTTATCTGGTGTTCAAATACTCCCTCAGAAACTTAAACTCGTAGAGTAACGAACTAACTCTGACCACAAGTTGATCCACCTGTTGACCCCACTTGAAGCGTCTATCTATTATAATGCCAAAATACGGTATACTTTCCGTCTGATTTATTCATCAGCGGGTCATTGTCAGGTAGTGTATTGCTGTACGTTGAGAATGGCAGAAATGTAGTCTTAACCTGGTTAGCTGTCCAGAAGTTTACGTTAAACCAATTTACAACCAAGGCAAACTCACTTTGAGCTCTCTGTTTGGTTCTGTCACAAGCTCGATCACTGCAAAATATAACTATGTCATCTGCATAGCTCATGATTTCACCCTTATATCTTAAAGGCAATAAGTCATTTATGTACAGATTGAACAAGGTAGGTCCCATAACACTACCCTGTGGAACTCCGTAGTTGACCTCCCGATCGTCACTATATACCCCTCCTACCTGAACCCGTTATTTCCTTTCAGACAAATAGCTTTCCATTAGCCTCAGTGTTGCCAGTCTGATTCCGCAAGCCACCAACTTTTTCAGGAGCATACAATGGTTAAAGTTTGGTAACATTTGAAAGATGATTGCATTAAATTTGATCCTGTTATTTCATATAGTCAAAAACAGAATTCAATCATTGTTGTTGCCCTTACTTAGCGAAAGAAGAAAAAATAAGTTTCTACTTCTGTATTTAAAAACATTATTTATTTTTCCATCTTCCAGTAAACAAAATTTTGTTCTGTATTATTTAACCCATTTTTATTTCAAAATCTTGTTATAGGGGTTTTTATTGCTGTTATTTTGTGAATCAAATAATTATCGAAATGAAAAAGTCTGGACGCAGCAAGTGCGCTATGGAAGTGAATTTTCCTTAAAATGTTTTTAAAAGCAAATATGTCCCTCCAATGCAAGCAGGGATCAATCTGGTTACCGGTATAGCCTAGTAGCTACAAGTAGTAGAAACAATATACCATATTTTATTAAAATTACGTATTGTTTGAAAATGTACAAAAAAATTTCGAAAATATACTTTAAATGTTTCCGGAAAACTGGTTTCCTAGTCAACAAACCTTAGTTTAATAGCAAATTGAGCTATTGAATTTTGAAGGATTTAATGAAAACTCTCTACCAAAACGCACCTACTCGTTTTTTTTCTTATAAACATGCATCATATTTCGATAAAAAATTAAAGAATGCAATAAGGGTGTTCGAAAAAAACAATCGCGGGGATCACCAACGACTTATGGACCAGCCTTTGATTGTCAAAATATTTTTATAAGATGCAGCTTAAGACACCCTGTAGTTACCGTATACAGTTTTTTTCGTATCTTGTATAGTAACAATTATATTGGCCTTTACCGTAGAAATGCGTCACCTTGTATATATGCAAACAGATAAAAACTGAAAGTAAACCCTGATATGGATTCTAGGGGAAATAGTTTACGCTCATTTGAAGAAATTTTTTTGAAATTCAAAAGTCGCGAATTTTTTCTCCGAAAATTAGCTAAAAATTATGGACCGTTAAACCCTAAACTTAAGTAAACCTACAACCAAAGCTTCAACTTAACTAAACCTACAGCCAAAGCATCAGAGAAAGGGTCTATTTGAAATGAATTTTCTGTAAATATTATAGTAAAATAAAGGAAAAGGACGGTTGAATCTGAAACATAAGGGTTTGCAGAACACTCTTCTTGCAACATTTTCTTTTCACAATCCGTATTTGTTACAGGTTCTTTGCCTAAATGTTGCAAATTTTGACGTTGGAAATTGCGACTTGACGTTTTGAGGAAGGGACCAATTTTTAGTGAATTTTCTTTAAAAAAATTCACTATCAAAGAGATCCCGACTTTTGAATTTTAAAAGAATTTCTTCGAATTATGCCCCCTAGAACACATATCCGGGGTCAGCTTCAATTCTTATATATATATATATATATATATATATATATATATATATATATATATATATATATATATATATCACACCGATAACTCACAAAATAATGGACCGATTTTGATCAAATTTGATAAGTCCGTTAAATAGGAAAATCGGCCCAGTTTTTCCCGGATTTTTTTTCCTTTCGGAAAAAACTATATCTCCGGAAATAACAACGGAAGGGCAACTAAACTCGGTAGGCGTGCTTGTGTTATCAAGAGTGAATCATGTACCGGAAGATGACGTTTAAAATTTTCATGTCCTAGGCAACCTGATAAACTGACTAATAATTATTTCTTATCGCAAATAATGTTTAAATATCTTCAAATCGGTGGGGCTTAGGTATAGGGAATGCTGATACCAATCAAAAGAACAATTAAAAGTACATGAACTAACCTTATATAATATAGGGTGTTCTGTTTAAGATAAGAGGGTTATTAGGTTTTAAAGTTGTCACGATTGACCGGTCTATTTCGGACACCCTGTCTAACTTGTACTAGCTTTAGTAAATTCCAAATATTTTGTGGCATTTTAAAATTTGCACTTTAAAATGTCAACTCTTCAGGTTGAAAAATAAAAGAGATATAGGTGTGTAAATGTGACAATGTTTTTTAAGAAATTTTTGAAAAAGTCAAATATCTCGAAAACGATTGAGAAAAATGTCATAACATGTTAGTAAAACCTACCATAAAATTTGATGGGCAATCTCCATTTGAAATAAGAAAGTTGACGTCTCCTTTCGGTATAACCGGAAGTACCATACGAACGTCAATGCTTTCAGTGAACTGGAAATTTTTTGAGAAACCCATGCCTGAATTTTCAAAATTAAATTATGAGCCGTACTCCAGAAACGGTTAATGGAAGGTCTACGAGGGACAGTCTGTATATAACACAACGGATGTAAAGGTTTTCGCCTTATCTTCTAGACGAGGCCGTGAAGGCAAATCCATTCGCAGAAAATATAGAAGCTATTCTAAAGCCATAGTAAAACCCTCTATGTATGTATTTGGTAAGAATTCTTTGAAATCAATGCGTCATTACATGGACAACGCACTTAAATTATTAACTTTGAATGATATGGGTGATTAGTATTTACTGGACGAGGGTACAAAGAAAAATTGCAATGGACAACTACCACTTAACAAAACTTCTCTACTAGAATGGCAAAGGCTATTTTTACACGTAGATTATAATACGTAGGTTCCGCACTTATAATTTTTCTAGAACTAAATGAGTAGTTAATAACTGGAACATAAAAAAGTTCAATTTGAAGAGCAGGTCGTAATTTACCTTATAGCTATGTGATCATATCCGATCAATAGTTATAAATTGATTACGCCACGAGGGTTGTCATTAATCAACCTGGTATTGTTAATAACTGAGAATATATAGCAGGTGTTCTATAAATGTTTACGTTTTGGAGTACCTAATTGAAAATATAACATTTCTGGACGCAGCAAGTGCATTATAGAAGTGAATTTTCATAAGAAGCTCATATGTTATTTTTATTTAATTTATTACCCACGTGCGTTTACATAGCTGTTACTATGGTTCAAGATTGAAGATTCTGGCTCAATGGGAAATTTATTGAGCTATCGGATTTGAAATATTTTTACGAAAATTTTCTACCACAATTTTCATATGTATATATATATATATATACATATATATATCTATATATATATATATATATATATATATATATATATATATATATATATATATATATATATATATATATATATATATATATATATATAGAAATCAGCCCATTATTTTTTGAGTTATCTTTTATATATATATATATATATATATATATATATATATATATATATATATATATATATAAAAGATAACTCAAAAAATAATGGGCTGATTTCTATTAAATTTGGTGAATACCTTCCTTTTGCAAGTGGCTTGGACAAGTTCGTTAGCCAGGAAAATCGGCTCAGGTTTTCCCGGAAAGTTTTGTGTTTTCTTTCGAAAATCTTTTTATCTCTGGAAGTAACAAAGTAAGGGCAGCCACATGTGGTTCTCAAGCTTATATCATTATAGATAAATTACCTACCAAAATTTAGCTCTATAAGTTCAAAGACAAAAAAGCTATGGACATTTATAGAAAAATCAATTGAGGTTTTCCTCAAAACGTCAAAGTAGCGATTTAAAACGTCAAAATTGGCAACATATAGGCAAATAACCTGAAACGAATAAGAACTATGGAAAGAAAATGTCTTAAGAATAATGTTTTACAAAGCCTGAAGTCTTAGCTTCAAACGTCATTGTCCTTCATTTTACTAAAATCTTTTAGTCTTGGCTATAGAGTTTATTGTTTAATGGTATATAATTTTTATCGAATTTTCGTAAAAAATCAATAAAGCCCAATATATCCGTTATTATACAAGATACGAAAAAAAATTGTATACATTAATTATAGGGTGTCTTGAGCTACATCTCAAAAAAATATTTCTACAATCACTGGCTGGCCCATAAGTCGTTAGTGATACAAATTCTCTCTCTTTCTTTTAATCGAACACGCTTTATGTTATTGAATTTTTACATTTTGCACTGAAATATAATGCATGTTTGTAAGAAAACAAATTCGGGACGCAGCAAGTGTGTTATGGTATTAAATGCTTCAAATTTTAATAGCTCAATTTGCTATTAACCTGTAAGCTTGACCAAGAGACCAGTTTTTTCGGTAACACTTAAAGTTTACTTTAGGAAATTTTTGTACATCTTTTGTTTCTACTATACTGGTTATATTGGTAACCGAATTTGATGCCTGCTTTCTTACAAAAACACACACATATTTGCTATTAAAAACATTTTTATGAAAATACATTCCCCATAACGCACTTGCTGCGTCCAGACTTGTTGTTTATTGCTTGTAAAAACTGAATGGGTGGACTGAAATAAAACCATCCAAGCAATTAATAAGGAAAAATAGGTGTTGGGTTAAATCAACTTATTTTCACCAAATGAGTCGGAGGTATAATCTATTCTATATAAGAAGGAGTTGAAATAATTACTCTTTTTTTTTCAAAAACAATGACTGTGCCAACCGTACCGCAAATTTGTTTAATGAACGACATCCGAACAGACATGTTAACAGAAAGTACATTTTGGAGTTAGTTGCAAAGTTTCTACAAAATGGTTCAGTAGCCAACAAAAAATGAGATCCTGAACGTGAATTTCCGGTTAGAAATGAGACTACTGAGATTGAAGTTTTAGGACAAATTGCTGCAGACCCAACTTTGAGCACGAGAAAATTGGCCACTGTTTCAAACATCAAAAGAAGAACTATTCAGCGAATATTGAAGCATCATAAATTTCACCCGTAAAAAAATCATCTTGTACAACAACTGAATGAAGATGATTTTGATCGGCGGCTGGAGTTTTGTGAAGTTATGACTGCACGAATAGCTGATAATGGGAACTTTCTGTTCAATATCTGTTTTTCAGACGAGTGTACGTTTTTATTAAACTCTGCAGTCAATCGTCATAATTGTCGTTATTGGGCAGATAATAATGCAAGAAATTTTCACAAAGTCCACACTCAAACTCCACAGAAATTGAATGTCTGGACTGGCATTTTTGGAGACCGTTTAATCGGACCAATTTTTCTTGATGGCAATTTGAGTGGCGAAACGTATTTGGAGTTACTAGAAGATATCGTTTACCCTCTACTAATTGACATTGTTGAAAATGTTGATCGCTATCAAGAAAATCAGTTTGTGTTTCAACAAGATGAAGCTTCTACGCATTTTTCACAACGTGTAAGGGAGTTTTTGAACAGAGAGTTTCCAGAGCAATGGATTGGGCGTAGAGGTGCTATTGAGTGGCCCCCTAGATCACTGGATTTAACTCCTTTAGACTTCTTTCTATGGGCCATTTAAAGAGTAGAATTTTCGCAACAGAACCGGAGTCTCTGGAAGATATACGACAACGCATTGTTGAAGAATGCCATCTAATAACTCCACAAATGCTCCAGAATGTCAGATCTCGTTTTGAACAAAATTTGTACTTTTGTATGGAAGCTGGTGGTCAACAATTTGAACACTCACTTAACTGAATAAACAGTTTTGAACGTTTGGTTTTGTTTTTTAGTTTTTTTTTTAACGAAAAATTGCATAATTAGTGCATTTTTTATCACAATGAATGAAATACGTTCTTGCAACTCCAACTGTGAATAATTTTTAAACGAGTTTATAAAACTCCCAAAAAACTAGTGTGCTGAATTCAGAAAAGAAAGAGCTTTCAAATAATGTAACACTTGACCCATGTTCCTTATTTAAAATATAAGGGTTGTTATCACCACCCTTAAGGGGTTGATGTGACAAAGTTGAGTTTTATGTCAAAACATGTCCCCCTCAATATTAAAATTGTCGTGTTTCAGCGTTTCTTAAAAAAAAAATTCTCTGGACGCAAATCGATCTGTTTCGTTTTCAATGCGCCATCCTATATATACACATCGATACATATCTATATAAACACAA
Organism: Tillus elongatus; assembly: GCA_964006375.1. Classification (NCBI taxonomy): domain Eukaryota; kingdom Metazoa; phylum Arthropoda; class Insecta; order Coleoptera; family Cleridae; genus Tillus; species Tillus elongatus. Next base: position 78,119,209 of record OZ023270.1, read on the forward strand.
CTAATGTAACACGATGCATGGTAAATATTTACTATTTATAACTATTATTTACAGGGTTAGATTTTATAAATCTAAGTTTACATTTCTAAAAATATTATACAAAGCTATGTTGACTTTAGTTTTATGACTACTTAGAAGGTGTGTTAAATTCCTAGGCTGTTTATAAATGTGTTGATGACGAAGTAGTTTGCATCTATACTTTTTGTAAATATTTATATTTTATTATCTTCAAACCAGAGAAAATCGTCCATAATATGTTTCAATTCAATGTATAGTCTGTTTCTTAAATATTTGACTCTCATATACCTAGTTACCTGTCGGTTAAAAAATGTGTTCTAACCGACTGATTTATTAATAGCAGCAACATCTAATATCAAACAAGGATTTAGGCGACAGTATTTTTGTTGTTGAAATATTTTCGACATGTTCTTTGAACCGTTACACATATCTGTGAATGTGGTATATATAGCTGGCTATTTATTTATGCGTCTTCACGTGCATTTGAGTGGAACAAGCCCCAGATCAAAGGCGCCGACACTCTTAGCAACAACTATCGTTTATCGTTCTGTAATAATTTACAGACATTAGTGAATATATCCAGCATAATTAAATAATCGTACAAACATTGTGAAGAACGAGGAGAATTAAGTGGGCAATAGAATTGGAAGAATCCGATTAAATTTCAATTTTTATGGATATGCAGCCACCCAAGATTTCCAGGCGGAGGTTAAATAAACGAGTGATCTATAAGTATAATCTTATTTCACAATGGCCGTGTCCGTAAATGTGTATGGCATTATATTGTTGGAGAGATGCAGTTCTGAAAAGAAATGGACGCAGGAATAAAATTTTGGCATTGTAACAGTTTCAAAGAAACCTTTACGAAATTGTGTATACATATAGGCTGGCGCAATGAAAACGAAACAGGCCGATTTGCGTCCAGAGAAAATTTTTTTAAGAAACGCTGAAACACATCAATTTTAATATTGAGGGGGGCATGTTTTGACATAAAACTCAGCTTTGTCACATTTTAAATAGGGAATATGGCTCGAGTGTTACATCATTTGAAGGCTATTTCTTTTATGAATTCAGGACACGAATTTTTTTGGAAGTTTTATTAACCGGTTTAAAAATTATTCACAGTTGGAGTTGCAAGAACGTATTTCATTCATTGTGATAAGAAATGCACTAATTAGTCAATTTTTCTTTAAAAATAACTAAAAAACAAAACCAAACGTTCAAAAATGTTTATTCAGTTAAGTAAGTGTTCAAATTTTTGACCACCAGTTTTCATACAAAAGTAAAAATTTTGTTCAAAACGAGACTGACATTCTAAAGCATTTGTGGAGTTATTAGACGACATTCTTCAACAATGTTCCGGTTCTGTTGCGAAAATTCTACTCTTTAAATGGCTCCATAAAAAGAAGTCTAGAGGAGTTGAATCCGCTGATCTAGGAGGCCACTCAATAGCACCTCTACGCCCAATCCATTGCTCTGGAAACTCTGTGTTCAAAAACTCCCTAACACGTTGTGAAAAATGCGGAGGAGCTCCATCTTGTTGAGACACTAATTGATTTTCTTGATAGCGATCATCATTTTCAACAATGTCAATTAGTAGAGGGTAAAAGATATCTTCTAGTAACTCCAAATACGTCTCGCCACTCAAATTGCCATCAAGTAAATTGGTGCGATTAAACGGTCTCCAAAAATGCCAGTCCAGACATTCAATTTTTGTGGAGTTTGAATGTGGACTTCGTGAAAATTTCTTGGATTATTATCTACCCAATAAAGACAATTATGACGACTGTAGAGTTTAATAAAAACGTACACTCTTCTGAAAAACAGATATTGAACAGAAAATTTTCGTTATCAGCTATTCGTGCAGTCATAACTTCACAAAAGTCCAGCCGCCGATCAAAATCATCTTCATTCAGTTGTTGTACAAGATGAATTTTATACGGGTGAAATTTATGATGCTTCAATATTCGCTGATTAGTTCTTCTTTTGATGTTTGAAACAGTGGCCAATTTTCTCGTGCTCAAAGTTGGGTCTGCAGCAATTTGTCCTAAAACTTCAATCTCAGCAGTCTCATTTCTAACCGGAAATTCACGTTCAGGATCCCGTTTTTTGTTGGCTACTGAACCACTTTGTCGAAACTTTGCAACTAACTCCAAAATGTATTTTCTGTTAACATGTCTGTTCGGATGTCGTTCATTAAACAAATTTGCGGTACGGTTGGCACAGTCATCGTTTTTGAAAAAAAAAGAGTAATTATTTCAACTCTTTCTCCTACAGAATACACCATTGTGAAATTAATTTTCGGTAATACTATCAAGTATCAAATCGACCGATAAACTGAAATAATAAACCGCATTTCTCTCATTCCGATAAGAAATGTTCTGATAGTCAATTTTTTTGTTTACAAACCAACAAAACATTGACTATCAGCACATTTCTTATCGGAATGAGTAAATTGCGTTTTTGCATCTTCAACTGTGAATAATTTTTAAATGAGTTGATAAAACTTCCAAAAAAATTAGTATGCTCAATTCAGAAAAGAAAGAGCCTTCAAATGATGTAACACTCGACCCATGTTCCCTATTTAAAATGTAAGGGTTCGTATTACCACCCTTAAGGGGTTGATGTGATAAAGTTGAGTTTTATGTCAAAACATGTCAACCTCAATATTAAATTTGACGTTTTTCAGCGTTTCTTAAAAAAATTCTCTGGACGCAAATCGGTCTGTTTCGTTTTCAATGCGCCAACACTATATATTTACATACTTACAAACAGTAGTTTCTTTGTAGAGCATGCTACAAAATTGTAAGTCACAAAAAATTTATTAATTATTATTATCACGTATACAATTTCTAATGAACATGTATTAATTTTTGTTGCCCTCAATTGGTGAAACCCTTCCATATTAAGTACAGATGTATAGACTACTTCTCTGGCGTCAAATGTGTTTGTTTTCTTCTCTGTAACCAGTATTGTCGCTTTGCGGCATCGTCAGACAGGAGAAAATTAAAGAATTAATTTATACGTTTAAATATATTATAAATAATAAACCGTTGTTACGTAGGCTGTTTCGATCAAAAAAATTATTAAAAAATTTCGGGACGCAGCAAGTGCGTTATAATATGTGTGTGTGTGTGTGTGTTTTGTTTCTTTAACGTCGGCCTATTTCCGCGACTGTGGCCAATTACCGACGCCCGGGAGCAGTTTCACCTCACTATCCTGGAAATTTTGCCGAACCCTTGACTTTCTGTAAGGAGGGTAGGGATCTTTAGCGTACCCAACATCGCATGGACAGGGGACCGACGGCTTTACGCCCCCTCGAAAGGGCGGAACGTGCAGACATTCAACTTACTCAAATACAATGCCAGAACCTCGGTTGATGTTAATTTTAAAGTTTGTACTGAAAAAGTGAAAGGAGTACCCTGGGATCGAACCCAGTACCCTCCGGTTCAGAGGCACACGTTCTTACCCCTGAACCACCGAGGTTCTATGTGCGTTATAATAGTGAATTTTCATAAGAATTATACACTATTAGTACCGCATATTACTAACAGTAAAACTTTTAATTTAAACAGACCTCGAAGATCAGTTTTAGAAGTACTAATACAAGCTCGTTTGAAGAATTTCTCTCTTTCTATTATCATAAAAATGTTTAAATCTTGTGTTCTGGCTACTTTTAACAAAGAACTTTGAATGCCCAAAACTCAATTTTCTATGACGCTAGAAAATTAAAATTTGGTGAATCTAGGTACTGTAAGTCTCTTTCAGAGAAACCTGTATTACAAATTTCATTAAAGTTACAAAATCTTATCAGAAGGAAACTAATACTCAAGAAGTCAATTCATTATTCAAATAACTTACCTACTTGAACAATTGATCAAGGAATATTAACGTTAAATTATTATCCTTTGATTTCCAATTTTAGAAACATATTATACAATCTTCATTTCTGAACGTCACACAGTCTGAGATAGACATCACTAAACATTGAATGGAAAGGCTTCTCACCAGACAACAAATTTATTCATGTATTCACTTCCCAACGCGTTTCGACCTCCAAGAAGTCATCCTCAGGGATACATTTGAACAATTCTCAAAAATTGTACTTGAAAGTATACAAAAGGTTCAATAGGCCAAGACTTCATCCTTTGTACCAGGGGGCCTGCAAAACTACATCTGAATTCGCCAAAAAATTTCCTGCCTAAACAAAAATCAATAAGAAACATCGGCGATTTAAAAACGACAACATTCTTGAGGGGCAGCCATTGTGGTACAAAGGATGAAGTCTTGGCCTATTGAACCTTTTGTATAATTTCAAGTACAATTTTTGAGAATTGTCAAAATTGATCCCCCGAGGATGACCTCTTGGAGGTCGAAACGCGTTGGGAAGTGATTAAATAAATAAATTTGTTGTCTGGTGAGAAGCCTTTTCATTCAATGTTTAGTATTATACAATCGTTTACTATTTAAACTTAAAACATAACTGTCAAACTATGATAACTAAACAAAACAATTTATTATTCTTTGGTTTCCAATTTTAAAGGCATAATATATGTACAAGTGGTTATATCTATTTCAAAAACACTCATTTACTACTTAACTTCAAAACAGAACTGTCAAACCATAAGAAATAAACAAAGCACGTTTATATTCCTTAGTTTCCAATTCTCAAAGCAATATACAATCATTCACGTAACCTCGAAGCAGAACTGTCAAACCATCATAAATAGACAAAACACATTATTCAGTTTGGTTCTTACTTCAAGTAGCTGATATAAAACTTCTTTATTTTCCACTCTCACTTTTAGACTGGATATTTTTGAACATTTTCCGCGCATCCGAATATACCCGAAGGCGGTAATTAGGGTGGGATCGCCAGAGTTCGGATGTGAACGTTCGTTGCACATTAGGATGTTGTGGCGATTCCGCCTTGCGTAGGTTATTTTGTTTGGTTCTCGCTGCACTATGATGTATGCCTGTGGTATATGTATCAATCTACGCGTGGCAGGTTACTACCCTGTCTTTGTCTGGCATCACACTTTAACCACTTAAGTTGTTTCATTGATGTCTTTCAAATTTTATTTTAATTTGAAAAAAAATTTTTGTTTGCGAACCAAATGACTTAAAATTTAACACACAGGTTTATTAAGTTCATTTCTAGGTACATGTAAAGTCTCATTTCGGTTACTTTAACACTTGCAAAAATGTAGCGTATTCAAAAATATTTTTGTATATTTTTTGGGGAAAAATATGTTCGTTACAGCTGATTGACGAACTCGTCCGCTATTATAACGAAATGAGGGCATGTGCCAAGTTTCCTCCAAATCAGTTGAGTAGTTTTTGAGTTTTCGCTCGGATACATACACACACAGATATATACAGGGTGTTTAAAAAAGATGGGGCAATATTTAAGGGGTTGATTTCCCAGGTCATTTTATGAAAAAAAGTTCCCATAAACATAGGTGCTAAAATGCATTGTTTCCAAGATACAAGGTGTTCAATTTTTTTCTAAAATAACGATTTTTTAAAAATAATTTAAATATCTCCTCACCGGTTGTTTTGAAATTTGGTAGCGTTGTTTATATTATTAATGGGCTGATTTGGCCCTAATTAGATACAGATTGTTAGGTCCATTGGCGTTAGGGGGGACACCTCAACAAAATTTAGTGACATAAAAATGTACGCCACTGACTGCTGTATGATTTGTATATTATTTTGAGATAAAGAAACTAAAACTAAAAGTTTTTTGTCTTTTAAAATTTCTCCGTATCTTGAATCGTTTACACGATAAAAAATAAAAACCTTCTTATGGCATGTCCATTTATCATACAGAAAATCACAAACACGAACAATAATTTTTGTTGAGGTGTCCCTCCTAATGCCAATGGACTTAATAATCTTTATCTAATTAGGGTCAAATCAGCCTATTATTACTACAAACAACGCTGCCAATTTTCAAAACAATCGGTGAAGAGATATTTGAATTATTTTTTAAAAATCGTTATTTTACAAAAAAATTTAACACCTTGTATCTTGGAAACAATGTATTTTAGCACCTATGTTTATGGGAACTTTTTTTCATAAAATGACCTGGTAAATCAACCCCTTAAATATTGCCCCGTCTTTTTTAACCACCCTATATATATATATATATATATATATATATATATATATATATATATATATATATATATATATATATATATATATATATATATATATATATATATATATAGGGTGTTACAAAATAGTGGGCCAACCCGCTAAACACGGATTCCCGAGGCGAAAATTTTATGACTTCCCTTATAACATTTTTCTCCTGGGGGCCCCGTTTTCGAAATACAGAGTGTTGAAATTGAACTTAAAAAATAATTTTTCATTTCTAATTTCTATGTTTTTGAAGTTATCTCCATGAAATTTTGCACGTAGCCTTATTTCAGAACTAGACGCCATCTGTGTAGATGAGGAGAGAAAAATCAAATAGCAAGGGGGGTACAGGGGGGGTGGAACAAGTATTGACCCTCTAAACTTTTTTGTGCGCACGCCAATGGTTTCAAAACAAATTACTTTTGTTAGACAAAATAATTTTATAACTTTTCTTTCTCTAGTTGAATTTTGATAAAACAACTAGTTTATGAGTTATTGTAAATAGTATGGTGACCCAAACAGTGAGAAAAAACCTACGAAACCTTTTTTCATTTTTAATTTTTATGTTTTTGAAATTATCTCCATGAAACTTTGCACGTAGTCTTATTTCAGAACTAGACGCCATCTGTATAGATGAGGAGAGAAAAATCAAATCGCTAGGGGGGTACAGTGGGGGGGGGGTAAACAAGTATTGACCCTCTAAACTTTTTTGTGCGCACGCCAATGGTTTCAAAACTAATAACTTTTGTTAGGCAAAATAGTTTTATAACTTTTGTTTCTCTAGTTGAATTTTGATAAAACGACTAGTTTATGAGTTATTGTAAGTTGTATGGTCGGACCCAAACAGGTGAGAAAGAACCTACGAAACGATATCTCCATGAAATATAACATGTAGTCTTATACCACGACTAGACGACATCTGCGTGAATAAGAAAAATCAAACCCCTACATTTTTTATTCGGGCGCCGGTGGTCTAATAGAAACTAATATCGTAGTTTATTTGCGTTCAACGCCGGTGACATGTCTCAACAAATTAAAGAAATTTGATTTTTTTTTACTCATTTGCAATCAGAATAAAGATTGTATTACACAGAAATTGTAGCTCATTTCATTGCCTTAAATATTGCTACTTGAATACATACATACTTGTTTCACACATATGTAATTAGAAGTCATCAAAACCGTTTTATAAGTATAACTTGTATTAAACTTAAACTGCCAGTCTAGTATTAACATGAAAACTAAACTAAAAATAATAAAAAATGATAAGTAAAGCGGTGTTATAGAAATAAAAGTATAATTAAATTAAATGCTCAATATAGCTACCACCTTCTCGGATGCACAGGCGGACTCTTTTGATAAGAGAAAACCGAATTTTTTTGAAAATGTCTGGTTTCATACGGTATTCCTCTGCACCTTGTAGGATTCGTTCCCGCAGATGTTCTGCATCGAGTATGGGCACCCTGTACACAAATTATTTCATATATCTCCAGAAACTAAAATGTAAGGGGTTGAGGTCGGGGGAACGGGCTGGCCAGTTGACATGTGCATCTGCCCCACGACCAATCCAACGGCCATTGAATGTGTTACTTAAATGTTGTCGAACGTCTCTTCCGTAATGAGGCGGAGCACCGTCCAGTTGAAGCCACATATTTCGCCGAATTTCCAGAGGCATATCGTCAAGTAAATCTACGAACTCATTCTGTAAAAATGTTAGAAACACATCCGCATTTACTCGAGTTGGCAAAAAAACTGGGTCTAAGAGTAAGTCATCAATTATTCCTGCCCATACGTTCAATCCAAAGTTGACTTGATGACGAGTTTTGACTATCGCATGCGGATTTTCTTGTGCCCACATGTGACGATTATGAAAATTCGTAACACCATTGCGAGTGAAAAGGGCTTCATCAGAAAACATAATAAATCTCAGGAATTGCTACTCACGACTGTTCTCCAGTAACATCCAGTTGCAGAAAGTCATTCTTGTTCATGCGTCTTGGGGTAAAATAGCGTATGTACTTTCTGAACATGATACGGGTACAGTGACTGTTACTTCAGTACTCGGTGCACATCAGTTGAACACGCTCATTATGCCTCATTTGGCGGGCTACTGCTCTTGTACTTGTTCCAGGTACCCCCCTTGCTCTTTGATTTTTCTCCCCTCATCTACATAGATGGCGTCTAGTTCTGAAATAAGGCTACGTGTAAAATTTCATGGAGATAACTTCAAAAACATAAAAATTAGAAATGAAAAATGATTTTTTAAGTTCAATTTCAACACTCTGTATTTCGAAAACGGGGCCCCCAGGAGAAAAATGTTATAAGAAAAGTCATAACATTTTCGTCTGAGGAATCTGTGGTTAGCGGGTTGGCCCACTATTTTGTAACACCCTGTATATATATATATATATATATATATATATATATATATATATATATATATATATATATATATAAACATAATATAAAAATCAAACGAACCTTGGATATGGGTTCTAAGAGCCCTAATTTGCGCTCATTTCAAAAAAATTTCTGAAAGTCTCTCTATTATTGAATTTTCCAAATGAAAATTCACTAAAAATGAACAAAACAAAAATGACCAACCTAAAATGATGTATGTCAATATTTTACATGAAAATAGAAATAACTTATCAATAACAATATTAACCATAACAACGATTATAATAATGAAATAGCCAATTAGCAATAAGGGCAATTAAGCAGGTTCTACTATATAACGAAAGTATCGATACACATCAACCCATTATACAATTATATTTAAAGTACTTAGATGTATTATATTTTTTAACGGCGTTATTATTATTATATAACCTTAAAATAGCCCGCGTATCTACACTATAAAAAAGATAATACCACAGAAAACACAGAAGGTCTTAAAGACTGCAGGCAAACAGAAATATTACCAAATATAACAAAAATCGTTGAAAATGTATTAAAAACACGAATTATGAATTTCTTTGAACAAAACTATCTACTTACCAAATAACAATACGGCTTTAGAAGGGGGAAGGAATCCAATAAGATCAGCCTATGGATCAATATTTACTGCTTTTAATGATACTCTTGTGGTATATGGATTTTTTTTGCGTTTAAGTAAATCATTTGACTCCATAAGACATAATTTATACTTTTAGCGAAATTAGAAAAATATGGTATAAAAGGTATTTTTTCTGGAGCTCTTAGACTCGTATTTAGAAAACAGAAAACAAAACTTAGGTGAGTATGGTGAGGGTGACAAGAAAATGAGTTCCGCATATGGAGTAATAAATAAAGGGGTTCCTCAAGGGTCAATTTTAGGACCTTCATTTTATATAATTTACACCGACTTAACAAACTCTATAGAGAAAGGGATCATCATGGCTATAGCATAAGCAATATTTATCTTCTAACATATCAATTTTGTTAAAATATAAATGTTTGTGTTCTTACTTATTATTAAGGATAGAAACAAAGGATACTCGCTTCTCGCCCCGGTGTCCTGCAGGGCTTTTTTTTTAACAACACTGGACAGCTAAAATACATACCTATTTTCTACGAATTAATTCATTATATCGTCTGAGAACGTCTAGTGCAGCATTGCTCCCTATAATGGTTTTTTATTGGCCTGATCAACTTTTGTGTATCAGGATGTATAGTTCCAGGAATATGGAGCACCTCTTCATTTCAGCCTCGAAGTTAAAAATAACCTTTTCACGAAAAAATGGATTACGCGTCGGAAAGAAATAGTGATACTTTCTTATTGGTTTTTTAGTTTATGGGACAACCGTGCTTTTATTGTTAGGTTGGCAATAACACAAAATTTGCTTTTTCTTAGATTTTTATTATACGATCGCACTAAAATTTGTTGACGCCGTATACAGAATGTTTCGTAGATCAAAAAAATTGGTGATGTTAAGGAATATATTGATCTACGGATTCGTAACGCAATCGACACAGAGTAGGTTCGTGTAGCTGTAGAGGACCTGAAAACAAGATTTTTTACGGTGTCCACGGTTGCTGAGATATTGGCCTCAGAAGATTCGTTGGAAATTTGGAAAAAAAGTTTTATTTTAGCGTAAAACCAAATTTGGTTCTCAATTCGACTGTATTTTGTTTATGTGTGTTACCTCAGAATTTTTTTCTAGGTGAACCGATTTTGATGATTCAATTTTTGTTTGAAATCTGGTGTTTCTCATGTGGTTCCATAAAAATTTGATCAAGATCTGTCCAGTAGTTTTTGAGTTATCCTTAATGAAGTCGGTTTTCTATTTTTTTAATTTTTACTTGTGTTGTATGAAATTCTATTTCTGCGCTATTCTTTTTTTCTGCCCATTTTCCGAGTGTAAGTACTTTCGCTTTTGTTGTATTTGACTTTGCATTTGTTCCGCACTCATATATTTTAAATTTTTCTCTTAATATAAAGTTCTTCATCATTTGTTATATATATATATATATATATATATATATATATATATATATATATATATATATATATATATATATATATATATAAATTTTGGTTCCATAACTTTGTTATTTCCGGAGATATAAAAATGTTCGGAAAGAAAACGCAAAATTTTTCGGGAAAAACTGGGTCGATTTTCCTGACTAATGGACTTCTCCAAGCCACTTGCAAAAAAGAAAATAAATCTCTGGACGCAGCATGGTCGTGAATTTTCATAAAAATGTTTTTAATAGGAAATATAATTTTTTTAAGAAGCTTGCATCAAATTTGGTTACCAGTATAACCTATATAGGAGAAACAATGTACCATATTTTATCAAAATAAATTTATTGTTTGACAATATACAAAAATTTTCCGAAAATAAACCTAAAATGTGCCCAAAAAACTGGTTTCCTGGCCAACGAACCTTAGGTTAATAGTTAATTAAGCTATCGAAAGAAACATTTTATGAAAAATCGCTACCATAACGCAGTTGCTGTGTCCCGAATTTATTGTCTTACAAACATGCATTATCTTTCGATGGAAAATGCAAAAACTGTAATACTATAAGGCGTGTTCGATTAGGAAAAAAAATCATCAGCAGCGACTTATGGGCCACCTGTGATTGTAAAAATAATTTTATAAGATGCAGCTCTAGACATCGTATAATTTACATATAATTTTTTTTATCATATCTTGTATAATAATGAATATTTTGAGCTTTACCCTAGAAGTGTGTCACACTGCATATATGAAAACAGATAAAAACTTAAACTAACCCGGATATGGGTTCTATGGGGCCTACTTCGCGCTCATTTAAAGAAATATTTTCAAAATTCAAAAGTCACTAAAATTGTATCCAACTCTATGAGTAAAATTGTGATGGCCAAAAATAAATATGATTGTAAGAAGAAGAACATTTGTATTACAAATGTCAGAAAACAAAATACTTATTTACCTGTCACTTTGAAAGTAGATCTGACATTTATCAAAATAATTTGTCAGTTGAATATGACATGTACTGTTGCCGTAGACTATCATTATGCACTATTGTATTACGCCTTATAAGAATCTTGTTATTTTTTGGAGTACGAAAGCTTATTTTACTGTAAAAACATTTTCCCCATCACTTAACCTGAAATTATTTTCGTTTCATTTAACGTTGTTTCATTATAGCGTCATAGTAGGTTTTAGAATCTAGAAATTATTCTATTTTGTGTGAATTTTTTCGTTGCCTACCTAGAACAAAATTGTATTTTCTTTCAATTATAAACGATAATTTTAAGTTAATTCCTATATTTTCTATGACGAACCCAATATGGTTGCCCTAACTTTGGTATTTCCGGAGATATAAAAATTTTCCAAAAGAAAACGCAAAATTTTCCGGGAAAAACTAGTCCGATTTTCCTGGCTAACGAACTTATCCAAGCCACTTGCAAAAGGAAGGTACTCACCAAATGTTATCAAAATCGCCGCATTATTTTTTGAGTTAGCGGCGTGACACATAAATATATAAACAGATATATATATATATATATATATATATATAAACATATAAAGTCTGCAACCGACCTCAGATTTGGGTTCCAGGGGTCCCAAATAGCGCTCATTTGAAGATATTTTTTCAAAATTCAAAAGTTGTGATCTCCTCATTAGTGATTTTTTTTTAAAGAAAATTCACTAAAAGACGGCACTCACCAAATTTGATTAAAATCGGCTCATTCTTTTTTGAGTTATCGGTGTGATACATAGATACATACACACACAAACACACAAATATATATATATATATATATATATATATATATATATATATATATATATATATATATATATATATATATATATATAAATTGAAACTGACCCTGGATATGGGTTCTAGGGGGCCTAGTTCGCACTCATTTGAACAATTTTTTTCAAAAATCAAAAGTTGGGATCTCCTCATCAGTCTTTTTTTTTAAAGAAAATTAACTAAAAATATTTAGCAATAATAAAATTATTTCACCGGAAATAACCCAACTATTTGCATCAAGTATAATATTCCTAGTTTCACAGGTTTAATTATTTCGCTTTCCTACTTAGATAACTTAGTCCCAATAGGTAATTATTTGCCTGAAAAATCTGTTAGATTTTCAGAAGTTAAAAAATAAATTTTTTGTAAGAAGTAACTATTTCTTTTGCCGTAGGTATATTACAAAGCAATTTATTTGATCTAAAGAAAATTTCTTTAGATCAAGTAACTGATTTATTTTCTCTGTGTGAGCATTAAGTAGACAGGTGATAAAATTGAAAATAATGGTGTGATAGTTTTGATTGTTAAAGAGTAAGTAGGTAGGAATATAGTTAAAATCTGCATCAGAGGTGATATCGCATGAACATTTTGTTGAATCAAACCTAACAATTCTATATAAATGTGCATAAAAGCCTCCGTGATTCATTTTTAGCTTTGTAATGCCTGTAGAGTAGAACTTAGAGACTTAAGATTCGAAAATATGCCACGAATTTGTCGGAAAAATCGAGTGAATGAAAAGGTGAACCTAGTGGTTTTTAGAATTATTTACAAAGTGTTTCCAGTTAGTATCCTGGCCACATTACGTTTATAGATGTTAATTAAATCTTTATACTCCCTTATCTCATCAAAGTGAAAGATGTGTACCAAATTTCATCAAACCAATTTTATTAGTTCAGGAATTTAGGCGATTCCATTGTTTTTTTATGATTTATTAGATGTTTATTGAAATTCGCTACCATAACGTACCTGCTGCGGCCTGGCCTTATAATATTCAGAGCTTTACTATTTTTATTTACAATTAATAATATTTACATGTTAATTTAAACACCAGAAATTAAAACAAAAATCCCTAACGCTGCGCCTAGACCGGAAATGAAAATGCAGACGAATGTGCCAGAAATGCTGTCTTCATCGATACTGTAATTCCTCTTCAACTTTACTCCGACGTTTCTGCACAGATAGCACATTTTTATAGACAGAAATGGCAAATCCATTGGTCTTCGCTAAGCAACAAACTGCGAGAAATTGAACCAACTGTGGCAATCAAGAAACTTCCAGATTTATTTCGCAGGGAAGATTCCGAATTGGCCACTCTCTACATACACATGGTTATCTCTTAAATCAACAACAACGCCCTTATTGTGAGCTCTGTGACCGACCAACTTCAATTTTTTACTTACTATTGGAATGTCCCTAATATGCCTGTCCACGATTTGAAAATTTTGGTGAAAGAAACTTGTCTGAAATTTTATGTCTAAATTTTACGAATGTAAACTTAGATTTTTAAGACAGTCTAATTTATATAATAGTATTTAAGTGTATTTATTAGTTCCTCTTTTTATATATAATTTTGTTATGTATTCATTTAAAGTGTCGTTAGTGTCAATGAACTTAGTTGTTAAGGCACTTAAATTATAAATAAAAAAAAACAATTTTCTTATTTCAGGATTTTAGGAGATTCGACCGTTTTTGTAATTTTTTGAGATTTATTAGATTTTTATGAAAATTCGCAACTATAACGCGCACCTACCGCGCCCCGTGCTTATAATATCCACAGCTTTACTATTTTTGTTTACAATTAATAATATTTACATGTTAATTTAAACACCAGAAAATAAAACAAACCTCCCTAGCGCTGCGCCTGGACCTGTAATATTCATAGATTTACTATTTTTATTAACAATTAATAATATTTAAATTTTATCAAACCAATTTTTCTTATTTTAGGATTTTAGGAGATCCCACCGTTTTTGTAATTTTTTGCGATTTATTAGATGTTTATGGAAATTCGCTACCATAACGTACCTGCTGCGGCCTGGGCTTATAATATCCAAAGCTTTACAATTTTTGTTTACAATTAATAAATTTACATGTAAATTTAAACACCAGAAAATAAAACAAACATCCCCAGCGTCAGTGATGGATTTACGCCTAGGCCCGTGAGGCCCGGGCCTAGACCGGCAGGATTTGGAGGGCGGCAAACTTTTCAGAACGCCAGAATTTTAGGGTCGAAATAACGAAAATGTATTTTTAAAATTGGTTCTTATTTTTTTTAAGAATTTACAGAAAGAAATATAATATTATTCATTTTTTAATTTACTTTTCAATTCTTAGGTGCAGCTTTAATATTTTGATAAATCAATAATAATCTTTATCGAATAATGTTATTAAAAAGAAATAATCGAATTGATAAGCTAAGAAATGTAAAGGCTGGAGTGCTGTCTCATGTCAATGTCACAATGTCGGAAGACCCTTAGAAACGACAAATTCACTCGAGTGTCGTACACTCACTCATTCATAGATGGCAGTGCACGAAAATAATCAAAGGAAACATCTTGATCATTTTAGTCAAGTTTCAAAACAATAACTAGGAATTTACATCATATATGAATACGTTAATTATATTCGAAATGTGTTTCTATTCACAAGTTTCACAAAATCAACCGGGTTCTTTTTAGGTATTTGAGGTGTAGCATTTTCGTAATTTTTTCAATACAAATGCTGAATACTAGGGTTCTTTGGAACATTGTAATTAAATGGATATAATTAAAACACCATAGGCAGGGCACTGTACAAGTTTCTGTTTTGCCGGAAACATAAACTATTTCATTTAAAAGAGGACACCTATATATCATTTTACGGTCGGAAAAATAATATATTTTAAGGTAATTTTTCAAAGATCTAAACCATAACCGAAGTTTATGTGATAGTGTGTCAAAATTTGACGTTTTAAATTTGGTAACATGTGTCAAATATTTTTAGAGTAAACGTTTTGTTGCATTGTATCAAAATAATCCATAAGATCTGGGGCTTAATCGTATTTTCATATGGTAAAAATCAAGAGATTAAGGAAAAAAGTGGAGGTTAAGTTCATTCATCCATGATGGCACTAACTTTGTTAGCGAAATTATCGTTAGGTCTGAAAACTGTATTGTGATTAATTTGGTTTGCCAAATCACAAAGAAATATTAAGGGCAAGTAAATCTAAAACCGTCATCTGTCTACTCCTTTTGAAGCGGTGGATAGTGGCAGGTTGGGTTTTTGCAGTTCGATTTCGGGACCTCAATCTACCTACTCACCAAATATCATTGGAGATCTTCCCTAAGGGCTCAATGTGTTGAACCCTAAACCTAAGACACTGCAACTCAATTCACAACCTATTACCCAACTAGCAATTTGATGTTTTATTGTAGTAATAAGAACGTTTATAAAACAGTTTTTATAAAACACGGCTGTTCCTATAAACGTTTTGGTAAGGTTTATACAACGCTTATAAACGCAAAATGGGCGCAGGTTTATATAAGACTTTAGTTCTTTAGTTTATTTTATGAGGGATGTGTAAGGTGTTACAGAATAGTTTTAGAAATGTTTACCGGGCTGTAAAAGAATATGATATACGATACTTATAAAACAGTTTTATAAGGAACAATAATAAAACTAAAAATCATTTACCATGGTGTCAGTTATAGAGCCTTAATAGAGTTACTATAAAACATGTTTTATTAGAATTTCTTTATAATTAAAGAGAAATACTAAATACTTTTTTACTTTTTGTGTCTTTAGTGAAATTACTCTTACATATGTAATGCAGCGAAAAGTACAACATCTAGAAACAGCAATTCTAGTCATTGTTTGTATTGTTATTTTATATCGTTTTAATGCTGCTAGTAAGAAGCTACAGGACTCTCAAGCTGATTTATCATGTGTGGTGCAAATCTATAGTTCTTTGGCATTATTTCTTGAAGACATGAGAGATAAACAATTCTCCGAATATGAAGAAACAGCCAAAGCACTATCTGGAGTTCAAGATTATTATCGTTATGATACCTATCGCAAGAAAACCAGAAAAATTCAGGCCGATGAATCACGGGTGAATGAAAGAACACCTTTATCTGGACAAGAAAATTTTCGCACCAATGTGTGTTACCGAATTTTAGATACTTCGAGTGTACAATTGGCCGGACGTAAAAGTGCTTATTGAAAGCTTTACAAAAATTTCAATTTTTTTGATAATTTATCTAAAATAGATACAAATCAATTGGAAAATCTTGCAAATAAACTAGTTAATAAGATTTTGGAAATTAATGTATCCATTTACATGATCAACTCAAAGATTCCATAGCAAATACGGAAAATGTACGTTCTGCACAAGAAATATGCAATGTATCGCTTCTCGGAATCTTCGAGATGTTTATCCAGATGTAGATATTGCTCTACGTATTTTTTTGAGTATTCCCGCTACGAATTGTTCAGGAGAAAGATCTTTTTTCGGCAACCGTCCGGGAAGTACCCACTTCCCGAACGCTTTTTCTTTGAGAAAGTAGAATTTCTCCGGCCTAGTCCGGGAAGTATGTACTTCCCGGACTAGGCCGGGAAGAATCACATCGTTGTTGTTATTGTGAATATTAAAATCTTGGTAGGTATGATTTTGATAAATACAGTTGAACATTACCACGGTGGCTGGAAGTCTACCAATGTCGCTGAAGGATATATAGACAATTCACTAACAAACAAAATTAAAATTGCCAATACCATTCAAAAATTATCAGATGAAAACAATCAATATGGAACGGAAACTTTACCTTCTTGTTCTGACTACAAAAGGCATTTAAATATACCAAGCATTTCAAACAAATTAAATCCTTTTAATAATAGCAATTGCTCGAATTTTAATATAAATATTAATATAAATAAGAATTAAAATGTTTCTGTTAGTACCTATCTTCTGTTCGAATTTCAATATTAAATACAAATAAGAATTAAAATGTTCGAAATTTTGTTCTACAAAGAAATATAATAAAGAAATGTGTCTTATTGATTTGTTATTCTACACGGTTGCCGAAAAAATAGTGTACGCAACACGTCCCACGTCCGAAAACAGTTTTTTTGGACCCGCAGACTTCCAGGACTCGCCTACAGCTCGTCCTAGAATTTTGTCGACTCGTCCAAAAAAACAGTATTTTCCGGACTTGTAACGTAAATTACTATTTCCACCATGAAAAGGGTGAAAACTTATTTACGTGTAAGTATGGGCCAAGATAGACTTAATGTTTTGGCATTACTGTCCATTGAAGCTCAACTACTTCAATAAATTGATTATGATGACATAGTTGATGTTTTTGCACAGACGAAAGCCAGAAAGAAGAGATTTAAAAATTGAGCAATACATTAAAATTTAAGAAAAATGCTTATTATCTATTTCGTTAGAGTTTAATAAATATTTATTTGTATTGTTTTGTAATGATATTTCAATAAAATAAAAATTATATTTAAATAATAATATTGAATCAAAATGAATTGAATTTTGTTATTCGAAGAGGGCGGCGCATCAGACAGAGCCTAGGGCGGCAGCAAGCCTAAATCCGCCACTGCCCATCGCTGCGCCTATATTTGTAATATTCACAGCTTTACCTACTATTTTTATTCACAATTAATAATATTTAAATTTATGTAAGACTAGATGCATTCTCGCAACAATTAGAATGGTAGACCGGTTTATATTGTTGCGAAAATGCTTCTAGTCTTACATACTTTGTCCCTATATTGGGGTAGAAATGGGCCAGGGCTGACAATTTTCTAAATTGTTAGTTGGTTGTATACAGGCTCTATTTTTTAACACTTTGTGTTATTTGGAGCTGGCGTGACAACATACTACTTGGTTCCGCACCTAGGTGGCGGCAGGTCCACCACTCACTTAGAATATTTAAATTTCATCAAACCAATTTTCTTATTTCAGGATTTTAGGAGATTCGACCGTTTTTGTAATTTTTTGAGATTTGTTAGCTTTTTACGAAAATTCGCTACTATAACGCACCTGCTGCGGCCTGGGCTTATATTATCCAAAGCTTTACTATTTTTGTTTAGAATTAATAATATGTACATGTTAATTTAAACACCGGAAAATAAAACCAAAATCCCTAACGCTGCTCCTGGACATGTAATATTCAGAGCTTTCCTATTTTTATTAACAATTAATAATATTTATATTTCAGCAAACCAATTTTATTATTTCAGGATTTTTAGAGATTCGATTGTTTTAGATTTTTGTATTTCTTTACATTTTTATGAAAATTCGCTACCATAACGCACCTGCTGCGGCCTGGACTTGTAATATCCACAGGTTTACTATTTTTATTTACAATTAATAATATCTACATGTTAATTAAGCACCAGTAAATAAAACGAAAACTCCTACCGCGACGCCTGGACTTGTAATACCTATTCACAGCGCTACTATTTTTTTTCACAATTAATAATATTTAAGTCCATCCTAATTGAAACACCGAAAAATAAAACAAAAGTTTCTTAAGGCAACATATTTCAAAGTCTTCCTTTTCCATCCTTGAATAACCAACAACTGTCCTAATAATATTTAAAATCAGTTTGAAAAGGCATAAATCCAGTTTATTTACATTTACCTTTCTTTTCAGACTGTCATCACGCTTCAACGACAAAAATAAGAAGGCAATTTTCCCTGCAAAGCAGCGAAAGCAGCAGCAATAAGTCCACACACAGAAAACTGCAAAAGGAAAGTCGAATTGGCGTCGCCGTCGTCACAGCTTTACCATCATCGGGACAAGCTGGGGAGAGCCAAGGCATTAAGCAGTCAAGAAATGTCCCCTCCGACGAACACAAACAAAACAAAAAAAGCCTCATAGCTGGCGTGTTATAAAAAGCTCCAGCAACGCCTCTATAGGCATAACCTTGTAACTCCTGCCCACCACAAGTGTGAAAAGGGTGGGGAGAATGTCGCCCCGCTATTGGCTGAGCGGCGAGAGCTGACACCGACCGACCAATAGCGACGCACTCCTGTCATTAACACACGCAGTCCGGACCCGTTCGCTTTCCTTCTATAGTCTCACTTTACACTCTGCGCGGTGAGGAGGTGTCAAAATTCACACTCGGCCAAAACCACCCCATTGTGTTCCATCTAACAGCATCCCCGAATCCGGATCATCACCGACAACACTAGTACGCGTCTCGAACTCTCGCCAATCGCTCGAATCACGGTGTGCCGCGCAATATTCAGCTGTTTATATATATGTACATTATAAAACAAATGACAGTGACAGTGACCGGACAAGTGTATCAGTGTCTGATGTGTCTCAAACTGTGCCTAGCATGATGTTCTGATCCGGACACCCTGGAAAACATCACCGACGGCTCCACCGGCTTTTCTGTAATATCCAGTGTGTAACTTTTGTTTATATATATGAGAGAGAATAAGCGGTCGAATCTCGTCGATTCCACCGCTGATCAAAAATCAACCAAATGCGTTTCGAGACGGCATTAGAATCATCTCTGGACCCGAAATTTAAATCCAGCATGGCTTATCATCCTTTCCTGCAGTTACCACGACAGACTGATTTCAGTGTCAGTTCCCTATTGACGGCAGCCAACAACAGCGCGAACCCGGCTAATACATCACCTACGACGCCGGGTTTCTTTCCGTCGCTCGCCGGAGCTTTCGGTGCACAGACTCCGCACGGCTGTTACCCCGGAACTTTGATACCTAAGATTAATCATCCCCATGCCCATCATGCTTTGAGTGGACATCCGTATACCACAGCGGAAGATGTAGTTTTGGCGGCGGTGGCGGCTCACAATCATCATCCGGCGATGGTTAGGCCGCTGAGGGCTATCCAGCCCGAAGAAGACGGGGTTGTGGATGATCCTAAGGTCACGCTGGAAGGTAAAGACCTGTGGGAGAAGTTTCATAAGCTCGGGACGGAGATGGTTATCACTAAAAGCGGCAGGTAAGCCTCTTAAGTTCTTTTTGTAGTGTAAGTCTTTTAGTTGTGATTTTTTCTATGGTTTAATAGGAAGTTAAAGATCTTAAATTGTGTAATACGGGTGCTCTCGAAAGGATAATGCAGTATAATAATGTTAACTTGGACGAGTAGCCGCTGATTGCTATCTTAAAAGGGAGGTTTAGATTTTGCGATTGAGATGCGGCTAGAAGACAATTTTGACAGTTATTGTTGGATTTATCGTGATCAGAGAAGCCATTTGTTGAATAAAATTTGCGAAAATATAGGCACGTATTTATATATTATGTAGAAACAAATGAATTTCCATCGTAATACTATTTTTAGTTGTAACGAGACGAAAAATAGGTTTTGTAGCTAGATAAGGGTTGCTTCATCAAAATTTTACTAAGCTGTTAATTATCCGTAGAGAAAATAAATTAAAATACCCAATACCGATAGGTAACGTGCATACTAATTTACCGCTTCTAGTTTCATCTATTTTTAACCATTAAATCAGCTTTCATAAAAGTCATTTAGAAGTTTTTACTAATCTGTAAAATTCAGTTAATTGCAGGCATTTATTTACGAAACTTTCATCCCCCAAAAATATTAAAATACCTACCGAATACAGAGAGAGGCTCGCATAGAAATTTACCACTTCTATTTTTATCTATTCTTAATAAAAACATCAGCTTTTAAAAAAGTCTTGTAGAAGTTTTTACCAAGATGTGAAATTTAATTTATTTTAGGCATTTATATAGGAAAGTTTCGTCCCCCAAAAATATCAAAATACCTACCGCATAAGAATTTGCCACATCTAGTTTTATTTAGGTACTTTTGACCAAAAAATCAGCTCTCAAAAAAGCCATGTAGAATAGAAGTTTTTACTAAAGTGTAGGATTTAATAAATTGTATGTATTTATCCCCAAAACTTTCGTCCCCTAATAATATTAAAATAACTACCAGATATTGCTTGCATAAAAATTTGCCGTTTCTGGTTTTATCTATTTTTAACCACAAAATCAGTTTTTAAAAAAGCCATATAGAAGTAAAAGATTTAAGTAACTGTAGATATTTATACAAGAAAGTTTCGTCCCCCAAAAAGAATAAAATACCCAATATAGCTACATAAAAACAAATGATTTCTAATTTTATCTATTTTAATAAAGTTCTGCTTCTAAAAAAGTTACGTAGACGTTGTTACTAAGATATGAAATTTAATTAATTGTGGGTATTTATATACTAATTCACCCCGAAAAATATAAAAATCCCCAATATAGCTCGCATAAAAATTTACCGCTTCCAATTTTATTTTTCTTTAACCAAAAATCAGCTTCCCGAAATGTCACGTAGAAATTTTAAATAAAATGTAACATTTAATTAATTTTAGGTATAGATATACGAAAGGCCCGTTACCCAAAAATAGTAAAATACCCAATATCGCATAAAATTTTATGGCTTTTCGTTCGATCTATTTTTAACCAAAGGATAAGATTTTAAAGCAGCCATACCTATAGAGGTTTTCTTTGGGCAGTAAGGTTGAATTAATTGTAGGTACTTAAATACGTAAGGTCCGTCCCTCCAAAAAAATTAACAACCGAATATTATAGCTTACATAATAATTTACGGCTTCTAGTTTTATTTATTTTTTTACCGAAAAATCAGCTTCAACAAAGTCATGTATCTAGAAGTTTTTTACTCGGGTGTAAAATTGAAGTAATTGCAGATATTTATATAGGAAAGTTTCGTGCCACAAAAATTATAAAATACTAATATAGCTTATACAAAAATTTAACCATTCCACTTTTACCTATTTTGAACCAAAAAATCAGCTTATAAAAAAGTTTTTACGAAGGTGAAAAATGTAACTGATTGTAGCTATTTATAGGTATACTAAATTTTCATCCCGCAGAAAATATTGAAATAGCCAATATAGCTCCAAAAATTTATGTTATTATATATATATATATATATATATATATATATATATATATATATATATATATATATATATATATATATATATATATATATATATATATATAATAAATGTAGGTATTTATATACGAACGTTTCGCCCCCAAAAATATTAAAATACCAAATATAGCTCGCTTAAAAAATTGACGCTTTTGGTTTTATTTATTTTTTAGCCAAAAAAGCTTCCAAAAAAGTCATGTTGAAATTTTTAATAAGTTGTCAAATTTCATTGATTGTAGGTATTTATATAGGAAAGTCTTCACCTAAAATATTAAAATACCCAATATCGCACAACAAATTTCCGCTTCTAGTTAAATCTATTTTTAACCAAAAAATTAGCTTTTCAAAATTTTATGTAGAAGTTTTTTACTAGGGTGTCATTGTAGGTATTTATACAGGAAAGTTTCGTCCCCCAAAAATATTAAAATACCCAATATAGCTTACATAAACATTTGCAGTTTTTAATTTTAGCTATTTATAACCAAAAAAATCAGCAATTAGAAAAGTCATGTAGAAGTTTTTACTACGGTGTAAAATTTAAATAATTGTGGGTATCTATATAGGAAAGTTTTGTCCCAGAAAAATATCAAAATACCCAACATATCTCGTATAAAATTTACGGCTGTTAGTTTTATTTATTTGTAACCAAAAATTAGCTTTTAAAAATCTATGTAGACATTGTTACTAAGGTATAATTTTTTTTAAAATTATAGGTATTTATGTACAAAAGTTTCACCACCAGAAATGTTAACATACTCAATATAGTTCGCATAAAAAATTACCGCTTCTTGTTCATTTTCATTAACAAAAAAAAATCAGCTTTTAGAAAAGTAATGTAGAAGTTTTTACCACGGTGTAAAATTTAATTAATTGTAGGTTTTTATATAGAAAAGTTTGGTCCCCCAAAAATGTTAAAATACTTACCCAATATAGTTTGCATAAAAATTTACAGTTTCTAGTTTTATCTATTTTTAATAAAAAAATCAGCTTTTAAAGAGTCATGCAGGAGTTTTTACCCCACTAGGGTATAAAATTTTAATTAACTACAGGTGTGTCTAAGTATACGAAACTTTCGTGCCCAAAAATATACTAGATGTTGGTAGATATATTTCTAATAAAACCAGAAACCAAACTAATTAAAACTATGTGAAAGAAACACTCAACAAAGTAATTCAGTAAGAAGATTTGAAACCTTCAATACAATTGTTTAAATTAGAATCTGCCGATACATTACTTTCAGAAAATTTCATTTTCTCTTGCCTACAATTTCGCCGATAAAAAATATAAATATTTCAGAAAGTAATATAGACGTAAGTGCTAACAAATAAAGAGAGCTGGATGTATTTTTCTGGAAATATTTTTCATCACAATTATTTTAATAGTAATTTTTTCGATGATAAACACTTCAAAATAACAACGAAATCGCGGTTTAATTTTCTATGCAACTAAATTCTTTCTGACTAAAGTTGTAAGAAGTTTCTAGTGCATATCTAATGATAGAGTCATAAAAAGTACTACATATTATGTCAATTTACGAGAATTATATTTTTATGTTCTAACAAAGTTCCTTTTACCTATTTTAAATTGGAAAAAATTCTGGCATTGATTAATGTCAATGTTTTAATGCGAAAGATCGTACCTTAAAAGGATACTGCATATAAATGTTGGCGATCTCTAATTAGAATCGAAACCAACCAGATGAAAATTATGTCAAACAAACCTTCTAAAAAAATGTGTCTAAATTGCGATCTGTTCGCACACAGCTTTTTAGCGATTTTTTATTTTAAAAAAAAAATCGCTAATAGAGATGTATCGATGGTGATATTTTTCAAAAATTGTTTCAAACGAGCGCGAATTTGGAATTTGATCAGAATAACTAGAATTTTTTTACACTATTCCTGCTAATTAAAGTACATGATTTTATACTCCTACAGAATTTCTTAATCTAGCAGCAGAGATTTGGGTATGCTGTTAACTTTTAGTGAATTTTCGTAGAAAAAAATCCCTATTAGGGAGATCCTGACTTTTGAATTTTGGAACATTTTTTGAATAATAATGGGCCGATTTTGATAAAATTTAGCATCTACCTTCGTTTTGTAAATGGCTTGGATAAGTTCGTTAGTTAGGAAAATCAAACGGGGTCTTCCGGTAAAATTTTGAGTTTTCATTCGAAAAAAAATTGTATCTTAAAAAATAAAAAAGCTATGATAACCAAATTTAGTAGGTAGGTTTACGATATAAAAACTAAACCAGACACTAAAAGTTAGATTTGTATGTTACAATGAAAAAAAGTTATAAAAAAATATTTTGTGCCAAATCATTTCTATGAAATTCACTACCATAACGCACTTGCTGCATCCAGGCTTTTTTTAAAATCATTTCTACACCACTGACTTCAATGCAAATATGACACATTTTTTGTAGATACCTCGTTTTGTCTTCGAAAGAAAACTCATCTTACGTTTTCGTTAAGTTAATTACATATGACGATTTTTTGATTTATTCGTAAGGAAAATTTAAGATTAATAAAATATTGACTGCAAAAGGTATTATTTTGGTTATGAAAAAAAAAACTGCTTGCAAAGATAGTCGACGGGACCACACCCCTATTTTAGCAAACGCAGCTGAGACAAAATTATTTAGGATCGGGTTAGGCCTCGCCGAATAATCAGTTATTATAGGTACACAGGAAAAACAAATGTTTGTCGAATTAAGGACCTCCACATTTTTAAGTCGTTTAAAAATAATTTAAGTTGATGAAAATATTTTTCCTTACGATCATTTTTTTATTATTTTGGGTGAAAATTAATTAAATCGCATTAAAATCTAGAGAGTCAACTTTTTATCAAACAATAGAATATCGTTTACACTCATATACAAAATAAATACCTACAAAACATTTTACATGTCCCGTCAGTGGTTACAAAAAGTTTACAGAAATAAAATTAAATCATAATACCTAGGAGTCATAGGTGTCTATTGGTGAATTTTTATTTAAAAAATTTACTAATAAAGTGGTAACGATGGAGAGAAAATTGTTTCAAATGAGCGCGAACTAGGACTCCTAGAACCCATATTCGGGGTCAGTTTCAATTTTTATATGTTTATATATATATATATATATATATATATATATATATATATATATATATATATATATATATATATATATATATATATATATGTACTCAACCAATAACTCAAAAAATAAGCAACTGATTTCGATAAAACTCGGCAAGTTTCTTTTCTTTTATTAATGGCTTGGATGAGTTCGTTAGTCAGGAAAATCGGATAACGTTTTCCGGGAAAATTTTGTTTCAAAAAAAATATTTTTCTCCGAAAATTACAAAGGTATTTTAATGAAATTTGGTATATATGTTGCCTTGTAAAAGACCTTACTACACACTAAAATTAAACTTTCTACATTTTTAGAAAATTGAGTTATTCAAATTTTTAACTTTCATTTGAAAAAAATTATTTCTCATAAAATTACAAAGTTATTTTGATGAAATTTAGTGGAGATGTTTCACTGGGTAAGACCCTACTATACACCAAACTTCAACTTTCTAAGTTTGTAGAAACTTGAGTTATTCAAATTTGAAGCATTTAATAGAAATTTACTACTATAACGCACTTGCTGCGTCCTGAACCTTTTCTATTTGGTCCCCGTTCTAATACGTATAACTGTTGTTTTGTTCTTTATCATAATTTTCATTAAAAATAGTTAGTGGTTCTAAATAAAGGTATATTAGAATATCAGACAATGTTTTTGATTTTAGTTTTTTTTGGTACTAGAGTAATTTCTTTAAGCGCAAGCATTAGACAATTGCCCGGTAGCTATGAGTGAATGTGGACATTATCTTATTTACCGATCTAATAAATTACTTTACATACCACCATTCATATTAATCGATATTTATCGCTATTAAAATTTTATAAGCTTCTTTATAGGTAAATAATAAATTTAAGTAGAAACTAATTTAGATCCATCAATCAACTCTGATAATGCGATAACTCTTAATAAACTCGCCATTACGGACCTGAATATTTTGTAGGTTGATAATTATAAACGGCAGTAACTTGCAGATTACAAAATTGAATTGCAATTTTTATAGGTTAATGTTTTTATAGGCATAATATTAGTTTAATGCGAAAGCGTAATTGATAAAAATAGATTTTTAATGTAATTTCTAAACTACTAATTAACTGATATTATTTAATCGACTAATAAAAATAAATTTGTGGAGATAAATCAAATTTTTAATCATTTTGGGTTGAGCCTGCGTTTAATAACGGTTTATTAACAATGATAACATGTAATATTTGTATATTTATATCAAGAGAATTATTAAATTGATAGTTTATGTGTGTGTGCGGCTAGCCTGAAGCCACAGTAATAAATTTCAGGACATAAAAATCTCAATCTCTTTTTTGACAACAAAATTGATTTTGTTTGTTTAACTTCGGCCTAATTCTGGCATTGGGTATCACCAACATCATTGCCATGAAGCAGTATCTCTTGATCAACCTGAATATTCTCCGGAATCATTGCTTTTTGTAGGAAAGTAGGTATTTTTTCCGTGTCGCAACAGCGTATGTTACACAGGACCGACAGCTTTCAATCTGCCAAAACACATCATCGTTGCCTAAGACATGTTTTTTACAGTCTTTACTAAACTAGTTACCTATTTACTACCCAACTAACAAAAATGTTCTATAATTTTTAAATAATAGTGCAAATTTGTTGTGTTACTGTTATATTACTGCTCTTCACAAGCAGTTTTGTTCTATTAAGACTCCCAAGGTGAATATTTACCTTTTCGCACCAAAATGCTTCTTTAAATTTATTGTTAGAATGTTCGTAGAGCAGAATTATAAAACATTTTAGAGATTTCGTTTTTCGTTGTTTTGTAAACGTCTATACAACAATCGTTATAGAATATATTAGCTTACAGAACAAAATTGTTCTGTAATGGCTTTATAACAACGATCTTCCAAACATATCTGTCAATTTGCAAACACTTATAAAGCTTTTCTTTAAGTGATTATGTGAGCAATTATAAAACAGTTTTGTTAACATTTTCTACGATACAATATAGCTGCAAATAGCATAGTCTACTTGAACGCAGGTGTTAAAAAACTATTTTATTGTTGGATGGAACGCGACTGTAATAGAACACTTAGAAAACAATTATAGTACAAAATTGTTCCTTTGCATAAAACTGCGTTCGCTGGGATCTTTATAAATTATTATATTATAGCTTTTGTAAGAAGCACCGTTATATACTTTTTATTTCGTGGCAAGTTGTGTATTCTGTAGCGTGTAATTTCTAAACATGTCTAATTTGCAATAAATAAATAAATGGAAACGGGTGAAAAGAAGCGGTGCTTATCGAAGGAAAGTCAATTAATATAAAAATATTTTAGAAAGTAGCAAATTTGTTAATAAACATGTTAGTAGTGTTTTGCATAGTAAGCAGCACAACAAACAACAATTTGGGTTTGAGGTTAAGTCACATTGCTACTACATTTATGTTGCATAAATATCGCAGCTAACATGAGATTAGCACTATACTCATATGTAAGTGTTGCCGAAAATGCTTTTATAAAACAATTAACTACACCACATGTGTTATAGAGCTACGCGCAGGTCTCTCTCAGTGCAGCAATGGGAACATATTATTTTAAAGCTCTATAAGCGCTGTTTGTGTAACAATGTGCTTACTGCGCCATCTGAAGCCACACTGTCAATATCATTATCAGTTTGCCCAAATGTTAGGGCACAGGACCGTACTAAGCCATAAATAGTTGTTAATGGTTAGTTACTCATGATCATGATACAACAAGTAGAGATATTACATACACATCACATTACATATTACATACACATACACATCCTCACACACGCACGTGCACGTATTAAGATCCGAAATTATTTTCTGACTTAAAATTAATTAAAGTGAAGAAATTGGCTTTGTTATTATAAACTGCAGGGGATTATAGTAAAATGAAAATATCAAAATTCTCAAACTTTTTGGTTCCTTGTAGGAATGGGGAGAAAAAATGTAGTAATTATGTAAAGCATACATAGAGACTTGGCAAATATCGATGCCGCTAGTCTACTTTTACTGTAAAAGCCAAACTTTAAAATTAACAATAAAAGTCAATGCCAAGCCTACTTTATTTTTGTTTAAATACGTCTCTGTTGTAGCAGTGACTTAAGAGACAAAATAGTTATGTAGTAGTTGCAGTCGTGATAAAAGTGATTTATAAAGCCGACGCTATGTTTTTATGCAATTCCTGTATTTGTTTGGTAGCCATCTTGAACGAAAAAAAAAGTTTTATAAGTATCGTATATCATATTCTTTTACAGCTCGGTAAACATTTCTAAAACTATTCTATAACACCTTATAAAATAAACTAAGGAACTAAAGTGTTGTATAAACCTGCGCCCATTTTGCGTTTATAAGAGTTGTATAAACGTTACCAAAACGTTTATAGGAACGGTCATGCTTTATAAAAACTGTTTTATAAACGTTCTTATGACTACAATAAAACATCAAATTGCTAGTTGTTCAACACATTGAGCCTTTAGGGGAGATCTTCAATGATATTTGGTGAGTAGATAGATTGAGGTCCCGAAATCGAACTGCAAAAACCCAACCTGCCACTATACACCGCTTCAAGGCGAGTAGACATATTACGATTTTAGATTTACTTGCCCCTAATATTTTCTTGTGATTTGGCAAACCAAATTAATCGCAATACAGCTTTCAGACCTAACGATCGTTTCGCTAACAAAGTTAGCGCTATCGGGGATGAATGAACTTAACCTATAATTTTTTTCTTAATCTCTTGATTTTCACCATATGAAAATACGATTAAGCCCCAGAACTTATGGATTATTTTGACACAATGCAACAAAACGTTTACTCTAAAAATATTTGACATATATTACCAAATTTAAAACGTCAAATTTTGACACACTAACACATAATCTCATGTTCTGGTTTAGATCTTTGGTAAACTACCTTAAAATATATGATTTTTCTGACTGTAAAATGAAATATAGGTGTCCTTTTTTTAATGAAATA
The DNA here is from genome assembly GCA_964006375.1 of Tillus elongatus. Taxonomy (NCBI): domain Eukaryota; kingdom Metazoa; phylum Arthropoda; class Insecta; order Coleoptera; family Cleridae; genus Tillus; species Tillus elongatus. Next base: position 78,148,651 of record OZ023270.1, read on the forward strand.
GTTTGTTTCCGGAAAAACAGAAAGTTGTATAGTACCCTGCCTGTGATGTTTTAAATTGTATCCATTTAATTATTAATCTTCCAAAGAACCTAGTACCCAGTATTTATATTGAAAAAGTTAAGAAAATGCTACACTTAACCTCAAATACCTAAAAAGAATCCCGTTAATTTTGCAAAACTTGTGAATAGAAACACATTTCGAATATAATTATTTATTAAACGCAACATATTTCAATTATATGAGGATGTAAATGTCTCTTTTAAAAAAAGTGCCATCTAGATGGCTGGTAATTTTTTTCCAAAGTGCCAACCTTTCGCGTCCAACACCGTTTTTAAAATGCTTTTTAGTTTTTAAGGAAGTGGCGTATGGAGTTTTAAGCGAAACGCCTATATATATATATATATATATATATATATATATATATATATATATATATATATATATATATATATATATATATATATATAGTGTGTCCCCGGATCGACGCATGAATAAGTGAAAAAGACCGTAATTTTTTGAGTTAAAACTTTATTTTCTGGGAATAAGCCCTGCTTAAATAAAAAATAATTTACGTCATATTTTTTATTTTGACTTTCCAAAAAGTACGGTACACCGTGTATTAAAACAAAGTCATTACCGTCCATACAAACCTACAATCGTAAGCTTCAATTCTGAAGATGGTATCAAGGACAATGTCAGCAAGATGAAAATTTTCATTTGAAAATAATATGGACTGATGAATCCAGATTTACAATTGTGGTGTGTATAATCGCCATAATAGGCATTATTAGGCAAATGAAAATCCCCATCTAAAGGAAGAAAGACGATTGCAAGAGAGATTTGGTAATAATGTTTGGTACGGCTTATTAGGTAAAAAACTGTTATTTTTATTTGTATATTAGACAGCTAATTTTATAAAAATCAGGTAACTTTATTGTTGGTCCTTTCTTTTTGAAAATAATTTAACTGGGGAAAGGTATCTTAATCTATTGAGAAGTGATATCTTACCAACAATTAGAAGAGTTCATGATAATTTAGACGACATTTGGTACCAACAAGACGGTTGTCCAGCTCACAATGTTAGGATCGTCAAAGAATTTTTGTACCAAAATTTTAATAATGGTGTCATTTGTAGCAATGGCCCGATTCGTTGGTGTGCTCGAAGTCCTGATATAACACCCATGGATTTTTATTTTTGGGGTACGCTGAAGAATGATGTGTATAAATTCGATTCACCACAAAATATCAATGAATTACGAAACAGAATCACGGAAGCTATAAATCATATTAACCAAAACACCCTCACCAAAATATTTTGGTCCTGTGCGTTTCTCTGATCATCAGGGGTACTCCATTTTTTAAATGCTTATATCTTTTTTTCTTTTAACTTAGAGCTCTGAATTTTGGTATGTTGAGTACGTTCTATGGTAGAAACTTGCCTGTCAAATTTCGTTGCCATAGCTTTCTTATTTTTGGAGATACACAAATTTTCCGAAAGAAAACCCAAAATAGATCCTTACATTTCCTATAAAGTGAACGGGATCGGCAGAATTTCCATGTTGGCAAGGTAATATTGCCCCCTGTCGTCGGTGATCGACAATAGCCTGGGAAATAGGCCGACCTTAAATAAAAAGGACTAAAACAATTGAAGGTGTAATAATTTTATAATAGGAGCCGTTTAGGTAATTTCTGCTAGTTTAAATATTACCTACTTATTATTATAAGTAAGTACCGATTTAAACCTTTAATTTTTACTAAGTAATTTGCTGCAATAAAAGTAAATAACCGTTCGGTTTTACCATCTCTTCTCACATGGTCTATTACCAAAATATCATTACCGTCCTGATAATTATTGTAATTTTTTCCCGGTGACGATCTTTATATCAATCAAGTCGTCTCAGCGATGTAATTTTATAGTTTTCTGAATTAGGCTGGTCATTTAGTCGTTTCTTTTTTAAAACATAAGTATGTGAAGATTCTTCACAGCATCCGCTTAAAACTTCAGGAAACACAATTAGGATAACCGGCGATAATTCACCTCCCAGACGAGTTTCTTCTTGCCGGTAATTAACCAAATCCTAGGAAGAACGAATGAATATGCTCAGTGCGGAGGTCTCTATGGTAATCTTTTTATTATGCCTCTCTCAACAAATTAGTTTATATTAATTAGACCGCCAGATTCGATGCGGGTAAAAAAGAGAGAGGGGGGATGTTTTAATTATAAATCTTATATTCAAACTGTCTGCAGTAACTGAATACAGTAACGGACTTGATATTCTGTTTGTAGTTTTGACGAATTTTTACAAAGAAACCCATCTCCTAAGTTTTCATAAATTTTCTTACACACACACACACACAAATTTTCTCAAATTTACTAATGAGAGCATCTCGACTTTTGAACCTTCAAATTTTGAAATTTCATTTAACCGAGCGCGAACTAGGCTCCCTAGAACACATACATGAGGTCAGTTTAAGTTTATATATACATATATATATATATATATATATATATATATATATATATATATATATATATATATATATATATACAGTCTGTCCCAAACTGGATGGGAATGTATTGCTATCTCCGTTATTATTAGAGATAGGGAGACGATTAAAGTAGCAATGCTTTGTAGAATTTCATGCTCGTTCTAAATATTACTTGTATTTTGCTCTGCCTCTGTTCGTTTTCTTGAAAAAAACAAAATTTCTCGATTTCTTTTTTCTTCAATATTTAAGTAGGCGTTTATTTGACATGTCTAAGAGATGCACCTTATCAGGAGGAGCCCTTACAGAGAGCATCGTGTACCGACGTTGCGAGATGTTGTCCTTAATGGCGGGCAATTTAAACGAATGAAATTATAGGCGATTTGGGACTTGATGTTTATGTATATCGAATAATACGTGTAGGTATACAGTTTTCATTTTTGTCGATTCTAAAATTTGGTTGATTTATAATAAAAGAGACATTTAAATTCTAAATAAATGGTTTTATTTATTCATAATAAACAATATAAAAAGAAGACTCATAAATAACCCAATATAATTATACATAACTATGGTCATGTTTTTCGTCAGTGGAGGTGTACAACGATTCAGATAAAGTTTCTTTGATGATCTGGATCTCATCACCTTCAGGTTTTTTGTTAAACACATTTTTTCTGACTACTTTTTTCTTTGTTGGGAAAAGTGTTTGTTTCTTTATTTTTTTTTATTTGGCGGGGAATTTGTAATTTCCATACATAATAACTTTCTAGCATCCACATCTTCCGAGGCAGGTTTTATGGCCAGCAACACTTTCAAATTTTTTAACATAAAGGTATGTTGGTCATGTGAGAAGTTAAGAGTCTTTATATTTGCAATTATTTGCAAAGCAGATGCCTCAATAGCACAAGTCGTTCTTTTTGAGGTTGTAATCATCAATGATTTCATTTTGCTTCTTGTATAATAACACAGGATTTAGTGTTCTGGCTGAACTTCTGACCTCTTCAACCCACAAATCAACACTGACACCATTATCTTTATGGCCTTCTTGAATAGAAATATTGAATGAGGTTTTTATATTTAAAATACCTTGTCTTGTAATAAGATCATCACTCCCAATATTTGGTGGTATATTGTGTCTCACTTCATCTAACATTCTGAAAATGAAATTAATATAATAATACGGTCGCAGAAAAAATATTGCATCACATTCCGAAAATATTTTAGTGGACTAGCAAGCTTGGAGTACTCGTGTACATATTGTATCACGTTTGGTTCAGAAATATTATGCACTTCTCTTGTATGACGATTCAAACATCCTTGAGTAGAGAAACACCTTTCTCAATGAAAACAAAAAACGGGCATCTTCAAGTGCAAAACAAACAAGAAGCAACGCAAAGTTTAAATAAAACAATTAGGTAAACCGCAAATAGTTTACCAACACGAACTGAAATCTAACCTAACCTCAACACAGGGGATTATGAGAAACGTGACAGGCACCAACAATGTGGCAACGTCGGTACACGATGCTCTTTGTAGGTGCTCCTTTATCAGGACAGTAATCTTTTCGTGCTATTCTCAACTTTGGATTGTCATTTGTTTTTGAGCTACAGGTATCAAAGTTTGTTTTTATTGTGGCAGCCATATTAGATTTTTTGGTCGTGTGATAGCCTGTGAAAAGAGCTTTCCAATGATGTACAACACGCTTGAGAAATCTTGTAATTGCACTGACAATTTTGAGGAAAACCGTTTTGAGGATAGTAGGCTATGAAATCTAATACCAGAAAACAAATGACAAAAGAAAAGGTGTTTAAAAAGCAGTAGGCCATGGTGTCTAACAATAGACTTCTACTTTTAACATAATTTTCCGTAATGATTCATGATAAAAAAGGAACTTTGAGCACACCAATGAATCGACCCATTATTACAAATGATATTTTACATTACAATATTGTCCTAAAAATTGTTATAATTTAATTAAATAGGTAAACTTAGTAAATAACTAAATTTACTAACAGAACTCAATAAAAAGCAGATTAATGATTTACGAAGACGCCTTTGAAAATTGTTTGTTTTTAAACGTAAGTTAACTGAAAAACAACAGAAGAAAGGTTGCTAAGGATATATCACTATCTCGACAATTAAGAATACTGTCATTCCTAATTATCTGAACGACTTGAGGTGTATTTAACACGTTGCTTAAAATTTTGTACTAAATAGTTTGTTTCCTGTTTATTTTAACTATTATTCAACAATATGTTCAGTAATAAAGAATATTTTGACATGTTGGGATGTTATATTCGTTACAACCGAAATACTAAGGCAGCTGCAAGTTCATATCAAAACAACTACCCAGAAAGACGACAACCAAACACCAAAATATTTCGCAGGATAGTGACCAATTTATTGAACGACGGTAGCTTCCACGCAAAGAAACTACCAGTGCTTAGAAATGCTTGTTGTTTAACTAATTCATTAATGATCTTCAATAAGCTCTTTCAGTTGACTGGCTTCGCCATGCCGATGACCTAAAGATTGTAACTGAGATTGACTCCATCACTAATTGCTCGAGACTGGAGCAATCCCTTCATTAAATCTTAACAAGTACAACATGGTGACTTATGCTCTTAAGCAGGCACCAATAAAATTTTGTTACAGAATCAATGTCTGTCCAGGCACGAAACATTCCTTGATCTTGGATTCCCTTTTGACCCTAAGATGTCCTTTGTACCTCATGTTGAGAGGGTTGTGTCTGTCGCCTACAGGAAGTAAGGACTTGTTTTTAGAAGCTGTAGGGATTTTTCAAACAGCACTTTGTAATGCTTTCGTTAGGCCAAAGCTTGAGTATGCTTCTCTCGTTTGGTCCCCTGGTTATCTGACGCCCAGTGAGGGGATTGAAAGAGTTCAGCGACGGTTTATCAAACATCTTGACTTTCGTCATGACGGTATTTACCCGCCCATAGGTTTTTCATCTAAGGCACTGCAAGACTATTTTCCATTTGGAGTCGGTGTTCTCGCCGGGAGTTTGCTGCACTTCAATTTCTCCTAAAATTAATGAGAGGTTGGGTAGATTGCCCTGACTTACTTTGCGGCCTTAACTTTAATGTGCCAAGACTGTTTTCGAGACATCCAAGGTGCTATCATCACTCAGTGGCGCGAGCCAATGTTTTGCGATTTTTACCACTCCATCGTATGTGTGCTAAATGGAACAAATATTATGATGAAGTTGATCTTTTTTCTTGCACTTTGAGCTCGGTAAAGAAGCATGTTTTATCTTAGATTTAGCTATATTTTAGTAATTACTTTTAATGCTGACTATTATTATATTGTCTATCAATCTATAATTGGGTTCCAACCTGTTGATTGTTTATTAAATAAATAAATAAAACTATTTGTTTATTCCTGTTGTATAGGTTTGAAAGATTTGCCTGTATTTCTGGAGCTATTGGGTTTTTACTGTGCATTGTATCTATTGTATGATGGATAAGTGTCTACATACAGCAGCCTTATTAGCGTGATGGTACATCTATCTAAAATAACCTAGACGAGTGATTTAATTTTTAAACGGATATCCGAAATCTTTTGTAGTACATTATGTTGATTCATACACAAATTATGTATATTTACATAGGATTGACCGCAAACAAGAAAATTTAGAAGCGCTACTCCGAACCTGGTACCAGTTTCCATGCTGAAAAAGTTGTTGAAAAAGCTGTTGTATTAAATTACTCACAACAGGCCTGGAAGTGAAATAATCAATTTTATAAGACGGTGTATGTAGGTATACGCGCTATTTAAAAATTTGTCACGGGTTTTTTGGTCGCCGGGATGGTTGTTTATTTTCACACGTTGTCGACTAGATTTCTCTCGAAACGTGCAACTAATTTTCCTGATTATTTTCAGCGAGCGAGAAGGAAATTCGTTACGAATTAAACTGATGAAAACTGATTTAACACCAATTAAATCAGGCCTGTCTAACACAATTTTAAGGGAAACATATAAAGAGATTAGATAAATTTTACGGATTAATATTATGAACGTATTAATTATTGGGATATTATTATGGCATTTGTATTTTATAATAATTATTATTCAATGTGTGTAAGAAATAAGCAACTTTAAACAAGTGTATTATCCAAATAAAACTGTCAAAATATTTGTGCAGAACATTTCATAAATTTGTGATCTTCATAGTTCTTTTTCTTTCTTCTTATCCATGATAACACTGCTTGAAATGGCGTTTGTATTAATAAGCTTTAATAACCTTGACTTTAAATTTTAAAAATTCGCTAATACAGCCAACCCCTTCGTATTTTCAAATAGCTGCAATTTTATATATATATATATATATATATATATATATATATATACATATATATATATATATATATATATATATATATATATATATATATATATATATATTATCATCACTTTGGCCTTGACACTTGTTATTACCCGAATACGTATTGACCAAAAAGATATGATAACACTTATTGATGTAAAGAATAATACAGCCAACCCCTTCGTATTTTCAAATAGTTGGAATTATACATATACATATATATATATATATATATATATATATATATATATATATATATATATATATATATATATATATATATATATATTATCATCACTTTGGCCTTGACACTTGTTATTACCCGAATACGTATTGACCAAAAAGATATGATAACACTTATTGATGTAAAGAATTTTTTTAATTGCGCAGAGAACTCTTGTATGGAATATATGTATTTAAATATTTTATTCAAGGTAGGTATATTGAAAATATTTAAGTGAATACCTCAATCATATAAAAAATAATAATAATGGCAACAACGTTATTTCCCAGTACGTTGACTGACCTGAGAAATATGTCTTTACAGTAAATCAGCGATTAATTATTCAATCAACCTTTCAGGTAATTAAAGAAAATCTGCTAATGAGATTAATTATATTATTATGTGTATAAACTAATTAAAAAATAAGTAAAACGTAAATATATATATATATATATATATATATATATATATATATATATAATTTGCTTAGAATAAAAACTTTTGTCTAGACTATTAGAAGGTTACTGTACACAGTGTCCGTCATAAAGATCGCTGCGTAAAAGAAAAGTTATTATTGAAATATAAAAATAATCTCCACAGGGGTTCCTTTCTGCATGTCTGACAATCAACATTTTTTTCTGACTCATGACGGTTCCAAAAGCATTAAAAAAATCAAGGCACTGCAAGTGCGTTATGGTATCGAATTTTCATGAAATGATTATAATTTTTATCATTTAATTTCCCATTGGCTTAGAAGGCTCAGTTTTGGCATATAGGAAAGTCTTTGCAAGGGCAATATGTCCACCAAATTTGATCAAAACCGGCTAATCATTTTTTGAGTCATCGTTTATATATATATATATATATATATATATATATATATATATATATATATATATATATATATATATATATACACCCAAGCTACAAATTAAGGCATATTAACCAGTACTCGAGTCCAAATAACCTAACCAAGTTGTAATTTAGTTTTAATTAATCAAAATGCTGGCTTGATTGTTATAATCACTACAAGTTTGAGAATGTAGCTCCCAATTAGCTTGTTTTTGGCTATTAAAATTACTCCAAAGTCGGTAACTTACAAGTAATTAAATTGGGGAAAATTTGGTTCAATTTTACCTACAAATATACTTAAATTTAATTTTGAGTTTCAATTCCACAATTGGTAATTTTTTGTTGGAAGTATGCTCTAAATTGGACTGAAATGTGACTACTGAATCCAGATACCTAAAATAATTATTTTAAGGTAATTTATTACCTAATATTAACTTGCAATACGTCTCTGTGGTATAGTAAATTGGAGGTCTTCTTACGAAGTCCAGATCACATATATGTTACCAATCTAACTGCAATACAACAATGGAAATATTTTGGGCACTAAGATAACCTAAAATGGCTTTCTGATTGGCCGTATAGTCATAATTACTGCAGAAGTGGTCTTCCAAGTCAAATTGCCTACATCAAAGTTGAAAATACCCATAAAATCTGACTTAAAATAAAAATGTCCTCAAAGTTCAAAGTGTACAGCAGTGAAATCCATTTGTGAATGTTAAAGGTGTTTCAGTTGATGAACCTAATTAATAAAAATAAAAATGTACGAATGGTCTGACGACCGCAGTCATGAAACAAGACAACACACACACACACACAACCTAATTAATAAGAATTTTATTATTCAGTAATTCCTAAAAACGTATGACAACTTCATCGTCTACTACTATATGGAAGAAAAGCTGCTAATTTGAAATCAGCACGTTTATCCCTTATATATATATATATATATATATATATATATATATATATATATATATATATATATATATATATATATATATATGTATATATATATATATACATATATATATATATATGTATATATATATATATATATATATATATATATATATATATATATATATATGTATGTATATATATATATATATATATATATATATATATATGTATATATATATATATATATATATATATATATATATATATATATTTCGATACATGAAAATGTATGATTGCTAATAAATTTAAACTAAATTCGTTTACCATATAGTTGAAATTCCCATAATAGAACGCAATGCCTTCAAAGTTGGGTTAGTTTGCCTTGTGATTGGGAATTGTGACTTATAGGTTAAAAAAAATAGAGCAAAATTAACTTTCAGGTTAATAATGTTACAACGGTAGCCATATTAAACTAGGCTTGCGGTATCCATCTTGATTGTACTGAAAAACTAAACTTGGTGAACCTAGTGTAATTATATTTTAACTAGAAAAAAACACAAAATAATGCTTGTATACAATGAGGGTAGAATAGTTTTGTTTTGTTTACATGACTAATACTCAAAATCAGAATTTCAAGAATTTTGAATAGTTTTTATTTTTAACTAATTTTACTTTTTACAGAGGCGCTTGAATTATATTAAAGTACCATAATCATGTTAACAGGAAAAACATTACCGCAGTGGCCTTTTTTTCCTTTTTGCAGTGTAAATTTTTCAACTGCAATCGATACAGCTGCTGTAAATGCTGGTCGCCAAACCTCATCTCTAATTGATGTTTAATGCTGTCAAAACTCAGTGGTTCTTCCCTAGGAATACCTTGGAGCACATCTAGGACATCTCCTCTGAGAGCTGCTATTAACGAGGTCGCTTTCTCTCTCTCTCTCTCTCTCGCCCCAACCATTTGCTGTAGCAGCGGCTTCGAACTGGCGTAGATAAATAGCCCATGGGACTGAACCATCAAATGTGGGGACCTTAATTCTTACGACTGGGCTATCTTCGAGTCTAATATTTCCCTTGGCTAGGATATCACACCTCTTTTCTAGTGATTACATTTTCTGGTGAACTTCTTCTTGTATACTCGTCAGCTTGTCATGTGCATCGACGCTGATACCCCTTACTGGGCTTTCTACTTGCTGGAAGATGTCGTCTTTTACATGCTTCATACGTTCGTCCACACACGAAGTAATATTCTCAATTCTGCTGGCTTGTTCTTGCAGAATTTTCTTTGTTTCTTCATCTCTTCTTCTGGCTTCTTCGTCTCTTTTTCTGGCATCTTCATCCATTTTTCTCATTTCTTCTTTGACTATTTCGTCTCTTCTTCTGACCTCTTCATCTCTTTTTTTCATTTCTTCTTTGGCTTCTTCGTCTCTTTTTCTGGCCTCTTCATCTCTTTTTCTCATTTTTACTTTGGCCTCTTCATCTCCTTTTCTCATTTCTTATTTCGCTTCTTCGTCTCTTTTTTTCAGCTCTTCTTTAACCTCTTCATTTCTTTTTCTGGCTTCTTTATCTCTTTTGCTGGCTTCTACATCTCTTTTTCTGGCTTATTCATCTCTTTTGCTGACTTTTTCATCTCTTTTTCTCATTTCTTCTTTGGCTTCTTCATCTCTTCTTCTGGCATCTTCTCTCATTTCTTTAATCGATTCCAATAGCTGGCCGTCCATATTGGCTGTTGCGCTACGTGTCTTAGGCATAGACGTACTTAAAACTGGTACACAGTTTATTCTGTTTAAGAACACACCAAGTTATCAATTACTGCTGACACTGATCTTCCAGATATTCTAGAAATTTCCACGTTCTACGAATATTCTGGATAATATTTCCGCGAGCAGCTTGAAAATCCCACTTCTGACACTAATTGTTACGTTCTACGGGTTTCTGGATTTGTTGATTAACAAAACACAGCTTTCCAAACTACTAATTTATTATTACCAACTATTTTCCAACACCAGTGTCAACTAAAATATTTCTCTTCTCTATTATTAAATGTCCATAGAACTACATTTCACTGTTCGCCTTCTATTATCGCTTCTTAAACTCCAACACTTACTGCTGACTCGCTTAATACTCAATGATCACTTATACACCACACCGACTTAATACTGAACTAACTTACTCTGCGCACCGCTCGTCTATTTATACTGTCTATAGAGATTCTAGACGTTCTACACTATTCTACACCTGTCACTTCTGGTATATTCTTGAAATGTCATTCCAGAGTGTTCGCTGTGACAATATATTATAATGATAAATACTTAGTTCTAAAAGCAATGCCTACATTTACGTGTTAAATTAATCTTTTGTTTAACATTATGACAAAACAGTTTTAAATTCGCTGATTTGCGGCGTTCCCAAAGTGACATTTGGAGCCATCTACTAACTGCGAGGATTTCTGTTTACTTGATTTAAAGGTCAGTTACCAACTCAGCTTTCTGCCTGGACAGTTCATGTCATTGCACTTAATATCCACAGGTGTTTGACTAGGTCAGATACAACAGCTGGAGTCGGGACTCCCATTCTTTGCATTCTGAAACAAATAATAGATAGGCGATTGCAAACCGAGATTAAAGAAATAATTCATATATCTGCTTAATTATGGTTCATGTTTGAACAACCTTATTAAGCCGATAAAGAGAAAGATGGAAACATCGCATAAAATCGAGCACAGAAATTCGTGTGCGCTAGCATCTGGTCGGTAAAAAGAGCTAAACTGTAGATTACCGAGGCCAGTTCCAATGTTTATATATGTATAATTCGCTATCATAACGCGCTTGCTGCGTCACCAATTTTTTACAATCGTGTTAACTGAATACCGTTTCGTCAACTAGGTTCACTTTATTGGAGGGTGTAAAGTGTAAACTCTTAGTGGTGTGGTAAAGTCATTTTTGTTTGTAGTACAATCGCATAAGATGAGTAAGTTTACTATATACAGACTTGGAGACTACTTCTCTGGCTTCACTGTAGTCTCAAAGTCTGTATGTAGTATGGACCAGTTTCACCAAGTAAGGGCAACCATAATTAATGAGCAAGTTTACGTTGAAGATTATCATTATAGATGAATTCTAAGAAAAGTACAAGTTAAATCATCTTAAAAAATCAACAAAGCCTGTCACCTACACTCATTTTAACTACTACATCTATCAATCAATATAAAATAATTAGTTAGTTTAGCAAGTTCAAAGAAAATGTTCTAAACAATCCCGTATGGATTTACCCATCCTTTTTCTCTAAGTAAACCGCAACAATTTCAACCATGCACGATTTTGTTGAACGTGACATCGGTTTTGCCGCGTATGAGGGAACCACACATCCACAGATAACGTCAGCGTGTTACCAGGTGAAGAATTCTAACTGCGGACGGACCACATTAAAATACTCCACAAGCCTAGATATATACTTCTGATTATGGGGAATTAGGTATCTGTAACACGTTTCTTGATTCTACGTATTGATATAATTAGACAAATATTTGGTTACTAATAAGATGTTTGGACAGCAAACTGAGAAGCAGACAAAACGCTGGTAAGAGTTATTTTATTGGATAAACGAAGCAACTAGTATAACAATAGTTACTTGCTCATTTGGCATATAAATTTATAGCGTTTCACACAAATAAAAACTTCCTTGTACTTATGATGAACACGCAATTTATAAATTATAATTAAGTATATCTGTTTATAATAATCATACACTCTGCAGTACAAGTAAGCACGCCCTTGTGTTTATACAACATATAATTTTAATAAAGGTTACAAACTATGAACATCAAAAACCTATACACTTCGAACAGTTATTAGAACATCTTTATTAATTTCATATTTAAGGATTCCTTTTTTGTAAACTGCTTCTAATTATTAAAATTTAGAAAAAAAAACATGAAAGTATTCGTGTATTATCAATAGTACCTTTTTGTAGTAAATGAGTTAATTTATCTACGTTTGATACTAGAAACAATTTTCTTTCGTGAGCATAGAATTTTATGGGCCCAATTAAAAAAAAAATTCTACGCCCATGGCTTCATACTCATCAAAATTTTTAGGTGGAGTTTTGCGTCCCTTGAAACAATGTCTACATCTCAAATTTTAGAAAAATCGCATAGGCCATGTTGAATTTATAAAAAAAAAAAGAAATTCAAAATGGTCACTTCAGCGTCGTCTAGCGGTCAAAGAGGTTTCACTCAAATCGGCTTATTTATGTGTAAGGAATATGTGGTAAGATGTTGTAAAGACGTTTTAGAGAAACCTGATTAATATATATATATATATATATATATATATATATATATATATATATATATATATATATATATATATATATATATATATATATATATATATATATATATATATATATATATATATATATATATATATATATATATATTGTCCTCGGGATCTAAGCATGAATAGGTGAATAAGACTGTAATTTTTTGAGTTGAAACTTCATTTTCTGGCATTAAACCTTTTCTTAAGTTTGGATCGAAAATAATTTGTGTCGTAATTTTAATTTCCAAAAATGAAGAATGGCTTGGAAATTTACAAAAAAACTTATTTTTTACAACGGTAAAGTGCCTTTTCTCTAGTAGATAAGAAAAAATGTTATTAAGAAAAGATGATCGAAAAGAAAAACTGAGTCGGAATACAAAATTTTAAAATGCTAAGCATACGTTGATATTATATATATATATATATATATATATATATATATATATATATATATATATATATATATATATATATATATATATATATATATATATATATATATAGGGCTGCCCAGAAGTTCGGAATAAAATTATTATATCCTTAAGCTTTAACCTTTGGGGAAAACACTCGGACACGTCACTTTAGTTTTATATATATATATATATATATATATATATATATATATATATATATATATATATATATATATATATATATTATATATATATATATATATATATATATATATATATATATATATATATATATATATATATATATATATAGGGCTGCCCAGAAGTCCGGAATAAAATTATTATATCCTTAACTTTTAACCTTTGGGGAAAACGCTCGGACACGTCACTTTAGTTTTATATATGCTCACATTTTGACGTTATTCGATTGTTTTTTTATAGACATTTGTCAAATATATGACGACATCGATATTTTTTTAAATGGAAACATACAACTTGTGATACATCATTTGAAAGCTAATATCTCGTACAGTATGCTCATAAATTTTGGCGCGATTCTGTCGAGCTATTTCAAAATGGCGACTGTTAAAAGTTTTTAAAAAATCCCTATTTAAATAAGCGGAAATGATAAATGATTTGTGTTTTTTACTTTTCCAGGTAAGAGATTTTCATTGTTTCACGTTCAGTCATTTTGTGACATTGTAACTTAACAATATATAGTCATGGTTTATTTTTATTTGTTATTTATTTTGCCAAAAAAAAACATGTAACGAAGCAAAACAAAAAAAAACAAAAAGGCGGTTTAACGTGGCAAATGCTGGAAATATCATCCACCCTCTACTTGGCATGCTCCCAAACGATGGTAAAATCCGTCGACGGGATTCCGAATGGCTTCATTCGGTATGTTATCTCGAATCTAATTTTGTATTTCAAATCTTCAATATTATTTGGCATATTTTGGCAAACTTTCTCTTTTAAATATCCCTAAAGAAAATAGTCTAGAGGCGTTAAGTCTGGGGACCTCGGTGGCCATTCATTTGTACCACGTCGTCCAATCCAGCTACCTGGAAATATCTGATTGAACTATCTTCTCACATTGACACCAAAATGCGGAGGAGCACCCTCTTGCTGAAACCAAATTGTTTCATTAGGTATATCTGGATCTACTTCGTTGTGAAAAATTACAGCTACACCAACTCGAAGGTTAAGAAATTCAGGTACCGTTCAGCTGTTAGTTTTCCTTCAAAAAAGAATGCCCCTGAAATTCAATTACTAGTGATACCTGCCCATACATTTACTTTCTGGGGCCGCTGAGTATGCGCTTCAAATATCCATCGTGGATTTTCTGGACTCCAGAAACGATAATTATGTCTGTTAACCATCCCGTTTAAATAGAAAGTAGCTTCATCAGAAAATAATATGTTCTGTGGAAACCTATTATTCTCGTCACACCGTCTCATCATTCCTTCGCAAAATTGCAAACGCCTGTAATAGTCATTTTCTAAAAGCTCTTGGACAAGATATACTTTATAAGGGTGGTATTTTTCTGCTTTCAAAAATCTTCCAATAGTACCTCTAGATGTATCATGATATTCAGCCAATGAAACTGTTGAAACATGCGGATTATCCTGCAGAGATAATGCAATATCTAATTTTTCATCGTCGCCTAAAACACGTGGCCGTCCATTCCTAGGCAAGTCCTTTACTGTGCCATGTTCATCAAATTTGTGGAATATTTTACTAACAGTGCCTTGTGAAATTTGTTTTTCCGGATATTTAGCATTAAATCAAGTGCACACTTCACTTTGACTTCTTATTTTATCTCCACATCCTAACAATATAAAGACTTCGATACGCTGCCTTTCCGACAAAATCATTTTTGTTTAGAGAATTGTAAAATACTTCCGAAATACCTAAATTAATTTGACAAGTTTAAAATGTCACAAAATGACAGAACGTGAAACAATGAAAATCTCTTACCTGGAAAGGTAAAAAACACATCAATAATTTATCATTTCCGCTTATTTAAATAAGGATTTTAAAAAACTTTTCACAGTCGCCATTTCAAAATAGCTTAACAGAATCGCGCCAAAGTTTATGAGCACACTGTACGAGACATTAACTTTCAAACGATGTATCACAAGTTGTATGTTTCCATTTAAAAAAATATCGGTGACAAATGTCTATAAAAAAAACAAACGAATAACGTCAAAATGTGAGCATATATAAAACTAAATTGAAGTGTCCGAGCGCTTTCCCCAAAGGTTAAGGGTATATACATTTTATTCCCGACTTCTGGGCAGCCCTGTATATATATATATATATATATATATATATATATATATATATATATATATATATATATATATATATATATATATATATATATATATATATATATATATATATATATTGGGCCGATTTTGATCAAATTTGGTAGGTACCTTCCTCATTTTAAGTGGTTTGGTAAGTCACTAAGTGAAGATTGGAACCTGTGATGAGCACTGATAAGTACACTTGGAGAACCCAAATCACCACAACACATATTTTTAAAGACCTGACGATCGTTTCACCAGAAAATTTAGCGTGAGCGGAGAATTTTTCATCCTCTGATGACGCTAAATTTGTTAGTGAAATGATGGTCAGCTCTTTAGAATCATATGTTGTGGTGGCTTGACAAGTTCATTATCCGGGAAAATAGGATGAGTTTTTCCAGGAAAATTTTAGGTTTTCTTTAGGACCATCTTTGTATCTGAAAATAAAAATGCTGTGGCAATCAAATTCGATGAGCAGGTTTCTATTATAAGAAAATTAAGATCTTTAAGTTTAGTGAAGAAAGTTATAAGCATTTATCTAACGAAAAAATGTTTTAGCGACGCTGGAGGCCACAGGAGGGCACAAGACCGAAACGTTTCTGTATTAAACAAAATCTATTGAATATTACAGACAAATATTATTGTTTTCTTGCTGCATATATAATTTTCGTTAAAAAATTGCGTATATCATTTCTATAAAAATTCGCTACCATGACGCACTTGCTGTGTCCAGACTTTCTTTTAACTTAAATTAGTCCAATAACTCAACGTTGGAATAAGTTTCGAAAACGTACCCACTGAGTGTTTATTAGACAAACAAAGAATTATAAAGCTCTTCAACAGTGAGAACCTTAATTTTCTCTAAAACAAATTAAGCTGGTTATGTCGCTTAGTAGAGATATTCAAAAGCAGAGAGCATTCAGCGCCTTACAAAGTTCTAAAATGACACGACATAGGATGTCACACACACATATGTACATCCATACACGCATACACTTTGCATACACACATAAATACGCAAATATATACTGAAGCATAAAGATGTAATATCCGTGTACATTTAGTTTTAAGTGAATTTTCTTTTAAAAAAATCACTATTAGGGAGATCCCGACTATATAATTTTAAAAAAATTCTTCAAACGAGCGCGACCTTGGACCCCTAAAACCCATATCCGGGGTCAGTTTCAATTTATATTATATATATATATATATATATATATATACATATACATATACATATATATATATATATATATATATATATATATATATATATATATATATATATATATATATATATATATATATATATATATATATATATATGTCATGAACTATTGTGCTCGAAGTTACAATATATTGGTTTCAATCATGACGCCGTTCAGTTTATAGAGAGTTACTTGTCAGATAGGGCACAGAGGGTTGTCTGCGGGTCGGATGTATTGAATTCTTTGAGTTTATTAAAAGGTGTTCCACGAGGCTCTATCTTGGGCCCCCTTTTATTCAATATTTATACGTTTGATTTTCAAGAACAAATAATCTCGAGCAAAGTAACCTTCTATGCCGATGATACCCAGCTTTACAAATCCTTTCCTGTCGAAAATGCCTTAGACGCTATAGCAAGTTTAAATGCAGACCTTGATAGGTTAGTCACGACAGCAAAGAAGCGATAAATGTCAATAAGTGATGCGTACTTTATTTTGACAGGGGGGCAGTTGGAATAGGGTTTGTTCTCAAAATATTGATATTTTGATAGATGGGCGTCACTTGGAAGCAAAACAATCTGCAAAGGATCTTGGTCTCATAATAGATAACAATTTAAAATGTTCTGATCACGTCACTAATATTCGTAGAGCTAGCTTTGGACTATTGAAATATTTTTATAGCCACCGAAATTGCCTTCCAGTGAAAGTAAAAGCTCTCTTGGTAAACTCGATGATTCTCTCGCGCTTTAACCATGCTGATGTTGTGTATGGACCTGCCCTTGACAGTTAGGATCGGCAAAGAATAGAAAAGGTTCAGAAGTCATATACGGTTCATCTTTAATCTAAAAAGAACAGATCGTGTTTCTTAGAAGTTAAAAGAATTAGATTGGCTGAATATGAAGAATCGCTTGAAAGTACATCTTCTTTGCTTAACTCACAAGATTGTCCACTGGGAGGGACCTGATTACCTACATCAGAAGTTCTGTTTTCGGAGACAAATACATTCGCTCAATACAAGACTCGATCACTTGTTTGCCATACCTAAATATTATACGAGCCAATATCGGAGCTCTTTTTCCTATGTTGCACCAGATTTTTATAATAAAATACCTTTTGAACATACTTTATGTTCTCTGCCAGGGTTTCGGAGATATGTTACAGATTTTTATAAAAATAGTCAGTTCGCGTAGTGTAGTTATAGCAAAGCATATTCATAGTTAAGAATTCCTTTCTTTCAGCTAAATTTGAGGCGCACAATTGTCAATGTTTTGTTGTTTTGGGTACTAAGGCATTTATAATTTGTTTATTCTGTAATTCCTACACTTTAAGTTATCTTTTAAGGGTTAAGTGGAAGAAATTTGTAAAATTAACTTCGCCCTAATAAAGACTTGTTATTATTATTATTATTATTATTATATATATATATATATATATATATATATATATATATATATATATCCAATGGTTTGATTTTTTTGTTTCTTGAGTACTGTGATTGCTGTTTGCTGTGTACAAAGGTTTCATTATGCAAGATGGATATTAGTATATAGCGTATTGTAGTGATGTTTTTAATATTTTATTGTGGTATATTTTTAATTGTAAATTATAATACTTGAAGTTATGTATGAGTTCAGGTTCCATTATTCTCTAGTGAAAAACTCATAATACTGTGTAATTCTTGTGAGATTGTAAGTAAGCTGTATTTGTTTTGTGTGTTTATTGACTTTATTGTAGGCTAATTAGGACATAGTTAAGAGTTGAATTTGTGTTTTTAATATTTGTGTGTTCTTTCACGTCCAGCATCTATATATATATATATATATTTATATATATATATATATATATATATATATATATATATATATATATATATATATATATATATATATATATACAAAGGTTTCATTATGCAAGATGGATATTAGTATATAGCGTATTGTAGTGATGTTTTTAATATTTTATTGTGGTATATATATATATATATATATATATATATATATATATATATATATATATATATATATATATATATTTGTGTGTGTGTGTGTGTGTGTGTGTATCACACCCATAACTCAAAAAATAATAGTCCGCTTTTGATAGAATTTGGCATGTACCATCCTTTTGTAAGTGGCTTCGATAAGTTAGTTATCCAGGAAAATCGGAATAGGTTTTCCGCGGAAATTTTGAGTTTTCGTTCCAACAAAATTTTTATCTCAAAAAATAGAAAAGCTATGGTAACCAAATTTGGCACCTAAGTTTACAATATCAGAAGGAAACTATATACCAAAACTTATATTTCTGTTAGAAGAAAAAAGTTATAAAAAATATTTGGTGCCAGGTCATTTCTATGAAAATTTACTACCATAACGCACTTGCTGCGTCCAGACTTTTTTATACTTATTGATACACTAATTATACAATATAGGTCCTATGTAACGAAGCTAGAGCTTGTGTTCGCATTATCAGGACGATTTTAAAATATTTCCCGATAATTATTGACAATTTAAAATTATAACCACTGAAACTTTAACTTTGGTTGGCATAAGTACATTTCTTCTCTGATTGCTATTTTCTGAATGCAGATATAGACTTCTTCTATGGCTTTACAAGTGTTGGTTTTCTTCGCTGTAACTGATTTCGCTGTGCAACACCAGACCGGAGAAACTTGAATTTATTTATAGGCATTCATTACAACTATAAATAAATAAAAAATGTTGCTTGTTATGGCGCTTTGATTTAAAAAAATGCTTTTGAAGAATACATATATTATTAAAGTGACAAATGACGTCTTTAAAAATGTGTATGCGATGTATGTCAATATTCACATGATAATAGAACCAGTTTAAAACAATAATAATCATAACAACAATCGTATTAATAAAATAGCTAATTAACAATAACAACAATAAAGCAGGTTCTATACAACGGAAATATCGAGATACATGAACATATTACATTATTACAACTATTTTAAATATAGTTAGATGTATTTGCTCATTTAAAACATGGTAGTTATTGTCGTGTATGTGCCTTTTTACTTCCAAAGCATTATAAAAGTTGAGTTTTCGCCTGGCACTGCAAAGATACAGTGGCTCTATGCGATTATTTACTGTGGGTCTAGGTTGAATATCGATAATATGTTTTGCAAATGTAAATTTGCCAGCGTGGTTATTTCTAAGTGTTACTACAAGGTTCTTAAAAGAAGATGACGTGGCCCTGCCTCGACGGCCTTCTCGCTCCCCAGACTTGTCACCAATCGAACATATGTGGGATATGATTTGGCAAACGACTGGGTAATTTATACCAACTACCAAATAATCTAGTTGATCTTAGTCACCGGATTAAAGAAGCCTGGGCTGACATTCCTCAGGATGTCATAAATTGTCTAATTTAAAGCATGTTATTGAATGCATAAGAAACCAAGGCGAACCCAATCATTAGTGAATAACTTTGTTATTTTTTATTATTTCAGTTTGAAAATTGTATCATTTTTTAGGTTTAATTAAACACACATAATGGATAAATCGCTGGGCGTTCGGATATTTTTTTAAGTCAGTATATTAAAAATTAATGTTACTATATATTATTCAAAACAAATTTTATTTTAAATCTTTTTCTCAAAATTGAGGTAAATATCCCTGGCGATCCATTATTTTTGAGCTGCAGTATATCCTCGCACACACATAAACCATGCAATATTCAAGCACAGAGTGAAAAAAAGAAGAGAGAAACACACAGTCGCCCGGTTTTAGTTTTACACGATGTATACGAGGTAGTACACGACGGTGTGTGTATGTGTGTATGTAAAGAAAGGGATATAAGAGTGAACAGAGAGAAGGGCTTAACCCTATAAAAAGACTCGGCCTGAGTGTAATAGGGTGCAAAGAGAGTTGAAACCTACAGAAAGAGCCCTAATTATTAGCACCCGATTGTACGGGGATACATTCACCGGCAAAAAAATATATGTGAAAACTGCAGCGGCTATACGCAGTATGTAGAAGAATGTACGAAAATCGTGAGTCAGTGTTTAAGTGTGGTTGGGAAAACGTGGAAGGAAAGCTTTTAAATACACGATTTGCTTGAAAAAATGGATAAAAATAAAATGTTTGTATGTATGAAAATGTGGCAAGTTTCTTATAATATTATCGTCACCACGAAATAAGGACGTTTTTGCCTTGAAACCTTCAGTCTATCTCAAGTAGACCTTTTCATTTCATTATAGCTTCCGCAGTTGGTCTATTGGGCCGATTTGCATCTGTCACAAATTAACGATAAAAGCACAACACAAACTATGAACGAAACAATTAAGAACGTTTTTCCTTAAGTAGTACAGAAACAAATAACTATAACAATGCATTAAAAACACACAAAAACGTTTAAACGAAAGTTGCATGATGCAGATTTGAATCAAATATTGTTTTTTAGCAAACACCGGGTACACAAGATTTGTGTGTTATCACTTTCAATTTCGAACATTTATTGTGAAGTGATAACACACAAATCTCTTTGTTCCTTAACAATGCTTTACTCTTATGAAATTTTGGACGAAACATTCCATTCTTAGAAATTTCTTAGTAGTATTCTGATCATGTTACAAGTTTATCTGTGTTTATGTGGAAATCTCTTTGCAACCACACGAAATTTTCTGTTAATAATTCGATTATACTCCTCGTAAATGAAAGTTTTATTCAAAAGTCGTTGCATATTTTAATTATGTCGGAAGATGACGTTTAAAATTTTCATGTCCTAGGCAACGTGATAAACTGACTAATAATTATTTCTTGTCGCAAATAATGTTTAAATATCTTCAAATCGGTATAGGAAATGCTAATACCAATCGAAAGAACAATAAAAAGTACATGAACTAACGTTATAAAATATGGGGTGTTCTATTTAAAATAAGAGAGTTATTAGGTTTTAAAGTTGTCACGATTGACCGGTCTATTTCGGACACCCTGTCTAACTTGTACTAGCTTTAGTAATTTCCAAATATTTTGTGGAATTTGTACTATAAACTTTCAACTCTTCAGGTTGAAAAATAAGAGAGACACAGGTGTGTAAATGTGACAATGTTTTTTAAGAAATTTTTGAAAAAAGTCAAATATCTCGAAAATGGTTAAGAAAAATGACATAATATGTTTGTAAAACCTACCATAAAATTTGACGAGCAATCTAGATCCCTAATAAAAAATACCATCTTTCAGTTGAAATAAGAAAGTTGACGTCAGCTTCCGGTATAACCGGAAATCCCATACAGACGCCAATATTTTCAGTAAACTGGAAATTTTGAGAAACCCACGTGCGTGAATTTTAGAATTCAATTGTGAGCCGTACTCCAGAAACGGCTAATAGAAACGTCTACGTGGGACACCTGTACATAAAGTCTGATTTGACTTGTGTTGTATAATGACATAATTTAAAAGGAGGTTTATCCAAAAATATTTTATACTGATTTCTCCAAATTAGATACACTTTAGGTTTTGACATACCAAACGAAATTTATTTGTTGTTATTTCGTCGCCCATCTTCTGACCACTGTCTTCGTTTTCCAACAATCATAATATTTGCATCATTACTAAGTGAGTGGTGGACGTGCCGCCACCTAGTTGCGGAACCAAGTAGTATGTTGTCACGCCAGCTCCAAATAACACAAAGTGTTAAAAAAATAGAGACTGTATACAACTAACTAACAATTTAGCAAATTGTTAGCCCTGGCCCATTTCTACCCTAATATAGGAAACAACAATTAAAACCGTAGACCGGTTTCGCTCTAATTAGAGCTCGTCAGTACGGCATACTAATTGCAGCGAAAATACACCTATAAAGTAATACGGCTATGGTAGCCAGCCTTCCAACACTAAGTGAGTGGTGGACGTGCCGCCACCTAGCTGCGGAACCAAGTAGTATGTTGTCACGCCAGCTCCAAATAACACAAAGTGTTAAAAAAATAGAGACTGTATACAACTAACTAACAATTCAGCAAATTGTTAGCTCTGGCCCATTTCTACCCTAATATAGAGACAGAGTATGCAAGGCTAGATGCATTCTCGCAACAATTAGAACCGTAGAACTGTAGCCGTGTTACTTTATAGGTGTATTTTCGCTGCAATTGGTATGCCGTACTGAAGAGCTCTAATGAGAGCGAAACCGGTCTACGGTTTTAATTGTTGCGAGAATGCATCTAGCCTTACATTTGCATCATTACTTTAAAGTTATCCTTTTTCATTCAACTCTCGCATTTATCACAAAATAATAATTTTTATACAGAACCAAAATTACTTTTGCATAACTACGTAATTAACCTTTTAAAACCTATACCTATTTATCTAGAAATACAGACTTGCATTTTTGTATTCATAAGCTACCACTTCTGATTCAGCTTTTGGGATAATTAAATTGTCTTCGGCCTATATCATCCTTTACATCGCTTAATCCTCTTTGAATCCCACTTGACAGACACTAAGAATTTTACAGCCATAATCAGATCCATACATCAGCGATAGCTATAAGAGAGAGGAGACAGGCAGAGAGAAAGAGAGACAGGGAGAAAGAGAGAGAGGTACATAACACATAGTAGACACTGGAATATCGAGGTAGCCGTGATATAAGGGCGTTGATCTAATCCACGGTAGGCCATGAAGCGTGTCTTTTCTGATGACACTTCACGGCCCTTTGCAGCAGTCTTCAGAGCCATCTAAAACTCTGATATTATCCCAATACCCATATCGACGATGACGTCTCTTTGCAACACGCTTACGTAGAGATCAGAGGAGGAAGCGTTCGACCATACTGGTGAAATACAGAGGTGATTACCTCGCTTCCTCTTCAATTCGGAGTAAATTTCCCAAAGGTGCCAGTCTGATAACGCGATACGTACTTATTCAAGTGTGCAGATTCACTCTGCCATTGATACAGAGACGCCGCAAAAGGACGAGGAATTCAACAGTGTTAGAATTGAGTCCTCGGCTTCACTATCACGCTTCCAGCAGTCAAGGAATAACGGTGTTTGGCTGTTATCTTGGTAAAGTGATGGCTGCTAAAATGGTGCCTGAAATTTTCGGTTTAATATTTGCGTTTTTAATATAGCTAGCCATTAGTCATGATAGGTGTAAAATTATGTAATAAATCTCTTTGTTTTAATAGCTATTTGACAACTAAGTTGACGTAGTTTTGGCTGTGTGCAATCTTATATTACCGAAGATATATTATAAACATGTCCCACTCCTGAAATTAGTAACCATTATATTTAAGTTCTGTAGAATAATTGGGGCCCGAATTTTCATAGAAATTGGTTTTTATCAAAGTACTTTTTGTTGAATGATTGAACAAGTTGAAAGACAAAATAATATAAAGTTTGTGTTTAAAAAGTGAATATGAGGAAAATATGCGAAATTGTATATATCAAATAACTTGATTGAACATTTTAATTTAATAAAGAAAGAAAAGCAACTATTGCTGTCTATTTTTATTCAATATCGTATTGGCACTATAAAATATAATTTATGAAAAGTCCAGAATGCAGCAAGTGCGTTAGAGTAGCGAATTTATTTTGAACTTCAATAACTTAATTTTCTGTTACCCTCGAAACCTGAATACTGCGTATGTTTCCATTAAAGGTGCATTAAAGTTTATCAAAATAGCTGTATTATTTTTGAAGTCTTAAATTTGAGATGAGCTCATCCAAGATATTCACAAAAGAAAGTTTTACCTGCCAACTTTGTTCAACATTATTTTTTGGGTTATTGCTTGGTTATATATATATATATATATATATATATATATATATATATATATATATATATATATATATATATATAGTGTGTCCACGGATTGAGTGTGGGTAAGGTATAAGTGACAAAAATTTTTTGAATTAGATTGTGATATTCTAGGAATCGCTCCTGCTTTGTCAAAAACTAAGATATTGAGGAAATGAACAAAATCAATTAATATACAGGCTGGCTTAGAACTGATTTAATTGAATGTGTTAAGAGTAAACTACCTTCGTTTATAAAGATACTGCTAAAAGTTATTAACAAAACTTGTTTAGAATTAAAATTTATGACAGCCTCTCAATTTTCAAACAGATCAGCCTACTATGAATTTTCAAGTAAATTATTAACATTTCTTCCCTATCAACATGGAGCTTTTTACCTGTGGTTTTCTGAACGCAGGTGCGCAAAGTAAGTAACCATGTAATGTTAATAATTTATTAGTAAAATACAAAACGCTTATTGCTAACAAAAATCAAAATGAACAACGAAAAATAAAGAAATTATTCAAATGTGCTGCCACCAACCGATACACATAACTCAGCCCGTTTAGTAAATGCATTGTAGGCATTTTGAATATGTTGAATTGGAATACCGTCAATTGCCTCTCCCAACCTTAGTTTCAACAAATCAAGATCGTTGTTTAATGGAGCCGCGTAGACTTTCTGTTTGAAATAGCCCCATAAATAAAAGTCCATTAAGGTAAGATCGGGACTTCTGGGAGGCCAAGGTATTGGCCCATGTCGACCAATCCACCGCACAGGAAATTCGCGATCTAACCATTCTCGAACGATTTCCGTTGCATGTGCTGGGTGGCCGTCATGCTGAAAGTATGCTGTTTGTCTATCTTCTAGTGACCTGTTATGCAAATGGTCTTGAAGAATATTTTCCAGCATTTCCAGATAGCTGTACTGGTTCATATTCTGCTCAAAAAAATATGGCCCAATTACCCCCCCCCCCCACCCTCTCTCTCTATTTTGAAGGGCGTGGGGTAACCTTGGATTTGTAAATGGGGTGACGTACTTTTTTTTGTAAAATTCGAATCTACGTAAAAAGTAGCTCTGTGTGTGAATGATTGCTCTTCCAGTTACGAAATTATGATTTATGAGGTTAAAATACAAGCAAATAATTTCAGGCAAGTAGTTCCAACAGAATGGAGCTCCACCCCATTATTCAATACAGGCCCGTAATGATTTAAATGGAATATTCGAAAGCAGGTGGATTGGTCGAGCAGGTCCTGTCAACTGGCCTGCTAGGTCCCCAGACGGGGACCAGATGTTAGAGATGATAAAAAAGTTGAAATTTAGCGGTTAATATTTTTTCGTATTTTAACCTAATAAATCATAATTACGCAATCAAAGGAGCAAATCAAAGTTTTTTTAACACACTTAGTCCCTCCACCGCGCCTTAAAATAAAGATGGGGAGTCAAAAATATATTTGTCTCCCTATTACTTCACAGAACTTTCACACAAAGAAAATTTAACCGTTTTCGAGGTACCATCTTGTAACACTTTAAAACTCACCCTGTATATTTTTGGTAACAAGAATATTCACAAATAAACGTTGAAAGGAAAGCTTATCAACATCGTGTACAATACAAATACAAGTATTAACTTTTTCTATGCACCCTGTAAATTTTTAATAAGAAGTAAACTGTAAATGTAAATAATATACAATAGCGCCTCCGTGGCCGTGCGGGAAAGTCGATTCAGACTTTCCAATACGGACTCGGGGGACGACGGTTCGAGCCTCACCGGCGCCGGATGATTTTTCAAAAATCACTGTCGTCGTTGAGATCGAGCTCAAGGTGGAGGGTAGGTTAGTTTAGATGAGCAAAAAGGGTCAGCAATGGCCTAATTGCCAGTAAGCATCTTACCTTACCTAAATAATATACAATAAAGATATAAGAATGCAAAATTGTTAGATATAAAAATTTAAATTGATTCTTCTAAAATAAGCAGCAACAAACTTTCGATTCAAATGCAAGACACGGAAAGAAATTCCACCTCCTTGGAATATGCGCGATTTTAATAATATCAGAAACAAATGTAAATATTTCATCCCTGTTCGTTCTTTTGTCTCATTTCGTTTTATTTAATTTGCTGCATATTTTGACAGAGAAATGTCTTGAAATTAAATATAAAAACTCACTGTATAAGAGTTATATACTCACAAATATGAATGAATTCCTCTCGCGTTTAGGTGTGGGTGGATATATTACACAGTTATAGGGGAAAATAAAATACGAACGAGATATGCGCATATTAATAAAGAGTCTTCTCCTATGCGAAAGATGAAGGCGCAAATAATAGAGGGATATTTTCACGATAGGGTGTGTGCAAGATGGTGTAAAAATTTGTTCACTGTATTAGTGCACGTTGTAGCCTTTTAAAGTAGAGAAAAGTCTGGACGCAGCAAGTGCGTTATGATAGTGGATTTTCATAAAAAGGTTTTAAATAGCAAATATGTGTTTTTTTAAAGAAAGCACGCATAAAATTTGGTTATCAGTATAACCTATATAGTAGAAACAATGTACCATACATCATCAAAATAACTTTATTGTTTGAAAATGTACAAAAAATTTTGAAAATAAACTTAAAATGTTCCCGAAAAAACTAGTATCCTGGCCAACGAACCTTATCAGTTAGTAGCAAATTGAGCTATTCAAATTTGAAGCATTTAATAAAAATTCACTACCATAACGCACTTGCTGAGTCCCGAATTTATTTTCTTACAAACGTGCATTCTAATTTCGTGGTCGAAATTCCATATATTTAAGGTCAGCTCAGAACTGAAACTGACCGGGGGAATCCGTCTGTGTAAGTAACAAAGCATTGTTTAATCTATTTAAACTGAGCAGATTTTCCTGGCCATTAAACTTATCCAAGCCACTTGCAAAAGGTACTCACAAAATTTTATCAAAATCAGCCCATTATTTTTTGAGTTATCGGTGTGATACACACACACACACACACACAGATATATATATATATATATATATATATATATATATATATATATATATATATATATATATCTATATATATATATATATATATATATATATATATATATATATATATATATATATATATATATATATATATATAAATTGAAACTGACCCCGGATATGTGTTCTCGGGGGCCAAATTAGTGCTGACTTTAAGGATTTTTTTCAAAAGTCAGGATCTCCTCATTACTTAATTTTTTAAAAGAAAATAGTAGGAGGTAATTTTTATTTCGAAACTTCTGCCTTTGTATTTTAATAGTGGGACATTGCAAACTTCAGGAGTGGAACATTTATTATTTAACGCTTTATACAGTGTCATTTAACAACAGTTCATTGGAATTGTACTTATCATTATAGCTTTCATCTAACTAGATGGTTAGTCGGTGTTAGTTATTTAAATAAAACTATTTACTGGAAACTGCAATCAACTCTCTTTTTCGCTTCTCTTTTTCGCTTCGCTTTTTATTACAAACAGACCCGGTCTCTTAAAACTTAGCCACTAACTCCAAAACATACTTTTTAGTGGTGTATAATTCACAGTGAAAATTGAGAAAAAAATCATCGACATTTTCATCCACCTTTGTGGGATTTTGTTGTAAATTTGAACACATCGTATCTCGGTAAGGAAGAGCTTTTCGATTTTTTTTTGATAGGACTTGCCCACTTAATTTCATGAGTTCTGTAACCTTCCGACGTTTGTCCAGTTACACCCTGTATATACAGGGTGCATCAGATATATTTAGACGCTACATATCACAGCCCCTGTCCATACTAGAAGAAAAAGTCGCAGGCCAAAATTGTTGGTTAAAAAAGCTGCTTTCAATAAGACTTTACTTAGATATATAGGGTGAATGCAAAATGTACTTTTCGTAAACTTCATTTCGTCAATAGAACACAACGTATTTTGTTCAAGATTTGCAGTCCTTATTTTATTATCAATGTGTCAAACATGAATGTTGAAAACTATTCACAAAAATATAATTAACAGTTATTTAACATTGCTCACGATAAGAAAGTAACATATAAAAGATGCTCAAACTAGCAACCATTTTCTGTCTGGAAAACGTCATATCTTCTAATAAGTTCCACAGTGCATGCATTTCTAATAACTCGAGGCGAAATTTCCCTGCAGCCACGAGAAATTTTGTTTCTTAAGTCCCCACAATTCCTTGGCTGAACAGAATAGACCATATCTTTTAGATAGCCACATGAAAAATAATCTAGTGGTGTCAGATCAGGCGACCTTGTGGGCCACCTGTCTGGCCCTCTGTTTCCTATCCGATTTGTTCCAAATTTATATATTATATATTTTTCCACATTTTACTTGGAGCTGCTGTATACCGATCTGGAAATCGTTCTCTGTACAGTTGTTGCAACTGCCCCGTATACTTTCTACACTCGGCGTAGATTAGTAGCAGATCGACATATTCACTTGCAGTAAAGAGAAAAGGCATTGTAAACAGAAAAAAAAATAGTTGTGATGCTGCCATTGCTGACAAATAATCATTATTGAAAGGAACACGCACAGCTTTTTTTGAAATATTCTCTAAAACTGTTGAAATAAGAAAAAAAACGGTTGACACATTATGGATTAAGAATGCAATAAGGAATCTTGAATAAAATACGGAAATTTGGTTGAAAAATGAATTATATTTAAAAAGTAAGTAAGTCTTATTGAGAGCAGTTTTTGTAACCAACAAATTTTGATCTAAAACTTTTTCTTCTGGCATCTACAGGGACTGTGATATGTAGCGTCTAAATAGTTCTAAAACACCCTGTATGTAAATAAATAGGAAATACTTTGTGTTCGGGTTGACTGCGTCCTAGAATTTTTAAACTGGTTTTGAGCCATTTTCAAGCAGTTCAGGAAATATATAACAGATCCCAAGATCTCAGTCTGCCTACTCCTTTTCTTCTAGCATGTACAGGGGCTCTAGTATGTAACGTATAAATATATCTGAAACACCCTGTATATAAATAAATAAGAAATACTTGTTCGGGTTGAACTGCGTACAGAATTTGTAAACTGTTTTGAAGCCATTTTCGAGCAGTTCTGTAAGAAATTCTAATTCATCAGTCTGTCATTGAAGATCGTCTCTGAGGTCTCAATGTGTTCAACCAGACCTGAGAGAGATCTAAATCCCAGACGTCTAGTTTTAACAAATCTTGGACGCAGTTTAACCTAAGAACTAAGTATTTCTTACACTTATGACGCCGGAAACCTTCCCCAACAAAATATTTTAAATAGGGAACATGAGTCGAGTGTTACATCATTTGAAAGCTTTTTATTTTCTGAATTCAGGACACTAGCTTTTTTGGAAGTTTTATCAAGTCGTTTAAAAATTATTCTCAGTCGGGGTTGCAAAAACGTATTTCATGCATTGTGATAGGAAATGCACTAATTAGTCAATTTATCGTTAAAAAAAAACTAAAAAACAAAACCAAACGTTAAAAAATTTTTATTCAGTTAAGTAAGTGTTCAAATTGTTGACCACCAGCTTCCATACAAAAGTACAAATTTTGTGCAAAACGAGCTCTGACATTCTGGAGCATTTGTGGAGTTATTAGACGGCATTCTTCAACAATTCGTCGTCGTAATTCTTCCAGACACTCCGGTTCTGTTGCGAAAATTCTACTCTTTAAATGGCCCCATAGAAAGAAGTCTAAAGGAGTTAAATCCGGTGATCTAGGGGGCCACTCAATAGCACCTATACGCCCAATCCATTGTCCTGGAAACTCTCTGTTCAAAAACTCCCTAACACGTTGTGAAAAATGCGGAGGAGCTCCATTGATTTTCTTGATAGCGATCATCATTTTCAACAATGTTAATTAGTAGAGGGTAAACGATATCTTCTAGTAACTCCAAATACGTTTCGCCACTCAAATTGCCATCAAGAAAAATTGGTCCGATTAAACGGTCGCCAAAAATGCCAGTTCAGACATTCAATTTCTGTGGAGTTTGAGTGTGGATTTCTTTGATTATTATCTTCCCAATAACGACAATTATGACGATTGATTGTAGAGTTTGATAAAAACATACACTCGTCTGAAAAACAGATATTGAACAGAAAGTTCCAGTTATTTGCTATGCGCCAAAATAAAAAGTCCTAGGATTAAGGAAAACGTTATTAAAAGTTATTAAAATTAAACCTTTAATAAAAAATCATTACCAAAACTTTTTTAGTTTATCTATATAAGTTGTCCATTTGTGCTAAATACTTTTAGTACAAATCTTTAAAGTACCTTGTAGTTCTCCACTTCTTAATTCCGGTGTTAAAACTCTATGTCCTTTTTCCATAAAAAATAATACCATTTCACTTTTATCCGATAAAGGTTTCTATGTAGGTTACGAATAAGGGTAAAATACGTTTGTGTAAGTGTGGCATATCCACATAATGGACAATATATTTAAAAATCCCCTTACAATTTCGACAGCTGCCTATGATCTATCGTGTAAACATCCCTTAAATGTAATATATTGAGGGGGGAATCAGCTCGTCAGCCATGTCTGTATCCCACTACAACACATGTTTTATTTACACATATTGTGTGCCATTACAAGTTTTATATGGAGCGTCTTCGATTTGCTAACGTTTCTAGTTTATACGTATAATATTTTGAATAAGATTTCTATTTCAATTATTGTTTGTATTGTAGTTGAGATTCCCAGTAATTTTTTACACGATTTGGTAATGAGTTTAGTTTTTCCTCTTATTACTTTCATCTTAAAATTATAATGGGGTTGGGGTTGATAGCGTGTATTTAGCACTTGTGTGGTGTCCCAAAAGTAACGCAACTCTGAAAGTATAAGTCGCGGGGAAAGAAGTTCCACACATAAACTCTAGGATTTTTTCTATGAAATCAAGTCATTAAACCCAAAATTATATCATGAGAAAGTTTTCTTGAGAAGAATTACCACAGCTATGTGGAAGTATGATACTATTTGCAGCACTGTTTATTTTTGTTATGAAGTGGCGAACGCTTGTAATGTATGACTCAAATTAGTAACATAATTTGAGTCATACATTACAATTCTTGACTGTATTTAGTGCGTCCGTGCGCGGAGTGCCGCCTGCCGGGTTAATATAATATTTTTGCTATGCTATATTTTAATAAATTTTTAGTTTTTTACCTCCTGCATTGTACACAAACAAAATTAGTATATCGAGGATCGCAGAGTCGGCAGCCATTAATACAGAATCAGAAGAAGTATAGTGTGTTAATGATTGGCGACGTTCTATACATATATACAATCCTGCGTCAGTGTGTATTCTTCGGCGCTCTACCTAAATGGGAAACTTCAATACGAAATGATCGACTATCAAAAACGACCGAATAAGCAATCCTGTTGTGCGTTTTAAAATTCCACACTTGCAGCACAGCATAATAAGACCCAGTACTGAATCTTGTAGGGCGGCCCTTTCATGTTGTGAGAATAGAATATTTGACCTTGCCCACATCGCTCCAGCTTAACGGACCAGGGTGGGACTCGGCATACAGTTATGCTTTTCTCGAATCTCAGGCGTAATCGCTCATTTTATCGCCAGGACCGTATTATCTTTCTTAAAGCAATGTTATTATTGATTTGTATACAGCAAAATATTACGTAATTGAAACAACGATAATTACATATAGTCTAAAATATAGTGTTAGTAGAAGGAATATAACTACGATAGATTAGATCCTCGTGAATAGTATCTCACATTTTAAAGTATATTAAATTATTTAGTCAGAATTTATAATAAGTTTGCGTCTATCAAGTATGGCATTCTGGCGTATTTTCATAAAATTCATTCAATCTTAAAATTGAAGTTAAAAAAATTATATATATATATATATATATATATATATATATATATATATATATATATATATATATATATATATATATATATATATATATAGTAAAATTGAAAAGATACGTGCAGTATAAAACGACAAAGATCACATATTGTCATGTTTTTATGTCAAACACAACATAGGCTTAGCTGCTTATAAATATATAAATTAATAGACGAGTAAATGAGCATATGAATAAATATAATAAAATTGAAAAGATACGTGAAGTATAAAATGACTAAGATCACATATTGTCATGGCTTTATATCACACAACACATTTAAAATTATATAGTTAGTTAGTAATTATCAAAGGAAAGGACATTTTAATTACTATAACCTATAACTAAGTAGAGGAAAACTTGGTAAGTAGTTAATAATTATTAAGTTTAGTACGTAGGTTTTTTTATAATACATTTTCGCGGAAAAAAGAGGAAACCCTTCATTTTTTTCTTGCGCACCCCCATTTCATTAAGACACGAGCCGCTACTCTTCGAAACTAAGATATTCGAGAATCACATTAATTCACGTTTTAGTATTTTGTGATTAAATTACCGAGCCTACGATTTTATAGCCAAAATAAATTATCAAGCTAGTAATATAAAAAATGAATCCATGTTATACCAGTTTTTTTGTCACCGGAATTGAATAAGTTTGCAAAATTTCAAATGGTTTGGACAATCGAGAGTGTATTAAAAAAGGATTATAAGATTTGATTGTCAGACAGATAAGAAACGGAACAAAAACCGTTAAATATATCAATAATATGGCCTATACTATATCCTATACTATACCACATGACTCAGCATCCTTTGATCTTTTATGATATTGATAACAGTACTGTTGCTAATTGGGCTCACTTTTTGCAAAAAATCATACTTTAAATGCTTGAAAATGTTACAGAACTTTGATAAGCAAATTGGATATGTGTTCGGGACGCAGCAAGTGCGTTATGGTAGTGAATTTTTATTAAATGCTTCAAATTTGAATAACTCAATTTTCTATTAATTTAGAAAGTTTAATTTTGCTACGTAGTAAGGCAAGATATCCACCAAATTTCATTAAAATAGCTTTGTAATTTTCGGAGAAAAAATTTTTTTCGAAAGAAAACTTAAAATTTGAATAACTCAATTTTCTATAAACTTAGAAAGTTGAATTTTGGTACATAGTAAGGCCTCTCCTAATGCACAATAAACCAAAGGTTGCAGTGCTATCGGGGCGGCAAAGCCGCGGGCGAGCCCTGTGGGAAGAAAAAAAAGTCCTCTTCTAAAGCAATATATTCATTAAATTTCATTAAAACAGCTTTGTAGTTTTCGGAGAAACAATGTTTTTTCGAAAGAAAACTCAAAATTTTCTCGGAAAACCCCGTCCAATTTTCCTGGCTAACGAACTCATCCAAGCTATTATATATATATATATATATATATATATATATATATATATATATATATATATATATATATATATATATATATATATATATAAACATATCTGTGTCATTTTGGTAATAAATGTTTAATAAGTTATTGTAAAAAATAGTAATTTACGTTACAAGTCCGGAAAATACTGTTTTTTTTTTGGACGAGTCGACAAAATTCTATGTCTAAGTCTGTGAGTCCAAAAAAACTGTTTTCGGACGTGTTGCGTACACTTTCGGCAACCGTGTAGAATAACAAATCAATGAGACACATTTCTTTATTATATTTCTTTGTAGAACAAAATCTCGAACATTTAAATTCTTATTTGTATTAAATATTGAAATTCGAACAGAAGATAGGTACTAACAGAAACATTCTAATTCTTATTTATATTAATATTTATATTAAAATTCGAGCAATTGCTAATATTGAAAGGATTTAATTTGTTTGAAATGCTTGGTATATTTAAATGCCTTTTGTAGTCAGAACAAGAAGGTAAAGTTTCCGTTTCATATTGATTGTTTTCATCTGATCATTTTTGAATGGTATTGGCAATTTTAATTTTGTTTGTTAGTGAATTGTCTATATATCCTTCAGCGACATTGGTAGACTTCCAGCCACCGTGTCTCTTCAAATTTGTGATGTTTCCACCATTATCAGCAAATATTGTCGCTGAAGTTCGACGCATGCTATGGCCTGTGTAATTTTTAGGATTGGGTAAATTTAAAAATTCTGCAATTCTTAATCCGAGATTCTCAAAACTGTGGATACCAAGATTTTCATATTCACAATGACAACAACGATGTGATTCTTCCCGGCCTAGTCCGGGAAGTACGTACTTCCCGGACTAGGCCGGAGAAATGCTACTTTCTCAAAGAAAAAGCGTTCGGGAAGTGGGTACTTCCCTGACGGTTGCCGAAAAAAATACTTTCGGATTTTCGTGAAAAAATTGTTTTCAAATTTTCATGTAATTTTTTTTGGAGTTCCGCGGAAACCTTTTTGTGGATAATTAAGGCTTGCTAGGTGGGTAAATAGCTTGAACAGGTTCGTTGGCTAGAAAAATCGGACCAGTTTTCTGGAAAACATCTTAAGTTCATTTTCAAAAAATTTTTGAATTTTTCAATCAATAAAGTTATTTTGATGAAATATTGTACCTTGTCTTTACTATATAGGTTATACCGGTAACAAAATTTGATGCCTACCTTCATTAAAAAAAGACTTATTTGCTGTTAAGAACATTTTTATGAAAATTCACTACTATAACGCACTTGCTGCGTCCAGATATATTTTTAATTTGGCTGACTTTTTAGTGAATTTTCTTAAAAAAATTCACTAATGAGGAGATCTCGACTTTTGAATTTTGAAAAAATTTCTTCAAATGAGCGCTAATTAGGCCCCCCAGAACACATATCCGGGGTCAGTCTAAATTTTTATATGTTTATATATATATATTTATATATATATATATATATATATATATATATATATATATATATATATATATATATATATATATTTATATATATATGTATCACACCGATAACTCAAAAAATAATAGGCCGATTTTGATTAAATTTGGTGAATAAATTCCTTTTGCAAATGGCTTGGATAAGTTCGTTAGCCAGGAAAATCTGCCCAGGTTTTCCCGGAAAATTTTGTGTTTTCTTTCGAAAAAAATTTATATCTCCCGAATTAACAAAGTAAGGGCAACCAAATTTGGTACGCGGGTTTATGTCCTTATATGTAAGTTACCTACCAAAATTTAGCTCTGTATGTCAAAAGACAAAAAAGTTATAGGCATTTAAAGAAAAATAAATTGGGGTTTTCCTCAAAACGTCAAAGTTGCGACTTAAAACGTCAAAATCGGCAACATTTTGGCAAATAACTTGAAACTAATACGGGCTATGGAAATCAAATGTCTCAAGAAGGATGTTTTACAAACACTGAAGTCTTAGTTTCAACCGTCATTGTCCTTCATTTTACTAAAATGTTTCCAGAAAATTCATTTGAAATAGACGCTTTCCCTGATGCTTGCCAGTAGCCTTAGCTATAGAGTTTATCGTTTAATGGTATATAATTTTTGTCGAATTTTCGTAAAAAATCAATAAAGCTCAATATATCCGTTATTATACAAGGTTTGAAAAAAATTTGTATATATTAATTATAGGGTGTCTTGAGCTACATCTTAAAAAAAATCTACAATCACAGGATGGCCCATAAGTCATTGGTAATACAAATTTTGTTTTTTTTTAATCAAACACGCCTTATGTTATTGCATTTTCCATCGAAATATAATGCATGTTTGTAAGAAAAGAAATTCTGGATGCAGCAAGTGCGTTATGGTAGCGAACTTTGATCAAATGCTTCATATTTGAATAGCCCAATTTGCTATTAACCTATAAGGTTGACCAAGAAACGAGTTTTTCCGGGAACACTTTAAGTCTACTTTTGGAAATCTTGGTACATTTTCACACAATAAAGTTATTTTTATGAAACATGGCACATTGCTTTTACTATATAGGTTATACTGGTAACCAAAATTGATGCCTGCTTTCTTAAAAAGAAAACACACATATTTGCAATAAAAACATTTTTATGAAAATTCACTACCATAACGCACTTGCTGCGTCCAGAGTTTTTTTACTTTTACTAAATTCAATTAAATTCGTTATTGTGCACCCTAAACGTAGTATCATTTTTCTCCCGTTATTTCACAGAAAAAATGTAGTAGGTGAAAGACATCAGTATTAACGCTTTGAGGTATTTAGTGGCAAGAAGCAAAATACATGAACAGATCGTGTTTTATCGCCGTAACCAATCTCCTGTAAAATTGTTATTTTATGCAATTCTGTTAAATATAGACCATGTTACTGAATGGCAGGTACCAACTGACAACTACTGTCATGCGGTTACAATCACACAGCAAATTTCTAAAGCGTTTTAAACAAAACTAACATTGCCAACTGTGAAGACAGTATCCTTTTTAATTGATACCGTCTAAACAGCACACTGAAATTGTTGTTGCTTGCTTTCTCATTATCACGAATAAAACGCGTTTAGTTATAAATTTTGTGTTGGAGCTAAGTTCGTCAATCAGATATATATATTTTACTGCTAATTTTTGTAGTAAATTTCAAAACCATATCAAATTCTGAATGAGGAATGAAGAGATCCTACAAATATACCTCATTTGAAAGATCTCACCATTCTCTCTCTCACAAGCCCCTACTTCCACTTTAAGAATTTGGGGTTGCAAATGTCACTGAAAGGGGGTGGAATGTAGGGGTGAAATTTTCACGTTTTTTCAATCAAGAATTTAGGTGTTCTAGATTTTTTTATAAATATGCGCCAATAATTGAGATACAGAACTAATCCATTTTAGGATTTTGTTATGGCTTCTTACTTATCTCTATATTTATTTATTTGCGTCAATAATTATACAGCGCATCTCACAAAAAAGCTATGCTTGTTTTTACTTAGAATATAACGAGAAAGTCGATAATATAATATTTCTTTAGCGTTTTTGTTTCTCACTTATTTGTTCTCACTGAAAAACCTTTTTTTTTAATAAGCACACCGTCACATATGGAATAAAGCCATTAATATTTAAATTAACTTGATAATAATTATGTTAAACGATGCAAATATCATAATCCAGTGTATGTGTAATTGAACGACAAAACTGTATATTATAGCCATTTACATTTATATGCATGTATTCTAATCGTCTTCTGATAGAAGCTATCTTCCCTGCAGTAATATATCTAATAAGACGTACTATAAGACCTCAAGTAAGCCATTATCTTAATGGTTTGTCTGTAAATTTACTTTTTTACACCAAATACTTGAAAAAAATTTCCTTTTTCGCCACGAAAGATCACTATCTCGACACTGCCCGCTAACGATCAGCCTGAAATTTTTATTTATGAGAGAAGTATGCTAAAATGCTAGACAAACATCCTGTAATTTTATGTTAGGAGAACGCAACTTTGGACGAGGTGTAAATTGACTTAATTGTGCTGAAACATTCCCATAACTACAGTAAATACAGGTGGTTTAAAAATGACCATTCTCCGTGCACCTAAAATTTAAATTCAGAATCATTGAATATGATCAAATGATGACCTTATTTAAAAACTGAGCTATACGAGGTAAGCGCTTAAAATTTCCCAGGCAGACTATGATAGAAGCGGCGTAGACTCACAATAAAATTTTATTTTTTAATATAGCCCCCCTAACATCGTTTCAACAACAACTCGATAACCTTAAAACCATTTGTGGTCATTAAAATGGCGCCCGCGAAAATCCTTTTCCAAACTTCCAAATAGGTAGTAGTCACTGGGGACATATTTGGACTATACGGAGCGTCATCAATTTGTTCGAGACCGCAGTCTCGAATTCCGGCTTATGCAGTTTCATCAGTGTGCATGTGTGTATTATCATGGAGCAAACACACGCCTCTGGTCGGTATGCCACGTCTTTTCTCCTGAATATTTTGTCGTAATTTATGCAGGAGTCTTGCATAATATGCCCCAATCACTGTAGTGTAGCGTTCTTTAAATTCTAGAAGAATACCCAAAAAATCGCACCTTTTTGTCGACTGACAGACCTAGAACTTCCTCCATTCTATCGACTATCCTTTGTACAAAGGATCACAGTAGAAAACCGTTGTTTCAGGCCCTGTGACAATTGTCTTTAAC
Source organism: Tillus elongatus (assembly GCA_964006375.1). Lineage (NCBI taxonomy): Eukaryota > Metazoa > Arthropoda > Insecta > Coleoptera > Cleridae > Tillus > Tillus elongatus. The sequence goes on from OZ023270.1 coordinate 78,187,445, forward strand.
ACGTCCACATGGTTTCCTCCAGAGATGTCCAAAAAGTATTAGCCACATTCAACACGAAGCTAAAAGTTGTTTAGGGACCCACCTTGCACTAACTTTATTCATGTCTAAATGTTCGTAGATCATTCGGCGAACGCTTGTATCTGAAAGCCCCGACATTTTTGATAATCCTTTCACTTTCAAGGGTCGATCTAAATCCTCAACAAGGGCAATCTTGTTTTCGGTCATCACTTCGACCATCCTTCTTGTTCTTGCGTGATCTGCCAAGGATTCCTGTCCCATTAGAAACCGTTTGGACCAATCTTTTACTACAGAATAAGACGTATAATTTTCCTCGTACACTTTATCCAGCCGATCTTTAATCTTTTGAGGTGGAAGAGCTTCTCGAGTAAGGAATTAATACCAGACCGGAGCAATATAAAACTTCACCCTACAAATTGCTGTGCAGACCAGTTCAACGCACAGTGATTTTGGAATGGGTGGAGTAGAAAAGACAAAGGGCATGCACAATAAGCCAAAGGCTGCGGTGCTATCGGGGCGGCAAAGACGCGAACGAGCCCTAAGGGGAAAAAGGGAATTAATAGCAGCTCTATATTAAACTTTTGTGACTTCTGACATTGTGATGAACAAGTGTCATTAAATACTCAATGAAAGGCTTCCGATCTAGACAGCAAAAATTTATTGTTAAACCCTACGCGTTTCGGCTACCTAATAGCGATCTTCAGGGGCAAATCTAAAATATAATAAAAATGTCTGTCAGAAAACATTGTTTTCTGGTAGGCAATTGTGCCGGTTGAAGCACAATGAGAAATATATATTCCGCCATCTTATGTGGGTCGCCATTTTGATTTCATTTAACCGTTACCTAGCCTGCTATATTTTACTCGTGAAGCCGTTCAGTTTGTTACCCATGTCCGGCGACCTGTGAGAACAAAATCCGCCGTCTTGGAGTGCCCGCCATATTGAATTTATAATTATGACACATAGACAATGTTGCGTTATCATGTGACTTATAGACAAGTACAAAATTTCAGCCCAAACCGATATGGGAAAATGGTTCAACACTGACTTGCAAGGTTTGACGCAAACATACTAACAAACGATCATACTAACAGGTAGGTGAAGTTAAATAAAAGCTTGTAATAATTAAAACTCATTGAAAAATCTATTGAAAATATAAAATTTGGGGACGCCGCAAGTGCTTTATAGCAGCGAATTTTCATTAGAATTGTACACTATTATTATACGGCATATTAGTAAAGTTAATACTTTAAACTTAAATATAGATTTTAGAGGTCCTAGTACGCGCACATTTGAAAAATTCTTTCGAAAGTGTTACCATCGATATTTCTCTATTATAAAATAAATATTGCGTTCTAACCCCTTTTGAGAAAAATTCCCAAAACTCAATTTTCCAGGTTTTCCTGGAAAATGTTGCGTTTTCTTTCGAAAAAAAATCATATCTCCGGAAATAACAAAGTAAGAGCAACAAATTTGGTACACGGGTTTATATCATTATACGTAAATTACCTGCCAAAAGTTAGCTCTGTAGGTTAAAAGACAAAAAAGTTATAGGTCTTTAAAGAAAAATAAATTGAGGTTTTCCTCCAAACGTCAAAGTCGCGATTTAAAACGTCAAAATTGGCAACATTTAGGCAAAGACCTGAGACTAATACGAGCTATGGAAAGAACATGTCCCAAGAAGGATGTTTTACAAAGCCTGAAGTCTTAACTTCCACCGTCATTATTCTTTATTTTACTAAAAATATTTGCAGAAAATTCATTTCAAATAGACGCTTTCTCTGATGCTTTAGCAGTAGTCTTAGCTATAGAGTTTATCGTTTAATGGTAATCAGTAATCAAAAAATCAATAAAGCTCAATATATCCATTATTATACAAGATACGAAAAACAATTGTATACATTAATTATAGGGTGTCTTGAGCTGCATCTTAAAAAAATATTTCTACAATCACAGGATGGCCCATAAGTGGTTGAAGATACAAATTTTCTTTTTTTTTAATCGAACACGCCTTATGTTATTGCAATTTTGCATTTTCCATCCATGTTTGTAAGAAAAGAAATTCTGGACGCAGCAAGTGTTATGGTAGCAAATTTTCGTTAAATGATTCAAATTTGAATAGCTCAATTTGCTATTAACCTATAAGGTTGACCAAGAAACCAGTTTTTTCGGGAACACTTTAAGTTTACTTTTAGAAAGTGTTGTACATTTTCAAACAATAAAGTTCTTTTGATGAAACATGGCACATTGTTTCTACTATATAAGTTATACTAGTAACCAAATTTTATACCTGCTTTCTTTAAAAAACACACATATTTGCCATTAAAAACATTTTTATGAAAATTCACTACCATAATTGATTTTGCCAGTGATAAATAGTACAACAGCTAAAATTTTTCAGTACTGTACTACGTGATATATCAAACAGGTAAATATTGTTGTTTATCGAGGTTCTTCTAGAGGCACTAAAACAGTATCCATCTGTAACACAATAAACTTTGCTTCTAAGAGATGAAAATCTTACAAGAAGATTAGAGTAATCAAGGGCTAGTTTTAGAGAATTATGTTATAGCATTATAAGAATATATTCTTTTGCAACATAGAGTTGAAAAGTCATAAGTATCTAAATGAAACATTGAGAAAACTTAATTTATCATGACACATTTTATATGAGATTATTGTTTCACTAACAATGTTGGGCTCATCTCTAGATTATTAAATGTACCCCACTTTATACTTTGTTAGAAAAACGGTGATTATTATTATTATCATTATTATTACTATTGCTTATCGATCAAGCTTTATCTTTTACCTAGATATACTAGGGTTGACATTATTGAGTGAGGATTGTAACCTGTGATGAGCACTGATAAGTACTGAAGGACCCATTTCACCACAATACAACACATTTTTTAGACCTTGCAATCGTTCCGCTAATAAACAAACAGTTTATTCATTCCTCTGATGACGTCAACTTTGTAAGCGAAGTCTGAAAAATAATGCGTATGGTAAATTGGGTTCCCCAATGTGAAATTACTATCAAAGTTTAAACACAGTTACTTCAAAATATTTGACATGTGTCATCAGCAACATTATTCTCAAGTTTTACACGTTAGCACACTATGTATAATATTTCGCTGTAGTAGGTTTAAAATTTTCAAATCTTCAAATACGTATATTTCTGACGTAATTATTTTCCATTAAGTTTTTCCCATATTTAAGTAGGTGGTCCCCTTATAGTTATCTAATATAAATCAGGCATATGCAATCTGACAAAACCTGTAGTACAATTTCTTAGCCATCCTGTAGATAAGATTGCGTGTATATCTAGTGAGCCATGGACCCGTTCTTATGTCTTGTTTAGGCGCCTGCTAGATCTCTACCCTAGAATTATCCTCCGGATCGCCGTGGGCCACGTCCTGTCATGGCCTCCTATTATACTACTGATTATATTGTGATACTACACTGGAACCTTAATAATATATGTTTTTGTAAATGCCATGTTGGTGGCGAACATTTTCAGACTTGATTTATTGATGTTGATTTTTTCCAACACGCCTACCAAGGTGTGTATGTGTGTGTGAATTAGTGTGCGTTTTTCAGTGTGTGTTTTCGTGGTAATATAGAGTTAGGTCGAAAGTTGTTCGCATATTATTAGTGTAAGGTGGTTTTGGAAGGCATCCAAGGAGTTCTGATGGTTAAATGATTTTCTAGTGTATCATTAAATAATTTGAAAATCATTAGGTCTTGCCTTTCAATGATTGAGGACGTCAAAGTGAGGGATTAGTAGTTTTGATTAATGAAATTTTAACAAGGTTGCGATTATCTTCAAATTTTATGTTATTGTGACATAGATGACAGCATCTCTTACAATTTTTATATGTCAAATGTACTTTTTATCTATAACCCTTTATACATCTTCTCTTATTTGAAAAATAAGTCTGACCCTTACAAAACAGGTCAATACTAACAGGCCAACAACGTATTTGAACCCAAGACCTCTTACTTTTAATTTTTGTCTAATAGCCTTGATTATTATGGCATACTTATGGTATCTTTATTTCTGCATGCCAAATATATTATATATCCTCTAATTGTTTCATAGATTTGTTGAAAACGATGGTGTGCAATCGGTTGCATAAGGTGGTCGACTCTAGTGGTACTTAGAAGATCTATTTCAAGCTATTTTGCTATTTGAAAAAGTAAATACTGCACTGTGTTATAGGAAATGGTTACTTTAGTTTTAAAAGCAGTAAAAATAAAATTTAGAACGACAGAAGTGCGAAAGTGGTGGTGAGAAATGGTTTTAAGGAAATTTAAATCTTTACTGCAGCTACTTCACAAGTTCAGCCTGTGGCAATTTTAACCGAAAGTAGATATCGAGCGTCCAAACCATGTAAAATTTCAGCAACACATTATTTTACTATCCTTTTCACATCATTGTGTCTATGAGTGAAGATTGGAACCCAATTCACCATAATACAATTTTCATACCTGACAATCGTTTCGCTAATTAAGTTAGCGTCACTAGATCGATGAATCAACTAAGCGAATAAAAACTAGAACTGCTAGATATATGTTAGTTGACAAGCAATTGCAAAGAACGTCATCTACGAAGGTATACAGACAAACCCCCACTGTTTAGTCTAAAACCCCTGCAATTAAATATCCATTACACTACCTTTTGTAAAACTGCTTGTCGTTATTAAATATTCCTTCTAAGAAAGAGACACTGAGTATTAAGAAAACAATTCGAACAATGAACTACACGGTACTAGACCTATTCTGTTCATCGAAACATTTTTGTTGAAATTTCTAACAATATATATATATATATATATATATATATATATATATATATATATATATATATATATATATGCTTTCGTAAGCGTCTAACTGTCGCGTTTACCCGACATTTTTTATTACCTTCAGATTTTCATTATCTACATATTAATTATTATCCAAATATATAATCATCATGTATATAACAACTCAAACAATGAACTACACAAGACCGGACCTGCGCTGTTTATAGAAAAAAAATTTGTTTAAATTTTTGACAATATATATACTTTCGTAAGCGCTAACTGTCACAATTGCCTTACAATTTTGATTAACTTGAGATTTTCTTTATCTACATGATGATTATATATTTGGGATTTGACTGCATATGCCGATGACGCCACAGTATTATATACAGCAGAATCATGGACTGATTTAAAGACGTGGGTGGAACAAGACTTTCCTAAAATCTGGAATTTCTTCGATCGGAAGGTTCTTGCGGTCAGGTCAGGTCAATGTTCCCAAAACTACTACATACCGTTTGAGAGTTATCGGAACAATATGCTTGGTTTTCCTCACTTTGTTTCTCGGTTGACGTCTCTAGGTTCGTTGTTTGTACAAAAGAGTCACAAATATTTGAGGGTTATCATTAACCAACATATGAAGTAGAGGTACCATATCGAGTATTTGTTAAAAAAGCTGCAAGGGTTTCTCCACAAAATTAAGACTTCACAACGGTTTTGTCAACAAAAAAGGGCTTAAAATTCTAAATTGCGCACTTGGTCAGACAAACCTTCAATGCGGTTTGACAGCCTTGGGTGGAGTCCTGAGTTGTTACTTGAGAAATATGGAAACACTTACCAAATGGATTCTGAAAATTATATTTATTAGTAATTTTACTTAACCAACTGACCAGTTGGCTTCTAGAACTAAGACAATTGTATTTTAAAAACTTGCGGTTGTGGCAGTATAGACATAGGGATGAACTTTAAAGGAGGGGGCACACTTATCAGAAATAACATGGTGTATAGTGCTCGTTCCGTACATAAAACTGTGTGTAAGAGATGTGCTGCCTCCTTGGTCCACGGATTTTTCTTATAATTTCAGAGGAAATTCGTGTGAAGAATTTGGGGCAGTTCAGGCGTGGCATTGGAAGATTGTTGGATACTATCCCCAGATTGGAGCTGCATAAGATTGCTAACCTGTGCCTTGGCTAACTAGCGGACTGCGTCTCAGTTCCTGTAATATGTGTGTTATTTTGAGATGCTTGTATTCTGTTTGAAGTTTTTATATATTTTTTTAATTTGTGTATACACAATTTGGTTTTACTCATGCAGTTCTTGAATAACATGTTTTTTTTGACGATATTTTGTAAGAGTTGTATTTTTGTGTGGAACTTTATAACATGACTGGTTTGTTATATGGCCTGCATACAAGGTTCTACCTTTCGCAGGATTCCATAGCGTTTGCTTTATTTTTTTTGTAACGTGAATTGTAATAGGTTTAAAGTCTGTTTTGAATAAACGTCATATTATTATTATCATTATTATATAAACAGTAGTCCTAGTTTTTATTCGCTTAGTTTACTTTTCCCTCTGTAACTCTAACTTTATTAGCGAAACTGTCGTCAGGTGTGAATACTGTATCGTGATGAATTTGACTCTCGCAATTGTACCTATCAGTGGTCAGCACAGGTTCCAATAACCACACATAGACACAATGATGTAAAAGGTATAGTAAAATAATTTGTTACTGAAATTTCCACATGGTTTGGACGATCAATATCCACTTTCGTTTAGAATTGCCACAGAGTATAATCATAGACCCCCATTGACAAGATGAATGAAGAAAGAAAGCGTTGGTAATTTGAATGAAAAGCCAATATTTCCAAGAGGCAACCTATCATAAACTCTAGTTATATAAAACACACAAACAACGGGTCATTAAAAAAATCGAAGCACCTTATTAGTATCAAGATAAATCCACAAATCGAAGCCAGATGACTTGATTCCGAGGGAAAGGTAAAACAATCAGAAATTATAGTGTCCGCACCAAGCTAGTACCACACAAAAGGTGGTACCACCTCGTTTGCTCCGAAGCCAATAGGCACGAACTGTCCCACCTTTCTTCGAACACCTTGCAGGTACATAACAACGTTGTTAACTAACAAGACTGTATCATAATAACCATTTAACCTGGTCGACCGAACTAAAAAATGATAACCAACTGTACCACCTACGTTATAAAACATGTCTGTGCGACTGTACCTACCTCACTGAAAATATGATAAGTACTAAATTATACCTTATTGACGTCTTGTATAAAGAAGGTATCCACGGTAGACCAGCGGGGTTTTATTGCTTTTTTCGTCGCTCATTAACGAAAAAACAAAAGGCCTGTTCCCCTCTACGTCTATAAACACATACACATATACTAAAAGATGATGCTTTTTAAACAAACGTATAATTATAGGTTTTTATAACAGAATTTCTTCGACGTTTCGTTCACTCGTTATAATATTCGAGTTACCTGTCTTAAATGTGTACGAAAAATTGAGGTTATGTGTGGTCTTTTTGACAGGTGGTGTGGTCTAACTGTAGGTTATTATTATTATTAGAAATTTGATGTGGAAGTCGTAAATCATAAGCTAATAAAGGTTTGGAGGAGTTAATATGGATTGCTCGAAGAGTTTTAGTGTATTAATAATTGCCGGGAGTGGTTTTTCTCTAGCAAGTCTTGTGCAACAAGGCTTATAGTAGGGTAATTTAGTTGTCAAGCGATGGATGTTTATATTAGATGGCTCAATTGGATAATTGTTTGTAAAATAATGGCATTTGCATTATTATTTCAAATGCTTAATCGATTTTGGCAAGGAGGTGGAGGTTGGGTCATTGTTGTAATTATTTTCGTGGGATCTTTTGAATGAAATAAATTAGGCAATACCATATAGTTTGGTACAAACAGAAAATAAATCATTAGGTGTCCCAACATCAGGAGATTCATAAATTTTCTTAAAACTTTTGTTTAGTTTCGCTAATTTCCTCAATCCATTCGACACAGAAGGTCGCCAAATTTACTTTAATTTATACAGTTAAGTTAAGAATACTGTTAATACTTTGCCTTGCATCTAATCATTAAAAAATCGGGCCAAAAAAGTACGTTATGGTAGCGAATTTTCATTAAATGTTGTATTAACGTAGAAAGCTGATTTTTGGTACATAGTAAAATCCTTACTAGGACAATATGTCCACCAAATGTCAACACGATAACTTAGTTATTTTTTGAGATACAATTTGTTGTTTATTTAATTGTTATTCGATCGATCTGGATAACGAACTCATCCAAGCTATTAATAAAAGAAAGACACGTGCTGAGTTTCATCACAATCGCTTCATTATTTTTTGACTTATTGCTTGGACACACACACACACACTATATATATATATATATATATATATATATATATATATATATATATATATATATATATATATATTCGGAAACGTTTTCGTGCTCATTAGTGTAGGATATACTTAGTTCTCGGATTGAACCGCATCAAATCTCTCTCGGGTCTAGGATCGAACACACTGAGACCTTAGCGACGATCTTCAGCGAGATGAGGGGTAGGTAAATTAAGGCTCCGTAAGCGAACTACAGCAACCCCACCTACCCTTATTCACCGATCTAAAAAGGACGCAGATTAAGGCCTTAGAGTTCATTTCCTTTCATATTTCATTTAGTTCTTGAAAATGGCTTCAACATAGGAGCCAAAACGTCGAGTTTTAATAGATACTGGACTCGAGAGCCAGTTACATTTCATGTATATATATATATATATATATATATATATATATATATATATATATATATATATATATATATATATATATATACAGGATGCGCCAAACTCGATGGCCTGTTAGAAGTATCTAGAGAACGTGAAAAGATGGGAATTTGAAATTAAGGTTATGTTAATATAAAGCCGTGATCTTAATTTTAAAAATATTTTTAACAATGCGGTGTTGCTAGATCCTCTCTTACCAAATACCATCCCTGATTTTTCTAACAGAACACCCTATATATTGTGACATTTTGAGATTCCACGGGACATTCTGGAGCATTTTTGTATAACCTAATTTTTCACTTCTCTCGAGCCGTTGAGGAAATAAAAATTATTTTTTAAGAAATTTGGCAACCAGCATCCCTTAATAAAACAAAAAATAAGGTTGTAAAAAATAAAATAAATGTTTTCTTTTCAACCAGCATAGCTGGTTTAGGTAGAGAATTCACTGGTCATTCGGGTTTCACTATAAAATACAGTATGTTCCATTTAAAATTTCTGTATAATTTGCATTTTAATTTTCTACAAAAAGTCTATTATATTGTGGACATCCTGTATGTATCAGCTTAATTCGCATAACATTTTTTGATATAGCAACATAATAAGGAACAGCTACCGAAAAATCAGGCGTCCAGCTATGCTGGTTGAAAAAAAAACATTTTTTTTATTAGTAGATGCTAGTTGCCAAATTTCTTGAAAAAATATTTGTATTTCCTAAACGGCTCAAGATAAGTGAAAGATAAGTTTAATAAAAAAGTTCCAGAATGTTCCGTGCCATCAAAAAATGTAATAATATGTAGGGTATTCTATTAGAAAAATCAGCGTTGGTATTTGGTAAGAGAGGATCTGGCAACACCGCATTATTAAAAATATTTTTAAAATGAAGATCACGGCTTTATATGAACATAACCTTAATTCCAAATTCCTGCCTTTTCTTGTTCTCTAGATACTCCTAATAGACCATCGAGTTTGGCGCACCCGGGATATATATATATATATATATATATATATATATATATATATATATATATATATATATATATATATATATATATATATATATATATATTCAAACGGACCTTGCTTTTGGGTCTCAGGGACCCTAATTCGCGCTCATTTGAAGAAATCTCACCGTAGCGAATTATTAAAATAAAAAATCGCTGAAGCGTATGCGCGCAGCCAATGCGCCATGGTAACGACTTATAGAACTGATTTAAGCAGTTTTTTTAGAGGGATTAGTCACTTGGATTTAGCATAAAATTATATATTTTTTACGGTAGTCTACTTTTTTATTTTTGTTGCGTTGTTGCCAAGTTATTCGTAAAAATGGCAGAATGTTAGTCTCAGTGAGCCTATACAGATTAATACATTGTATAAATACTATAAAGTTTTATACAGACATATTTTGCAGTGATGTAGACAAAGGATGTGTTCAACTGACAGTGCTACTCATAGTTGATATAAGTGTACAGGCTGTTCTTTGTGGGGGTGTAAAGTCAAGATACTTCAGAGAAGTTTTTCTCAATTTTTTCGAATGTCACACCCCATATATTATTTCACTTTTGGATTTCTACCCAAATCTTTACATTAAAGAGCTGCTTAATAGCTACTTAAAACCTGTTACAGAAATTTAAAAATGTTTTCTCGTATTTCCTTCTCTTATTGAAAATCCCTATCTTATCCGTTAGACACTTGATTTTTAGACACATGACTATGCAGTGCTTTCTTACTAGATTAAATAATGTCTTAAGAAGAGTCATTTCTATCCGCATACCCCGTAAATGTTTAGCTTATCCTTCTCCTTCGGCATAATTTCAGATTCTATTTTAAATATCTGGTCACAACGTGCCGAAAATGAGAAAGAACTGGAGGAGTGAACTTTTGAAGTACACTTGTAACAAAAGTAGAAGGTACAAGGTGCCAGAAATTTGATGAAGTGCTTTTGAAATCATTCAAATACACATAATAAGAGTCTCTTCGTTTCACTTTGCTTTTCCTAAAAGTGTTTCCTTTGTCGTTTCTGAAATATAGGTTATAATTGTACAGAGGTTTCTGGAAAGTATTCAGGAGAAAACTTCAAGACCTGACTATTTTTGCGGCTTATGTGTTAGCGATAACTTCTATAATTCGTTAACCGAAAGTCGATAAAAAGTTATTCTGCATAAAGTGACTTCGAGAAAGATAAATAAATGAAAATATTAGCAAAATGTGTACTAGTGGAAATGTGTAGAATAATACGAAATTGTGTGTGCGTTCACAGCGACCATCGCTCCTTAGTAGTCTTTAAGCTCGACAAATATAGCGGGGATATCATCAGGTATTTATTTTAAATGTTAACACATGAGTGAAAATTCTAAGATAACCTGTGGGAGATATCATCAGGCTTGCAAAAAATGAGAACTATTTGTGTATAATTAAATACATATCATCACAGTATAGATGTGATGCCTCTTTATCACCCTAACCATGATTATCTGCTTCCAGAGGCTTTTTTTATTTTACTGTAGCTCCCATACTGCACCAAGCTCTCCAGGAGTTTCTCTCTTGATCTACTTCTTTCATTGGTAGACGGGTTTGTATCATAAAAAGTAATATATCTAACAAAATTCAGATCTGTAAGTTAAAGGAGAAAAAAGTTATAGAAATTGCACCAAAAAAATTTGATTTTCCTCAAAACGTCAAAGTCGCGATTTGAAACGTCAAAATTGGCAACATTTAGGCAAAGAACCTGAAACTAATACGAATTCTGTGGAAAAGATGTCGTAAGAAGTGTTTTACAAGCCCTGAAGTTTCAGCATCAACCGTCATTGTCCTTCATTTTACAAAAATATTTCCAAAAAATTCATGTCAAATAGACCCTTTCTCTGATGCTTTGGCAGTAGTTTTTACTATAGAGTTTATTGTTTAATGGTATATAATTTCGAGAGAATTATCGTAAAAAAATCAATAAAGCCCAACATATCGGTTATTATACAACATACGAGAAAAACAGAGTATACTGTATTTATAGCGTGTCTTGAGCTACATTTTCAAAAATTCAATCACGGGCTGTCCCATAAGTCGCTGGTGATACAAATTTTCTTTTTTTTAGACGAACACGCCTTATATTATTGCATTTTTGCATTTTCCATCAAAATATAATACATGTTTGTAAGAAAAGCAATTCTGGATGCAGCAAGTGCGTTATGGTAGCGAATTTTCAATAAATACTACATTTTCAAACAATAAAGTAATTTTGCTGAAATATGGTACATTGTTTCTACTATATCGGTTATACTGGTAACCAAATTTGATGCCTGATTTCTTCATAAAACACATATTTGCTTTTAAAAACACTTTTATGAAAATTCACTACCATAACGCACTTGCTGCGTCCAGACTATTTAACATATTTTTAATTTGGCTATCTTTACTCTATGGCTCTTCGTTCATGACACTAGTCCACCTGCATTAACTTCTTTTATATTAAATTCTTGCACTAACTTCTTTTTCTTCTTGTATTACCTATGTTTTTTGGTAACGCGTATTTAGACTTTCAATATCTGATTATAGTCAATGTCTGTGTTTGCACTAGGATATTAGTAGCTACATTTAGACAAATTTTTGTGACGTTTTAGTAAGAATAACCCCCAAGACGAGACACCACCCAAATAAGCCACCCAGACCCCGCTCTCATGTCCCGGCCCCCTCCTAAAACCCCGGGGGGGGGGGTTATCCTTCCCCTTCTGCATGCCTACGACCACCCCCAATGCATAAATCACAATAAAAATTTCGTGGGAACAACCCCCAAGAAAGTTACGGCGCCTGTGGCGAATAGGGGCCCTGTGCGGGATAGACAGGATTTTAAGTAGGTGTAGCTGCAAAATGGGATAAAGGCAGCTTGGATAGATCCGGATAAGCTTTTTTTTTCGCACTTTTCGTTTATACTTCCTTTTTATCTTCTTCCCCGCCAATCATCCCTAGTCACTACCGGTACTGTTACTTTCTTGGGGGTTGTTTGCATGAACTTTTTCTTGTGGTTTATGCATCCAAGGCGAGGTTTTAAGCATGTTTCTGAAATTGTTTTTCTAAAAAACCCTTCGTGAGTTTATCTGCAAATTTAATTATTATTTTATTTTTACTTCTTTTGTAAAATAAAAGGAGAAAACTTTATTTCGTCTCCAGTGCCTTTTTAGAATTATTTTTGCACACCAATACACTACAAACAACTCCCATGTATCTAAACGGATATTTAGGTTACGTTATCTATTGTGTTCTTGTTTTAGGTATATATATAACTTTTTTTTCATTAAACACATATATACCTTTATCATTATTTACCAGTATAATTTTTGAATATAAAAAGATCTTTAATAAATAACGTTCAACTGGTAATACTGTTGATTCACTGTGTTTTGTTTACAACACAACACCTCAAAAAATAAGATATAGACAATAGTTTCGATTTAACTTCTATTTCGTCCAACATAAACATTGAAATGAAATGAAATGACAGTATTTTCAGACAGATTAAAATTGTCTGAAAATGCTGTCAAGCAGCGAAACTATAGTCACAGAAGCATTGAAGAACATCCTAGAACTTCCAGAATTCGAAGGGCCACTTGCTCCAGTTAGCTCACGCGCTGGCTGCGTCCTTCACCTACAAAAACCAACAGGGAAGCCAGAGAAGTATTCTCAAAGTCTGTATGCAATATTAGATACTGTTTCATTCGGTTCATGCAAGTTTTTCTGTTATTAAAACAGTTCCTAAAATAAATACATATACTGTTAAAATAAATAAATAAATAGATGTTCAAGCAATTCAATTTCCAGGGCCTAAAAGCTACTGTTTAATTTGAAAAATCTCGGGACGCAGCAAGTGCGTTATGGTAGTGAATTTATATTAAATGCTTCAAATTTGAATAACTCAATTTTCTATAAACTTAGAAAGTTTAATTTTGGTATGTAGTAAGGTCTTTCCTAGTGCAAAATATTCACTAAGTTTCTTAAAATAACTTTGTAATTTTCGGAGTAAAAAATTTTTCGAAAGAAAATTTAAAATTTGAATAATTTAATTTTCTATAAACTTAGAAAGTTTAATTTTGGTACGTAGTAAGGTCTCTTACAAGGAAACATATATAGTAAATTTCATTATTTTCATGATATTTTCGGAGAAAAAAAATTTTTTTTTGAAAGAAAACTCAAAATTTTCCCGGAAAACCTCATCCGATTTTCCTGGCTAACGAACTCGTCCAAGCCATTAATAAAAGAAAGGCACTTGCCGAGTTTCATTGAAATCGGTTAATTATTTTTTGAGTTATCAGACGGATACATATATATATATATATATATATATATATATATATATATATATATATATATATATATATATATATATATATATATATATATATATAAACATATAAAATTGAAATTGACCCCGGATATGGGTTCTAGGGGTCCTAGTTCGCGCTCAATTGAAAAATTTTTGCAAAGTATCACCATCGATACCTCTCTATTAGTGAACTTTTTTAAATAAAAATTCACTATAAGCAGTTTTGGTGAATTTTCTTAGAAAAAATTCGCTAATGGGGAGATCCCGACTTTTGAATTTTGAAAATAACTTTTGCAAATGAAGGCGAACTACGACCCCTAGAATTTTTCTTTTGGCATGTGCCTTCCTTTTGTAAGGAGGTGGAAAAGGAAATTCCGATTTCCGCCATAAAGGTGAGGGATGCCGAGGACGATATTAGGTTGACTAGGCCATACACCCTCAGGATACCCAGTGGAGGGAAAATGAGGTTGCATTCCAGCCCGCAAGCCTGGTCTGTTTCACCGACGGATCGCGGCTGGAGGACCAGCAATCCTCCGGGGCAGGAATATACATCGAGCGCCTGGGGATGCGCGAGAGCTATGCTCTTGGCGCATACACCACGGCATTCGAAACAGAGGCGTATGCTATCCTGTCTGTGGCCAATATACAGGATGTGAAGATGAGTCCCGAGAAATGTGTGTGCATTTGCTCGGATAGCCAGGCAGTCCTCCGGGCAGTCTGCGCGGCCAGAATCAGGTCACCCCTGGTTCAGGAGTGCGCTGACGCCCTCAGAGGGCTAGCCAGGACGAAGGAGGTGCAACTGGTGTGGGTTCCGGGTCACTGTGGCGTAGCGGGGAATGAGGTGGCGAATAATCTCGCAAAACTCGGTTCCCAGCGGCCGTTCTGTGGCCCGGAGCCTGCGATAGGCATAAGTAGGAAGACAGTCTCTGTCGTCTTAGACAGGTGGACCGAGGAAGCAATGGAGAGGCACTGGGGGTCGGTTGGTGGCTGCAGGCAGGCGAGGGACTTCGTGGAGGGGCCGGACAGAGATAAAGCTGTCTGGCTACTCGGAAGGAGTCGACCTACGCTTCGCCGCATCCTCGGGGTGCTGACAGGCCACTGCGCCCTTAGAAGACACCTCACATTGATAGGCGTAGAGAGGGATCCCATTTGCCAGGAATGTGGCGAGGATGAAGAAACGTCCTACCACTACCTGTGTGAATGCGAGGCTTTTGGGAGTCTTCGAGCAGAATTGTTGGGATCAAGGACTCTGCAGAGGAATCAGGTAAGTACCGTCCAATTGAAGACCGTCATGGCCTTCATCTCGAGGTCGAGGCGGTTTGGCGACGGAACCGAGGAAGAGTAGAGCATGGTTGCTGGGGTTGGCAAAAAGGGCCCATTGTGGCCTACTTGCTTGGCGTTGGCCTCCCCACCACTGCTACTACTACTTTGTAAGTGGCTTGGACAGGTTTGTTAGCGAAGAAAATCAGACCAGGTTTTCAGAGAAAATTTTGTGTTTTCTTTTACAAAAAAAAATTAGCTCAAAAAACAAAAAAGCTATGGTAACCAAATTTGGTGGGTGGGTTTAAGATATAAAATGTAGACTACACACTAAAATTTAGATTTCTACGTTATAATAAAAAAGTTATAATAAAATGTTTGGTGCTAGATCATTTATATGAAAATTCACTACCATAACGCACTTGCTGCGTCTAGACTTTTTGTTATTAGGTACCTTCATAGAATAAATCGTCTCACTTAATTGTAGTAGATCGATGAAAAGCTCTTTTCAACGAACATTCTTCGTTCATAGAAACTTTTGTACCAGAGTGTACTAAACCGTTTCAAGATTTAGATGAGATTATACCATAATTGAGCAGAAAAATTTTCTCACCTATCTACCCTATCATTATCGTCACTCATTGTTTGTTTCTTCTTCGACCTGTTCGGTTACTGATTCAACACGTTATATGGTTATATAGAAGTCTAGACCGCTAA
This sequence comes from Tillus elongatus, assembly GCA_964006375.1. Lineage (NCBI taxonomy): Eukaryota > Metazoa > Arthropoda > Insecta > Coleoptera > Cleridae > Tillus > Tillus elongatus. The sequence continues at coordinate 78,203,380 of OZ023270.1, forward strand.
ATATATACGAAGAATTCACATTTAGATGTCTAGTTCAGTTTAAATAAATAGTTGAAGCAAACACAAGAAAAAACGACATTTTTCTCAGATAGAAATCTAGTTATCTGTGCATTAAAATTCAGATACAGGTGTAAGAGACATTCTTAGATCTTATTAAACACTTATACGAATAGTGGAAACTGTACTTAATTGCCACTGAACATGATATTCCAGTATATGTTATTTAGGATTAAAACATTTCTTTCGTGTTATGCTTATGTTTTATAAGCAATAATAGATGTTTGCTTAGATATTTTAGCAGGTGGAACTCTTTATTTTGGGAGAATATATTACTATTATCACTAAGACTTTAGAAACATTTCTTTAACGCACGTCAATTAGCCCCTATGAACCCATATTTAGGGTCAGTTCGATATATATATATATATATATATATATATATATATATATATATATATATATATATATATATATATATATATATATATATATAAGGAGAAGGGTTAACGTCAAAGCCGCAAGGAGACAACCGCATACACGTGTTTCAAGCTTATTAGCCATCATCAGTATGGTATAGCCAGTGAAGATGGGAACACTCTGGATGAAGATGCAAAAATACACGGAGTCACAACAGGCAACCAGTGCACATTTGCAGCAACATTTGGAAGACCCTCAATTCGCGGGAAACTGTATGCGGTTGTCTCCTTGCGGCTTTGCCCTTAACCCTTCTTCTTATATAGTACAGAAATGCCGTGTTATAAATCCTGTTACAGTTAGTGTAACTTCCTGGGCTCCGGATGCTCACGCAGGTGATTTCTTTGCCTCCGTGGTTTTTTTGGTTGTTTCCCTCGAATTGAGGGTCTTCCAAATGTTGCTGCAAATGTGCACTGGTTGCCTGGTTGACTGGTTGACTCCGTGTATTTTGCATCTTCATCCAGAGTGTTCCCATCTTCACCTGGCTATACCGTACTGATGATGGCTAATAAGCTTGAAACACGTGTATGCGGTTGTCTCCTTGCGGCTTTGCCCTTAACCCTTCTCCTTATATCGTACAGGAATGCCGTGTTATAAATCCTGTTATAGTTAGATATATATATATATATATATATATATATATATATATATATATATATATATATATATATATATAGGTGCTTCAGATCTATTGTGATGCTACATATCACAGCCCCTGTACATGCCAGAAGAAAAAGTTTCCTATCAAAATTTGTTGTTTAAAAAAGCTGATTTCAAAAGGACTTTACTTTGATATACAGGCTGAATCCAAAGTGTCATTTTTGACATGAACTTTTTTTTATTTTATTAAAACACCCTATATCTTATTCAAGATTTGGATTTCCTACTTAATTCCTAATCAAAAATATGTCAATTTTTTTTCTCATTTCAATGGCTTCCTAGAAAATAGCAACAACAAAAAATATGTTCATAAGTATTCACAAAAATATAATAAACAGTTAATTAACACTGCTAACGATGACAAAGTAACTTGTAAAAATGCTCAAACTGGCAACTTGTTTGGCAAACGTCATGTCTTTTAATAAGCTCCACAGTGCATGCATTTCTAATAACTCGAGACGAAATTTCCCTGCAGGCACGAGTAATTTTGTTTCTCAAAATTTCTTGGCTAAATAGAATGGACCACATTTTTCACATAATCATATAAAAATAGTCTAATGGTGTGAGGTTAGGCGATTTCGCGGGCCACCTGACTCGCCCTCGGTTCCTTATACAATTTCTTCCAAACTTACTGTTTCAAAAATTTGACACGATCGATGAGTTGTGCGCGGACGCACCGTCTTGTTGCTACCACATATTTAAACGTTCATTTATATTTATGTCTTCCCTCACTACAGGTAACACTTTAGTCAAAAAGATAAATACCTATCACCATTCAAAATACCTTCATAAAAGTTTGGTCCAATGAATCGCCCGTTAAGAAGTTGAATATTATTCATTATTTATTTAACGTGACTTAGCTATTTCTAAAATTCGGGTTTGAAAATTTACGATCAAAATATATGTTTGTAATATGAGATTTCATCGTATCTTTTATCTCTTGTGTGGTACAGAGGCGATGGTGAGAATGAATAGATTTACTAATTAAATTGCCATTAATTAGATTTATATCGCGTATTAACCTGATTAGAGAAACCATTAATCAATATTATGATAATTTTATGGACATGCAAATTACTAATTTGAATTGTTGAAATCTAATTATTTACCTAACATGATGCGAATATCCTAAGTGTATTTATTTTACTGAAATATTTGAATACATGACAACATTAAATTGTCAATGTGTGATCTAAACGGACAGGAATATATAACAACATTACAGTTTACTATAGACTTAATATTCGCATCTTTTTTATTTATTTTTATTTAAATTTTTTCTCTTAAAGTCAATGGTATTTTAATTCCGTAATCACTGAATAGAATGAAAAGCAACAAACTGAAAGTTTAATCTCACAGATTTGTATGACTAGAGTCAGATTATTACTTTCCGTGGCACTCTTACTATCAATATCACTAAAAGCAAATAATAACCTCGGTGGTTCAGGAGTAAGAACTTGTGCCTCTGAACCGAAGGGTACTGGGTTCGATCCCAGGGTTCTCCTTTCACATTTTCAGTACAAACTGTAACATTAACAGCAACCGAGGTTCTGGCATTGTATTTGAGCAAGTTGAATGTCTGCACGTTCCGCCCTTCGGAGGGGGCGTAAAGCCGTCGGTCTCGTGTCCATGCGATGTTGGGCACGTTAAAGATCCCTTCCTCCTTACAGAAAGGCAGAGGTTCGGCAAAATTTCCAGGATAGTGAGGTGAAACTGCTCCCTGGTGTCGGTGATTGGCCATAGTCGCGGAAATAGGCCGACGTTAAAGAAACAAAACACACACACACACACACACACACACTAAAAGCAATTTGTCAACTCAAAGTTTAATCTGACAGAGATTTATAACTAGTGTCAAATTATTACTTTCCGTGGCACTCTTTTTATTTAATTAAAAAATAAACTTGTAATAGTTTTGTGTGGGGCCAAAATAATTAAAAAAATGAAAATGCTAATTTTGTCATGAAACTCGGCATGTGACGTTGAAATAATATTCTGAACAAGACATAAGGCGTGTTCGATTAAAAAAAAAAAAGAAAATTTGTATTACAACGACTTATGGGCCATCCTGTGATTGTAAAAATATTTTTTTAAGATGTAGCTCAAGACACCCTATAATTAATGTGTACAATTTTTGTCGCATCTTGTATAATAACGGATATATTGAGCTTTATTTATTTTTTACGAAAATTCATCAAAAACTATATACAATTAAACGATAAACTATATAGCTAAGACTACTGCCAAAGCATCAAAGAAAGGATATAGTTATAATTAATTTTATGTAAATATTTTAGTAAAATGAAAGACAATGACGGTTGAAGCTAAGACTTTGGGCTTTGTAAAACATTCTTCTTGAGACATTTTCTTTCCATAGCTCGTATTAGTTACAGGTTCTTTGCCTAAATGGTGTCAATTTTGACGTTTTAAATCGCGACTTTGACGTTTTAAGGAAAACCCCATTTTATCTCTCTTAAAATGCCTATAACTCTTTTGTCTCTTAACTTACAGAGCTAAATTTTGGTGAGTAATTTACCTATAACAATATAAACGCGCAAAATTTTAGGGAAAACCTAGGCTAATTTTCCTGGCTAACGAACTTATCCAAGCCACTTGCAAAGGGAACGTACTCACCAAATTTAATCAAAATCAGCCCATTATTTTTTGAGTTATCGGTGTGAATCATACACACACACACATATAAATATATATATATATATATATATATATATATATATATATATATATATATATATATATATATATATATATATATAAACGTATAAAAATTGAAACTGACCTTTGATATGTGTTCTAAGGCGCCGAATTAGCGCTCATTTGGAGAAATTTTTTCAAATCTTCTCATTAGTGAATTTTTTAAAAGAAAATTCACTAAAATGAAACCCATCAACCTATATGGCTGTGTAAAAATGCAAATCGGTATTCCATCAAATTATGAACATATAGGGTGTATTTATCTTAAATCTGAAATGCTTTATATGTCTCATCTATAAGTCCAAAAATAATGAGCCGATTTTGTACCTATTTCCGAAAATAGCAAAGCGGTGGTTACCAAGTTTAGTACGCAAGTTTTTATTGTAAAATGTCAATTATATACCAAAATTGAGATCTGTAAGGTAAAAGTTTAAAAAAGTTATATAAGCATTTAATTTTATTTAAACCGTCACTTATATTTTTATGAAAATTCGCTACCATAACGCACTTGCTGCGTCCAGACGTTTCTTTGTCTTCCTATCTGTTTATGCTGTTTTTGTGTCTACATTTCAAAAGCTTAGTTCTCTGACGTGTAAAAAAAATTAAATACGTTATATAGTATAATATAGTACAGTATATCTTGTCTACAATGGTACAATGTGTCGTACAAATAAGCTCTTGCTTGTATATGCAATAAAGACAATTTTGTTACAGATATGCCTAATTAATTGCCAAGAGTTCTCTGGAACTGTCACTATCAATTTTCTTAAAATTTCAGCATCCTAAGAATATCCCCTTTTCACTAATACTTCCACTAACTCTCCGTCTTTCAACCTCTATTTTGGTATTTTTCTTCTTCGTCTACGGCCTGATTATGACATTTCTACTTGACAACTATAAATTCAGTATACATATATATATATATATATATATATATATATATATATATATATATATATATATATATATATATATAACTGTTTCTTATAAAGCAAATCGTATTACCAGAATATTAATCAAATTGCTGCGCAATAAAATAGTCTTTCACGATAGACATAATATTTTTCCTAATAAAAACTAACAACGTCAATAACGAAAAACAAAATAATTATAAATTGATCACTTCATTAGTAAAACGAGCAGCTGATTAATCAAAGCATCGATTAGATTGTCACTTTTTACATTTTAATCAAGTCTTGGTGTTAAATATAATACGTACAAGGTGCTTCTATCAGTGTTAGCATTGACATTTTGCAATAATTGTTCAGTTATAAATGAACATCATTTGCATAAGAGCGTGTGTGTTTAATAAAGACATTTTCACCTCACTCAACATATTTATTAAATTATTTTGTTCATTTTTCCACTACCAAGAGTATGACAAAGCAGAAATACACTTTCATTTAACAAATTAATTAATTCATCGCGATTTGCACGAAAGGTAGGTAGATAAGAACGCAGCTGGTTCTGGCGACACTAATCAGCTTAATTATATGAAAAAACAATTAATTACCCTTCTCCGATATGGGCAAGTGGTTTCAATGACTTTGGCAAGAAATATTATGATTTATATTGACAACTACCGCTAGAAAATATTGTAAAATATACAAGTGAAACAAAACACAAGTAAGTACCCATATATATTGTCATTATATATTAATTTATATTGGTCGGTTAATGTGTACACTATGCAATTAAGTTAATTTTTTTTAATACACGCATATATGTGCCCGTATCTAAGAATGTCAAGAACAAATTAGTTTACAAGAAATTCAGAATTTAGAGATCTGTTTTGCTGGGGTAGTAGTAGTAGTAGTAGCAGTGGTGGGGAGGCCAACGCCAAGCAAGTAGGCCACAATGGGCCCTTTTTGCCAACCCCAGTAACCATGCTCTACTCTTCCTTGGTTCCGTCGCCAAACCGCCTCGACTTCGAGATGAAGACCGTGACGGTCTTCAATTGGACAGTACTTACCTGATTCCTCTGCAGAATCATTGATCCGAACAATTCTGCTCGAAGACTCCCAAAAGCCTCGCATTAACACAGGTAGTGGTAGGACGTTTCTTCATCCTCGCCGCATTCCTGGCAAATGGGATCCCTCTCTACGCCTATCAATGTGAGGTGTCTTCTAAGGGCGCAGTGGCCTTTCAGCACCCCGAGGATGCGGCGAAGCGTAGGTCGACTCCTTCCGAGTAGCCAGACAGCTTTATCTCTGTCCTCGGTCCACCTGTCTAAGGCGACAGAGACTGTCTTCCTACTTATGCCTATCGCAGGCTCCGGGCCACAGAACGGCCGCCGGGAACCGAGTTTTGCGAGATTAATCGCCACCTCATTCCCCGCTACGCCACGGTGTCCCGGAACCCACACCAGTTGCACCTCCTTCGTCCTGGCTAGCCCTCTGAGGGCGTCAGCGCACTCCTGAACCAGTGGTGACCTGATTCTGGCCGCGCAGAGTGCCCTGAGGACCGCCTGGCTATCCGAGCAGATGCACACACATTTCTCGGGACTCATATTCACATCCTGTCTATTGGCCACAGACAGGATAGCATATACCTCTGTTTCGAATGCCGTGGTGTATGCGCCAAGGACATAGCTCTCGCGCACCCCGTATGCTGGGGTAGAAACATGTAAGGTTTATGTAATACGTACCCAGTGTACAAAACAAATAAGACCGACAATACTTGAGGCGAATGTGCTCTTTGACGTCGGTCATTAACCATATTATTGCAAATGGGCTGACGTTGTAAAAACAAAAGAAAATATTTCCGACTGATTTTAGTAGGGTAGGTATGACTACTCATAAAGATATACGAGGTAAGCGCCAAAATTTCCTTGCCTGACATAGATCCAGGGTTTTTTTCTCATAGCGGGGGTGAATGCTTTTTATGATGGCGCTTCCACGATCCGACACCAACCTGCACTGTGGTGAGTCCCCTTCCCTCCAGGTCGGGACTACCCACTAAACACCTCATTGACACCTTTAGAGGTGGCGGAAACCACTCGCTGGTATTGCTTCACCACGTCCCCAACTCTTGTTGTTCTCAAAACTTCTACATCCTGTCTTTATCCTCTTCTGACTTCATTATTTCTACAATCCCTCGCTTCACAGTATTTTACACCCTTTCACTTCGCAGCATATGCTCCACCACACAATCTGCTGTTAAATCTCTGCCAATCTCTTTATACATTTTTTCTCTTATTTGCGACCATCTTGCGCACTCAAAGACCGTGTGCTCTGGCGTATCTCTATCACCACAATACTCACAGTCCTCTTTGTCGATTATTTTCATTTTACTCAGGTAAGACCTGAAACACTCATGACCTGACAGAAATTGGGTAAAATAATAATCCACCTCCTCATGCTGTCTCGATATCCGTGTCTGTATGTGTGGAATGAGCCTCTTTGTCCACTGGGTACTGACATTTCCTCTTCTTATTCTCTCTGCCACTCTAGCGTATTTTCGGTTCATGCCTTCTTCTTTTCTTCTCTTCTATTTTCGTGTCTTTCATAAGTTACCTCTCTTGCCAAAAAGTATATAGGGATCATTCCTACAATTACCTACCTTGCGCTGCCACTGTTATAGAACAGTGGCATATAGATGCACTTGCTATTCTGATGACTACCTTCCTCTGTGCTCCTCAACGTTTTTTCTACACCTTGTGTTTGACAACACGGCCTTCCATGCTGGTGCGTCATACAGTATGATTGAGTTTACCTCACTATTCAGCATTCTCCTTCTGCCTGATTTTGGCCTACCAGTATTTGGAATTAGACGCCCTAGCTTTGCAATTATCATGTCTGCTTTTGCCACTACCCTTTCTATGAGCACACCCATGTTCATGTTATGTCCTACTTGTATGCCGAGCTGGTTCAGGCTTTTCTGCGACTGCATGTATGTATTCCCCACCTTGACGGTAACTATTCTCGGTGTTCTTCGTCCCACTAGCACTATACCTTCAGTTTTGTGAGGCGCGAGTTGTAGACCACTTTTTGTTATTCAGTTTTACACTCTTGCCACTAACCAGTTGATATTATCTTCTATATCAGCCTTATTTAGTTCGCTTACAACCAACGCCAAATCATCGGCATACCCTATAATCTCCGTGTTGTTTACGGACCCCAGACTAAAAACCTTATCGTGATAGTTCCACAGTATTGGTCCTAGGATTGACTCTTGAGGCAGGTCACATCTAACCTGCATCTAATATTTCTGTACAATCAGTAGCTGTCTGTCTTCCAGATAACTATATACTGTTTTTAGCAGATATGACTCAACTTGCCTCTTTCTTAACACTTCGTATATGCCTCTCCATGGTGATAGATCCAGGGGATGGCAGCGTGTAAAACTTGGTGAGACATTGCTTCAAGTCTTATTAGCCTTGGAAGAAACGAAAATTGATTATATGTCAATTAGTTTTCTTATAACTGACACCTGTTCATCACGATGTGAAGTTGCGAAAATTGTCTATAGAGCTCTTATTAAATTCCTTACTCGAGAAGGTTTTCCACCACAAAGCATCAAAGATTGGCTGGATGGAGCGTACGGAGAAAATTCTGGAAAAATTCTCCGTCCTACTCTGTAGTAAAAGATTGCTCAAAACGGTTTCGAATGAGGCAGGAGTCCTTGGAAGATGGCGCAAGAACAGGAAGAACGGTGGAAGTGGTGACGGACAATAAGATCTCGTATCAAGCGATCGGCGCTTGAAAGTGAAACAAATATCAAAAATGTCGAGGCTTTCAGATACAAGCCTTCACCGAATCCTCCACGAACATTTATGCATGAATAAGTTAATGTAAGATGGGGACCAAACATCTTTCAGTAGTTCAGCGCCGGCATCGTGTTGGATGTGCCTGATCCTTTTTGGACCTCTGTGGAGAAACCTCTGTGGGCGTGTTAAAAAAAATGTCACAGGGGATGAAACTGTGATTCTCTAATATGACCTTTTGTGCAAAAGGGAGTCGATGGAATGGAGGCATAAAGGAGAAGCACCGCCAAGAAAGTTCACGGTCTGTCAGTCGACAAAAAAGTGATTGCTACGATTTTCTAGGTTTCTGAAGGTATTATTCTCATAGACTGTAAAGAACGCCGCAGTCAACGGGGCCTAGTATGCAACACTACTGCATAAATTACGACAAAATATTCGGGAGAAAAGACGTGCGAAACTGACCAAATAAATAACATAAAATGAGAACATCGGTGGTTCAGGAGTAAGAACGTGTGCCTCTGAATCGAAGTTGAATGTCTGCACGTTCCGCCCTTCGGAGGGGGCGTAAAGCCGTCGGTCCCGTGTCCATGCGATGTTGGGCACGTTAAACATCCCTACCCTCCTTACAGAAAGGCAGGGGTTCGGCAAAATTCCCACCCTGGCGTCGGTGATTGACCATAGTCGCGGAAATAGGCCGACATTAAAGAAACAAAACACACACACTCCATGAAAATGCACCCGTGCACACTACTGGAATTGCACAAGCGGTTTCGAACAAGTTGATCACGCTCCGTATAGTCCAGGCATGGCTCCCAGTGACTACCATCTATTTGAAAATTTAAAAAAGAATCTTCGTGGGCGTGACTACTATCTATTTGGACATTTGAAAAAGGACCTTCGCGGGCACCATTTCAGTGACGACGAACAGGTGAAAGCTGTTTGGACACATTTTAAGGACAAACTGAGCGAATATTTTTAGGGGTATCGAATTGTTGCTGAAACGATGTAATAAGTGCATTGATGTTAGGGGGAAATATATTAAAAAATAAAATCTAATTTGAGTCTACGGGAAATTTTGGCGCTTAACTCGTAAATGTAACGCCGTTTATTAAAAATGTTATAAAAACCATATATGCACGACTGGACCGGACAAGAAGGGCACTCTTCACATATCTAATATTCGATTTGAGAACGTAAGTGTTTCGGTAATAACACGTAGATACCTCCGAAATTATTGATAATTTACATAATTTTCGTATTATACCTTCGCATATAATTATTACACATTTATCACTTGTGGTCTGGGCAAATTACAGTTCTCGTCTTACACAGTTTGTTTACGAATTAAAACGCTGTGGTAGTTATCTTCTGGTCCCATCATCGTTATTTTTTCTTTGTTGTCTGTTACAGTATGTTATTTTGTGCTGTTAACTTCAGCCCATATGAGGTGAGAAAAAACTGCTGTTCGCACCATATGAAGGAGGTTAATACATAACTTATATGATGGCTTGCGTGAGACTAAAAATTAAGCAATACTTCATTCTTTTCTCCTATTTTCCGCCAAGGATATTGATGAGCAATAGCATGACTTTTTACTTAGTCTCTCGTTATTCTAACTAGTCATCGATTTTTAATCCACAAAACTGGCAGATTTTCAGACACGATGCTTTTCGTCGATTTGGTTCTCGTGTTTCTTCAATTTGGTCTTAAGTTATACGAGGAGGCATTGAAAAGTACTTAGCCTACGTTAAGAAAGGCGGTAATATTATAAAACAAAATTTTATTTGTTCAATATAATCTCCTCTAAGACTTACACAATTTAGCAGAACGCTGATAATGCAATTCTAAAGCTTTTAAAAATGCTTTATCTTGTTCTTCAAACCACCCTTAATGACATCGTTGTGTGTTGAATATCGTTTAGTTTTCAAGGGTTTTTTGAGCCTTGAAAATAAATAATAGTCTAATGGTGCTAAATCTGGAAAATACGTTGGATATTCAATCAATTCAAATCCAGTATTAGGAGAACCAACGACTTGTGAGCAGAGCCATTGTCTTGCAGAAAGAGCACACTTCTGGCCAGTGTTCTGTGCTGTTTTTCCACAATTTTCTTTCAAAATTTAGTTAGAAACTCACTATATTATGTATTATAGATTGACGGTTATTATAACTTGCTCTAGAAAGTATAGAATACTTTTCAATAATATGTAACCTGTTTTCACAGTCTTTGATGCTAACTCTGAATATGTTTGTTAGAAAATATGTAATTTCATCTGGAATTATTAGTTCTGCGCCGTTTATCAAGATGTTGTTGATGGCAGGTTGGACATCAGTTTTCCTCTTCAATATTAATTGCAGTATTGACTCGGAGATGATTCGAAGCTGAGTCAAAATATATGGAGTTTGTAATACAAAGTGATTTCTTTAAGTCGAAGCTCTCAGTTGTCGGCCGTTATTGCCCTTAAAATACCAATTATATTAGCAATAACGTGTAACGGCTCCCTACAATTATATATATATATATATATATATATATATATATATATATATATATATATATATATATATATATATATATATATATATATATAGGGTTGTGCATAAGTAACGCAAATATGTAGAGATTGTTTGCGACCATCTGGTGGCACTATCCTCATTTTTTTAAGCACCCCCCTTCTGGAGGGTGACAACCGTTTAATTTCTTAAATAGCAACATGGGTCATGCGACATATTTTTGGAAACTGTATTCAGCGTACTTTTTGATGGTATTAATTATTTTAAAGTTACCTTTGGCAAAAAACAACAAACAGCTCTCCGTAAAATTTATTTGGGAAAATGGTAATATCCTACTTTATTGAAGACGCTCAAATTGAGCCGGTTAAACTTCTTGACAATAGTAAAGCCTCTTGTCGAACTGATGAATCGTGTTTTTCAGTGATCCGTTAGGCACTTGTTCAAAGGCCATCTCAATTCGGTCTCGCAACTGTTCAAAATTCACAGGCATATCGTTGTAAATAACGTTTTCTAAATGACCCCAGAGAAAAAATAGTGTGAACACAAATCTGAAGATCTAGCTGGCCACTAAATGGTTCCTCTTCTGCCATCCATCCGCTAGGAAATGTACGGTATTCCCTTACCTCTCGACTAAAATGAGGTGGGTCACCATCCTGTTGGAAGTAGACATTGGGTAAATCATTTTGAAACAAAACTCTGATGCGGGCCCAATATCTTATCGGTATAATCTAAGCTAGCGTGGACCTGTTAACTCTTCAAATAAGAAGTGTCCAATTGCATGATAACTAACAATTCCGGCCCATACATTCAGTTGTTGAGAATATTTGGTATGAATTTCTTCCATCCAATGGAGGTTACTGTCAGACCAATATCGACAACTGTATCTATTTGCACTACCATTAAGGCAAAAGACAGCTTCATCAGAGAAAACAACGCAGTTTAAAAAAATCTCTGTTTTGTTGAATAATCTGAATTATTTGTTCACAAAATTCGATCCATCCATCATAATCCTCTACAAAGAGTTATTGCAGGTTATGAACCTTATGGGGCAAATGCTTTCCACGATGCAAAATCTGCTGTACAGAAAGTCTGAACATATCGATCGTTCCAGCAAGTTTCAATGCAGAAGTTTTGATAGTTTCTTGTACAGCAAGCAATATATCCAGCGTTTTTTTTTGTCCAAAGCAGAAGCTACAGGGCGGCTGGACTTTAGGCGATCCTCTACGTTCCATGCTTCAGTAAATTTGCAGTGAAGTCTGCTTACCGTAGGCCTGCTAAGGGTGGGCGGTCAGATAGGTACACTTGAAGAACCCAAATCACCACAACACATATTTTAAAAAAGAGCTTAAGATCGTTTCACTGGCCACGTCAGCATCATCAGAGGATAAAAAATTCTATTCTGGAGTAGAATTTTGCATTCTCTGATGATGCTGACGTGGTCAGTGAAACGATCGTAATGTCTTTTTTAAAATATGTATTGTGGTGATTTGGGTTCTTCAAGTGTACTTATCAGTGCTCATCACAGGTTCCAGTTTTCACATAGTGGGCGGTCAGGTCAGGTCAGGTCAGGTCAGAGTTAAAACTGCCGGTTTTTTTACCATAAATGATGTAATCTCATTTTAGAGGTATTCGAAATCTTAGTTTGGATTCACTGTTCTGTTAAAGTTTTCTTTATGTTACGTAATTTTTTTAATAAAATAAAGTTAAAGTTATCATGCTTTTATTTTGCAGTAATGTCCTGCTAACATTGCTTCTTCAAAGATTTTTCAAACTTTAAGTATTAAATTTTAGATAGACTTCCCCTATTGGCTATTCAATCAATAATTATTACCAAATGTATATTTAAGTACAGGATATCCAAGTATCTTTTCGAAGAAATGACTGTTACTTAATTGGCAGACGCCCGTCAAAACAATTACGACATAACTTGATTAGCTCTATGAAATAACAACTGTTGAAGCTCATTTCTACACTTTCTATCAATTGAGGAGAGAAAAATGTCAATTAAATACATAATTAACCAATAAATTGCAAAGATAATATTTAAATATTATGTACTGAAAAAATCGAACTTTATCATCGCCATTTTATTTATTACTTTAATGTGTGTGTTTATTTTTAAATTATTGTTTTCATGTTCATAAATCTAAATGATGTTGCTTATTTTAGACATTATCCCATTATAAAAAAGGATCCTGATATGGTGTCCAATATTAAGACGTCTGTATGAAAAAAGAGTGTGAAAAACAAAATCTTCTTATCGCCATCTGTTTTAAAGCTTTGCCTAATCTAATAACAAATAACAACCAATGTGGTGCTAAATTACACACAATTTTAACCAAAATAATACAACTCAGGATGCCTATATATACTGTGTCCCATAAAAATGTACACATAAACATGAAACAAATGTATGAAGACAAAGTCATCGTTTTTGATAAGCTACATAATAACCGATTAATTATCTTGCTGTTTAGAACCTCTGAAGGTTCCGAAAAATATCAAAAAATATTTTCAGTATTGTGTCAATTGAAGTGAAAACATCATGGCTAGGTATGGATGCTCAAAAAAGCGATGCGCATTTGGTTCCTTGATACATAATTCAAATCCCTGGCCTACTCAGTGAGTGGTGGACGTGCCGCCACCTAGTTGCGGAACCAAGTAGTATGCTGTCACGCCAGCTCCAAATAACACAAAGTGTTAAAAAAATAGAGACTGGATACAACTAACTAACAATTTAGAAAATTGGCAGCCCTGGCCCATTTCTACCCCAATATAGGGACAAAGTATGTAAGACTCGATGCATTTTCGCAACAATTAGAACCGTAGACCGGTTTCGCTCTCATTAGAGCTCTTCAGTACGGCATACTAACTGTAGCAAAAATGCACCAAAAGTAATACGGCTATCGTATAGCCAGTCTCAAAATACTCAGTGAGTGGTGGACGTGTAACCGTATTACTTTTGGTGCATTTTTGCTACAATTAGTATGCCGTACTGAAGAGTTCTAATGAGAGCGAAACCGGTCTACGGTTCTAATTGTTGCGAAAATGCATCTAGGCTTACATACTTTGTGCCTATATTGGGGTAGAAATAGGCCAGGGCTGACAATTTTCTAAATTGTTAGTTAGTTGTATCCAGTTTCTATTTTTTTAACACTTTGTGTTATTTGGAGCTGGCGTGACAGCATACTACTTGGTTCCGCAACTAGGTGGCGGCACGTCCACCACTGACTGAGTATTTTGAAGACTTTTTGACTTTTTTGACTACTTTTATGTCGAGTAGCGTTCAAATCACCTTGATATCTCGAATAGTGACGAAGCTATTTAGGTCAGATACTGAAAAAAAAAATCCCCGTAACTACTGCAAAATTTAAGCTTATAAAGCAATAGTAATAACAAGTAATAAGTAATCGAAAAAGGAAAGCCCCAATATAATGATATTTTTAACTCGCGTAAACTTAATGATTGGAATGTATACATATCTGAGCTTGAAAAATCATTTAACGGAACATTGCAACGACCAACATTATGTGCATAAATATATTTTGAGCTAAATAAAGTATTAGTGTGTTTAGGGCTTGGCACCGATTTCAAACAGATAAGTAGGTAGCGCATATAATAATATTTCATTTAGATTAATTTTCGTGTTTTAAATTAAAGCTCTAATCAAATTATTTCTTGCTTTTTAGTGCCCGTTTTGAAGTCGGTTTAATTTTTTTATAAAATTTGTGTATTTATCATTTTTATAGTGTAAACATACGGACGTAGTAAGTACGGTATTAGAAAACTGCTATAATATAATCAAAGTGTCGTATTAGAGTAGAAGTTTAAGAGGATTTCCCTCGATTTCCCTGATATTCCGTCATCAGATCCTGACTTGATGAAAATGGAGTACACCGTTTTAAACACACAAAAAATATTTTTTAAATTGGTCCACAATTGACAAAACTATCAATGAACATACAAAAAAATAATTTTTGAGGATTTCCCTAGATTTCCCTGAGATCACATCATAAGATCCTCACTTGGTGAAAATGGCACCACCTCAGGAGTACACCCTCTCAAACAAAAACTGATTTTTTAAAATTGGCCCACAACTGACGAAATTATCGGTGAACATAAAATAAAAACAAGACATACAGACGAACATAGAACCTACTCTGTCGGTTATATATCATACATTTCAATTGAAAACTTCTCCGTCTTAGTGAATTTTCGTAGAAAAAGTGGGGAGATCACCATTTTTGAAAACATTTTTTCAAATGAGCGTATCCGGGGTCAGTTTTAATTTTTTTATGTTTATATATATATATATATATATATATATATATATATATATATATATATATATATATATATATATATATATATATATATGATATACTTGGTTCTCGGGTTGAACCGCGTCCAGAATTTATTAAAACTCGACGTTTCGGTTCCTGTTTTGGAGCCATTTTCAAGAGGTAAAGGAAATATGTAAGGACACTCTAAGGCCTCAATCAACCTACTCCTTAGAGCAGTGGAAAAAGGTAGGTTGGGTTGTTATAGCTGAATTACGGGGCCTCAATCTGCCTACTCCTTGAATCTCGCTGGAGATCGCCTCTAAAGTCTCAGGCCTCAGACGCATCTGACAGTTCGTTGCAAGTCTTGTATTGTATGTAGCGTTCCGTCTACCTGCTTCGTTATCAGTGAAGTAGTCGGGTCACAGTCAATTAAGTCAGGGGCTTTGGTCATGGCACTTAAAGGACTAAGAGGATTACCGGCATTGGTTGAGACAGATAAGGGGGCAATGAAATTGTCTATTGGATTTTTTTTTTTGTGTTTGTAATGAAGATATAATAGGTTTCCAAGTAATCTGAAGGCGAAGACCATCATCTCTCTTATTTAAACAATCAGGACGTTTTTTGATATCGATTGCTTCGCGGATAATTCTAGTTTTGAAGTTGTAAACCGGTGCTATTGTTTTGACATTATCGAAGTCTATTTTGTGTCCTGTATGAATATGATGCATAGCCAGCGCCGATGAGGGGTCGGATTTTCTAACTGCGAGGGTGTGTTCATATATTCTACTGTGGATGCGTCTATTTTGTCCTACATAAGTTCGGGAACAGTCGGAACAAGGAATTTCGTAAACTCCGTGGGATTCGTATCCTTGGGAGTTTTTATCAGATTTGACAGTTTTTGCTCTGATGTTAATATGGTTTTGATATTATGGGTTCTAAAAATTCAGCTGATTTTGTCGGTGACACCTTTGATGAATGGTAAAAACGCTGTGTGTTGTTGTGTGGACTCAATCTGTTCTTGTTGTGGTGTAGTGGTTTATTGTTATACTTTTCTAATGTTTCGTGGTATGTGATTGTTGTCGTATCCGTTTTCTAGCAATGTCTGTCTTAAAAAGTTATTTTTATTTTTATTTTATTTTATTAATTTTTAGAACCCAGAATATCAAAACCGTATTCACATCAGAGCTAAAACTGTCAAATCTGATAAAAACTTCCAAGGATACGATTCCAAACGAATCCCACGGATATATATATATATATATATATATATATATATATATATATATATATATATATATATATATATATATATATATATATATATATATATATGCATGTATCACACCGACAACTCAAAAAAAATTGGCCGATTTTTATAAAATTTGGCGTGCGCTTTCCTTTGGTAAGTGGCTTGGATAAGTTAGTTAGCCAGGAAAATCGGACCAGGTTTTCCGTGAAAATATTGGCTTTTCTTTCGGAAAAGAATTGTATCTTAAAAAATAAAAAGCGATGGTAACTAAATTTGGTACGTAAGTTTATGATATAAAAGGTAGACTATATCTATACCATTTATATCTCTAGTTACAAGTTATAAAAACATATTTGGTGCCAGATCATTTCTATAAAAATTCACTACCATAACGCACTTGCTGCGTCCAGACTTTTTTCTACGTTGGTTAAATATTGAATGCTAGCGTAATCTCTGATAATACTTACTTCTGGGACACTCTATAATCCCAGATAATCAGCTGTCCACATTGATCTGACCCGAACCTTTCACCCTTAGACTTGTTCAGAGATAAGGCTAACATGGCTTTTGTCGACATATGTGAACTTTACGACATAAAAATCTATCTCTTATAATAAATTAGTCGAGATAATTTTTTAATGTTTCCACGATGTTGGAGGTTTATCAACTGTTCTAACTGAAACCATTTGTCATTTTAATTCTCTCGACGTTCAATTTGCTGGAAAAATTTATATGAATTTTTATTATGGTTTCACTGATAACATCACAGACAAAGATTTATATTTTCTATGGGATTTAATAATTATTTCGTCACGAATAGTGTGATATATTGTTAGTGTAGTTTGTCCTATTATAAATGAGACACGTTGTAAATTTTAACTAACATTTACTGTTTCTGAATATATTAGAAAATTTGGGTCGGCTGAAATTGTCAAGGCTTTTCCCTTGTTGTCCTAGATGCAAAATATGTGTCACTTCTTGTTGTTAGTGCAACACATTCTCTTATAAAGTGAGTTTAAATTTTAAAGTAAACTTATTATAGTACTTACAAGTATTTTTTGTAAAACTCATTCTTAAGATTCACGGATTGTTTTTGTTTTTTTGTTTTTGTGTTTGGCTTCGTACTGTTAACCCAGTTCATATAGCCACTTTATGGGTTGTTGTTGCCCTAAGGTAGTGAAGATGTTCCATACTAAATGCAGATGTAGTTACTTTTTCTCTGGATTTACAAATCTTTATTGTTCTCTGCAGCCAGTTTCGTCTTTAACGGCATCGTCACGAAGCGGAATATTCAAAATATCTGTAAGATGGTCGCCTGATAAATTCGTGTCCTAAAGTACATAATGATGACTAATCATTTATCTATTGGAAGTGCTAATTGCTATACTTATTCTTAGTATAAATATTGAGTTCATTGTATTTAGGAGTACTTACTGAGACAAACACCATCATGTCAGTGGATTCTGAAAAGTTGCGCAATTTTGATAACAATACATGATAAAATAACTCTTGACAAAAGGCACAACATGTCGTCGGTCCTCAAGCTTCTGGGGCTTATTAAACCACGGTCTAAAGATGCACCCGTTCATTTTAACAAGGACGAGAAAGCTTGGATGACGCCCGGACAATCTGTGACAGTGTTTAGCAACGAAAATATTGAAAAAATCGAGAAACTGGTTTTCGATCGAAGACTAAAATTGTGGCAGACACATGATGAATTGTAGAGAAGCAAATAATGTGTTTGTTGAGATTTTGCATAAAACTTTGGGCATGAGAAAAATTAGACCCAGAAATACTGACCCCACTTAGCAAAACAATTTTAAAACTCAGGGGAACTTTTACATTTATTTGGAGACGACTTTAACGATATTTGCGTTAGAATAGTAACCGTCCAAAAGATATAGATTCACCAATATAACCTGCAGTGGAAACAGGATTCCATGCAGTGAATCGACAAGGGTGAAAAACAACCTAAGAAATTCAACGTGGAAAAAGCGGCTTCTAAGCTCTTGGCAACTGTTTTTTTGGGATGATGAAGGTGTTAGCTACTAGATTATCTGCCTACGGGGACCACGATATCTATTAGTCGAGTTACAAAGGATAGAAGTTCAGAATCGACGAGGAAAACTGGCGACAGCGTGCTGTTTTTGCGGGAAAATGTGCGTGTTTACAAGACGCGTTTCAAAGCAAAGCCTAAAGGGCACGGACATTGTGGGACTTGACCACTTATCCTACTCTCCAGACCTGTTCCTCGTTGACTTATACCTTTTATCCAATCTGAGGAACGGTTGACGATCCACCAATGAGAATGAGATGAAGGCGATCGCGAAAGGCAATTCGAATGAAGGAGGAAGAATATTTTGTAGTGGTATTAAAGCCCTCGACTACTTTTTTGGCGAACTGATTGAGATTACAATGTCGTCTGATCCCGTCTTTGCACCTGTCTATACTGAGCGTTTATTTTTCACCATTTAATATTGCACGCTTTGAAGACTAATAACAAATTTTTTCAAACGCCACGCTATGTACTTTTGGACCGCGTTAGGTGCCTTACTTAATGCTTTTCATATTTTATTAGATATGTTTCATACCAAAAGTTTACAGTTTTCGAGGTATTTTGGGATTTTCATCAACCAGGACACATTTATAATGCTGGTGGCCTATGACAAATTAAAATGAATAGCTAAAGCTCTAGTATGTATCTAAATGTCAGAGAACCATGGTTTGACGTAAAGGCGACATCGCCATTAGATTCCGATGACAAAGATAAAATTTAAAATTGTTAAAAAATACAATATTTTTAAATACATTTACTTCGCGTGAGTAACTAAACTATAACACAATTACCTCGAGACGGGGATATTACATTATAATCACAATTCCTTTCACCAGAAAATCATCATCTTTCTGGAGGTGTTATATTATTTAGGGTTATTATACCCGTTAGGTCTAAAAGATTGTACAGATTATACGTTATATATGTGGGAAGATTTAGAACGCCCCCGAGTATCTCCCATAACGATGTAATTATATCGATAAGGTGTACTAAATTAGTAAGTACGGTGAGGGACTTAACCAGCGTTTTGACCTGATTTACTTCTCGACAGCCATAATCCATATGGCTGTCGTTACATTCTGAAGGAATAGAACTGAAAAGCTGGCACGTTATTTATTGAAAACATTCTGATATTTCAATCGCTTCGTTTGTATAAAATATAAATAGTTATATTGCTGGTACATTATTTGTGGGTAATAATAGAGAAGTATGTAATTTAACATCGATTTATTAAATATGTTCAATATTGCCAGACGTAGTGTCATTAAATATAACACTGGTTGGGAAAGTGATATTGTTATTTACTATTTACCGTAGTAGTTGACATTGTGTTTGCGAATATGGTTTAAAATTAAAACATGTTGGTTTATTGTAGTTCGATTATAGATTGAGTTTGCTTAACTCGAACAACCTAACGAAACCCTTATCCACCGCTCTAAGGCATAGGAAGATTGAGGCCTTGTAGATTGTAGATTGTTTAAATAGTCGTATAGGCCTTAGTCCTCTCAGCGTTGTGACCCCATGGGTTTTTGTGCACGACTCTATTTTGTTATAGCTGCCCAAAAAGGTTAAGACTTTTCATATAGTCTACTATCTTTTTGGGGGCTATTTTACCTATTACCTGTGGTGTTAGAGTCACCCCTCCAGGGTATTTGAGCCTTTTGCAAAACTGGGCCTTGCAGTCGCATAGCAAGTGTTCTGTTGTTATTGCTGCATCTTAATTAGGTGATACCGTACTCGGGAGTGTCCTGTAGAAAGTCCTGTGACTATTTTTAAGTTGCTCCTGATCAATTCACGAAACAATGAAGACTTCTTTGTCGATATTGGGATGAACCGTTTTCCTCCCCTAATCATGGCGTTTTCCTCCAGCATGATAGCATTTGAGTTTTCTCCCAAGTATCAAGTTCATTTTTTACGTGGATTTTTGTCAGTCCACAATATGGCTCTGGACCAGAAAATGGTGTAGACTGGGGCCTTGGAGTGCATTTTTTTCTATATTTTCCTAACTAAATAAAGCCGAAACGGCCAATTCTAACCAATTCTGAACCTAATACTAATAATATGTATCATACAGTAGGGTCCGGACTTTACGGGTAGCAGATTTAACGAACTTCTCATATAACGAGCAAATTTTGGTGATTTCAATGGACTTGTGTCAGAAACAATGCTAAAATATTTCTGATTTTACGAAACTGCTTTTCAGATGAGTAGGATTAAGTAGGAGTAGATTGTTTAAATAGTCGTATATGCCTTTGTCCTCTCAACGCTATGGGTCTTTTGTGCACTACTCTATTTTTTATAGCTGCTCAAAAAGGTTAAGACTTTTCATATACTCTACTATCTTTTTGGGCGCTTTTACCTATTACCTGAGGTGTTAGAGCCACCCCTCCAGGGTATTTGAGCCTTTTGCAAAACTGGGCCTTGCAGTCGCATAGCAAGTGTTCTGTTGTTCTTGCTGCATCTTAATTAGGTGATACATTACTGAGGAGTGTCCTGTAAAAAGTTATGTGCCTATTTTCAAGTTGTTCCTGTTCAATTCACGAAACAATTAAGACTTCTTTGTCGATATTGGGATGAACCGTTTTTCCTCCCCTAATCATGGCGTTTTCCTCCAGCATGACAGCATTTGGGTTTTCTCCCAAGTATCAAGTTCATTTTTTACGTGGATTTTTGTCAGTCCACTCTAGACCATAAAATGGTGTAGACTGAGGACTTGGAGTGAATTTCCTTCTATATTTTGCTAACTAAATGGAGCCGAAACGTCGAGTTATAACAAATTCTGAACTAAACACTCCTAATATGTATCATACAGTAGGGTCCGGACTTTACGAGTAGCAGATTTAACGAACTTCTCATATAACGAGCAAATTTTGGTGATTTGAATGGACTTGTGTAAGAAACAATGCTAAAATGTCTCTGATTTAACGAAACTGCTTTTCAGAGGCGATTTCGGTTTTAGCGAGGTAATTATTGGGCTGACCCGTTCACATTTTTATTGGGATACACAGATGTGTGAAAGTAGACAAAAGGGCTTCGTCTTTCTGTGAATTTCGTTGCCTCTCTACCTAAAAATATGACCATTCAGACACACTAGAACACGCATGTTTCTTGATTGAGACATGACACTGATGGGTGATAAATTTTACTGTACACAACATAAGAGAAAATATTTATGGGTTCTTTCACTCAGACAATGATAGAATCCCTCTTACCACTTAAAATCAACGTTCGTTAGTTCGTTACAACTGTACATTCGCGTGGATTTTTGTTTTTCTGTTTAAATCTTGAAACTTGCGCCTTATTCCGATTAGGTTTCGATAACGTCTGAGGCAGGTGAATAGAGTCTTGTTTACACAATGTCCGCGTCCGGTGTTAAAAGAAAACGCCTTATCATTGAAGAGAAAATTGTCGAAATTAAAACAAGTGAAAACGGGAACGAAAAAAGTGGTGTTTGTAGGCAGTACGATATTGCATTGTCTACATTATCAACAATTTTAAAGTGCGGGAATGCTATTGTCCAGGCTAGTGGTTCCAACACTATTGACAACAAGAGAAAAAGTGTAAAAACAATCGACATGGAGAATTTGGACAAAGCATTGTTCGATTGGTTCAAATATCAGAGGCACGCAAACATTGCTATAAATGGTCTATTTCTCCAGGAGAAAGCTGTTTCTCTTGGATGTCCTGGTCGCCGTTCTCTTCCTCCTATTCATTCGCTTCCATGTTTTCTTATGCAAAACTTGCAATGATTCCGTCACCTTTAAAAATCTGGTAGCTAGGGTCACTTTCATTTGATTTTAGTCAAGCGTTGACATCATTTGTGTCCACTTATTGTAAACCCAAAATGTTCTGCATTGCACTGATCATTTCTGTAGAAAGAGTGTTGTTCTCTTTAACTACCCCAGGTATAGATGTTGAAAATATATTATTCTAGGCTTTTTTCAAAGTCACTGTAGCAACAGAATTCACAAATGTGCGCCCATATAAGCACCATCCTTCGAAATTAATCTTAATCTTTTTGAATTGAGTGATTACAGATTATTTGGATATGAAGAGAATTTCCAGTGTTCTATATGTTGGATTTCTCGCTTTAAGCAAAGACATTCAATTAATTTAGGAAAGTTTTTGGGGAGCGAAGTCTGTAAATAAGGAAGTCACATCTGATTGACTTCAAAATAACTTCCGGAAAACATTAGAGGAATATCAGGCATGTGACGTCTTCAATGCAGACTAGACACAAGTTTTTTAGAAAATGTTTCCGGACAAAACTCTAAAATTTAAAAACGAAACATGTGTTTGTGGGAAATTATCCGAAGAGCGACTGACTATATTAGTATTATGATGGTTCTCAATTTCGAAGACTATTGGTTACTGGAAAAGCACAAAAACTAAGATGTTTTAAAAATGTAAAGTGTTTGTCGCTAAAATATGTTGCTAATAAAAAAGCATGGGTGACTGGCGATATTTTTAAAACTGAAGTAGAAGAATGGGATAGAGAACTGGAAAGAAAAAATAGAGAAATTTTGCTTGTGGTGGATAATTGTGTGGCACATTCACAATTGACGAGTTTGAAGAACATCAAACCAGTTTTTCTGCCACCTAATACCAGATCTGTACTGCAGCCTTTATATCAGACAATTATCAACGTTCTGAAATGTAATTACAGGATAGAGCTCGTCATAAAAATAATTGACAACATGGACTAGAATCAGTGTCAACTTTCGGTAAATGTCCTCGAAGCTATTCGTCTCCTTGATGGTACATGGAAAAATGTCACACATAAAACGGTCCAAAACTATTTCTGGCATGCTAGTTTTCATTTTGAGCATATAAATGAAAACGTTGATTTAAGCGTTTCGGAAGATGTTATTTCTGACGAAGATATCGCCGACGAAGACGATGACATTCCTCTGGGCGAATATGCTAGGGTTATGAAATTGACACAAGTGTCGGATGCGATGGATCACCGGAACATATATGTGGGAACTTACGGTATTCCAACAGGTTCCAAGATAATTGAAGCTGCAAATTTCAACACTATCCAAGAAGTGGCAGAAGATACCGATTTTGATAAAGAATCTAAAAGCCCGGAATTCACCACTGTTTCACTGCAAGATGGCATAGATTCCGCCGAGAAGGTTATAATCTGTTTAGAGAGGGCGTCAAACTCGGAGAATGAGCTAAGTTTATAAACTTACATTCATTACTTTTTGACAAAGAAGGAAAAAGAAAAACCGACAGCTATAAATGAAAATCACAGACTACTTTTTATGATGTGTATAAAGTTAGATTAAGTAATAATGTACAGTATATACAGTGATGTGCTTTTTGTGCGAACAAAGCTGTTCATTCAAACTAGGCAGTTACAGTTGGCCTTCAATATTGATGGAAGGGGTTGCAATGGAGTAGAGCGGTTGGTACACTTACATATATTCATTTATATACCTACATTTTGTTTAGTTACTTCTTAGTTCTAATATAACGAGATCCCGTTTTTACAATATATTTTTGATGGTCCCTTGACTCCTCGTTAAATCCGGATTCTACGGTATATGCAAAAAATTTTAACCCAAAAGTGTATTCTGGAAGCTCACATTCGTGACTATTTGAAAAAATAAAGAAATATTTCGAAGGTTCTGGCAAACTCTCAGTTATCAAATTTATTAATGAAAATTCGCTGGAAAAAAGCTAAACGCTTTTGTTTTCTAAATCTCTAACCTTGACACATATCGATGAATTTAATAACCCTTTTTCTGTTCACTGAGATCGTTATCTGTTATTACCATTAAGCGTGTACATCATCAAGAGCTGCATCAATAAGTGGCCCCTGTTAGAACAACACCTCACTTAGGTATACATTTATGATATATATGTATCCCATCTAGATGGTAGATGGAATTCAGGCGCCGGGCGCTCGTTATAATTGACCAAGAGCAAGAGCGGTTCAAATAGTGAGTGTGGCATATTCGGGCGGGCCGCAGAACTGAAGCAAAGAAGAAACCAGGCACTGTCCAGCGTCCCGCTGTGCCATAACAGTCTGACGGGCGCCACTGGCACTTACCCACAACCTCCTAAACAAATACCTCACCGTGTAATGTGCCAGCTCCTACCTGTTTAACAGATTATACAGGGTCGTAGCCGAAGACAATGTAAGAAAGTGAAAGGATTTCAAATGTTTCTGGGAAATTTGTACGGGGGCTTTAAAAAGTGAAAAGTACGGCACTGAATATATTTTATCTTTAAGGAAGTGTGATAAAAATAAAGATGAACTAGACATTTAGGGAATCAAGTGAAATTTTTGATGAAATACAGACGTAGAAACTTTTTCTCTGGTTTGACAAAAGTTTTCTCTGCATCGCTCTGTATTTAGTATAGAGGGGTTTCAGGAAGTTAGGACAACAACAGCCAGTTAAATTTTTTACATAATTGTTTTGCTGTATAAAAATAAATGCTTTGCGAGCAAGTTGGGTACACTGTTTAGTGTTTACATGTTACGAAAATAGGTTTCAAAATTCAACAGCGGAAAGAGAAAAGAAGAATGTATCAAAAAGTTTTGACGCAGCAAGTGAGTAATAGTAGCGAATTTTCATACAAAGTTTGTTATCACAGTATTTTTTTTGCTTAATTAATATAACTAACTACTGGTCTAACAGGAACGTTTTGTTTATGAAATTTTAAATATCGTTACATATCGGGGGGTTGCCGTTGTTTATACATATAAAACATTTTTTTCTCGCTCACTAAACAAACATGTATTGTTAAACTTATTTTTAAGTTTTATTTGAAAGGAGTTTTTTAGGACTCTCCTAAACTCTGTCGAAACTTGCGGTAATGACATTAGAGATCAGATGAGAGACAGTTTACGATTTTGAGGCCGAAGCCCCTGCCTTCCCGTTCGAAGACTTTAGGCTACCGAAGACTTCAGGCTAAAATGAGAGACAGAAAAGAATATAAATTAGCAATTAATTTAAATTATCCAAATATGTTACGCGGAAATCGAGTCCTTCTTTGACATGCCGTGCCAGATGCCACTTCCAATTAAGCCATTTACGAAGGATGAAATAAAATTATAAATCAAGAAACTAAATGCCAATTCCGCCTTATAACAGAAAAATGCTACAAAAGCTTCCCAAAAAGGAAATTTATTTGCTGACCACAATCTAAAATCGTGTGATAAGCCTATCATATTTCCCAGCCTCGTGAAAATTTGCCTTGCATATTATAATTGCTAAGCAAGCTTAACAGGGTAAACTTAAACAGGACTTACTATCTTATAGCCCTATAAGTTTGCTATCCATACGAAGATAACTAACTGAAAAGCAATTCTTAAGGATATTAACCTGCATACTGTAATACGAATACACCAACCTGGCTTTAGAAAACATCTTTCCACACGCCAGCAAGTTCACCGGATAGTCAACAAAATATCAAACAGTCTTAAAAACAACGAACTTTTTATTATAGCGTTCTTAGAGTCCTCTTAAACATTTGATCAAGTGTGATATATTGGACTATTGTACAAGATCAAGCATCTTCTACCGCAGCCATACTGCTGACTACTAAAATATTACTTGTCAGATCGCTACTTTTCTGCGAAAGACAATAATGCAGTATCAAGTCTATATCCCATAGAATCTGGTGTACCACAAGAGAGAATGCTACGATCTGTACTGCTCTTAATAATCACATCAAACGTGCCAGAGTCAGGGAACTGGCTACGTTGGCTGTTAAAATTGCGATACATTCAGCCAATGGAAAAGACGAGATAGCTTCACAAAATCTACAGCAACACTTGGTCAATATCAGTAAGTGGTTTAAGAAATAGCGTTTTAGTGTAAATGACAGCAGATCCGTTTAAGTAACATTTACTAATAAAAACACGATCTGCTCAAAAGTAACTATATACAACAACCACATACCTGTAAACATCGAAACAAAATATCTTGGTATACATTTGTGTGTCATATCTTCAAATACATTGGCTTCTAGGAAAAAAGTCAAAGCTCTCCATCAACAACAAGATCTTCATTTACAAGCCCGTTTTAAAACCAATTCAGACACATGGAAGCCAGTTTTGGGGAGGCGCTAAACCAACATATATTCAAATTATACAAAGACAGCAATCCAAAATACTTGGCTCACTATTAAATGCTCCATGGTATCATGGTATGTTTCCAATATTTCCTCACACGCTTTACATTATATATATATATATATATATATATATATATATATATTTATATATATATATATATATATATATATATATATATATATATATATATTCCGGACAATAGATCAACATCGACGGCAATTTATTCATACTATGGCTCTGTAATTAAGAGCATAGAGGCTGGCGAGTGTCCTGTTGGTATCTTTTGTGATCTCAGAAGGGCATTTGACTGCGTCGATCACTCTATCTTGATCGAGAAGCTACAGATGTATGTAGTACGGGGATTACCCCTGTCTTGGCTGTCTAGTTATTTTTCCCAGAGAAGACAGTATGTTATTGTTGGGCAGAGCGCTTCTCAAATTATCAGCAGTGACCTGGGCGTTCCGCAGGGATCGGTCCTGGGTCCAGTGCTGTTTTTATTATATATTAATGACTTGGGTAGCTTGAAGTTGTCAGCGTCGATCACCATGTACGCTGATGATACCTCCGTTACTGTTTCTGACATTTCCGATGTGGGTCTCGCAGCTAGGTGCAGCTCTGTTTTTACGCAGTTAAATGCATGGTTTTCTGCTAACAGACTGTTTTTGAATTGTGGTAAGACGGCTGCGATTAGGTTTCACAACTACCAAAAGCACTGTAGCGCAATAAACTTTTTAGATTCTAGCAGCTTAGTGTCCGCAATAGCCACAGATGGAAATTATAAATTTTTGGGTATTTTTCTAGACCATTCTTTGAATTGGCATGATCACTGTGCGTATATGGTTGTGAAGCTAAATTCGGTTTCATATCAGTTAAGAAACGTAAGAAGTTATATGGAGAAGGATCAGTTGTTGATGCTCTACCACGGGCAGGTCGACTCTCGGTTGCGTTACGGTATAATATTCGGGTGGTTGTCAGCACATACGAGAGCTGTATTTATAGCTCCGAAACGGGTACTAAGATGATTGGAAGGAGTTCCATCACGTCAGTCATGCAGGGATATTTTTCAGCAAAACAGAGTGCTTACATTATTTTGATTATAATGGAACTTTCTTTGCTTGTTTTCAATAATAAAGATGGAAATTTTGTATTAAATAAAGCCATACATGATGTAGATACGAGACAAAAAAACAGGGTTCACGTACCATATGCTAAGCTCAAAGTGACATATAATTCTCCCGATTACCTAGCACTTAGGATCAATCAATCAACTTCCAGAGAGAGTTAGATCATGTAGTAGCCTGTCAGTTTTTAGGGAAGAACTTTAAAAAAAATTATTGACTGAATGTTTTTATAGTTTAGACGAATTTATGTCTGGACAACATATGTAGTGATATGTTTGTTTTTTATGCTGTGATTGTTTATGTTTAGTTTGTTAATTTTTGTAATTTGTTTGTTTTGACTAGTCCTATACAATGTATGTTGTCTTTGGGAAATATATCTTATTATATTATATATATATATATATATATATATATATATATATATATATATATATATATATATATATATATATATATAAACTATAACAGGATTGATAACACGGCATTTCGGTATTATACAAGGAGAAAGGTTTAAGGGCAAAGCCGCAAGGAGACAACCGCAAACACGTGTTTGTATATATATATATATATATATATATATATATATATATATATATATACACAATTTTTGCATCCCTAAATGTTAAAGCATATTTTCACAGTTGGTATCAACTTAGCCAAATTATATTCCACAGACCTTTTTTCCAATTTTAATTAGAGCCTCAATACATGTATTCTATAATCTAAATATAGTTTAAATTTATAGATCATTACCAACTGTTTCTTTATGAGTTACTTATAACAAATTAGCACAAACAAAAACGAATGTAATACGATCAAGAACTGATGTCCATCTAGTTAGCAAAGCATTCCTGAAATATGTCCCTCTCAATGATGTAAGACTTCACCGAAAAGACAAGCAAAAACATAAGAAAAGACAAAAGATGACAACCACCTATAACAAGACAGCAGAACAATGGAAATCACTGTGTCGAAATTCCGCTCTTAATGCTGTCCTGCTCTTCTACATTAAACGTGTATAATACATCCGAGTTGGCCATGGGACGCGCGCGCCTACTATGATTTATCGTCCGGTCAAGAAGTTAACCATCTCCTATCCTCTTCTCATCAGGTATTTACGATATTAGACCCTCGTGGACAGAGATAACAATAGACTTAATTTAATTCCACATTATATGCGCCTACCTCCGTAACAGAGTTTGTACACATAATCATCAAAAGGTGTGTTTAAAAAATCATCACGATTTTCTGTAGCCAAGTGAAAAATGGTCCCTAGAGACGGATTCCTAGATGATGGATTATTGAATGTTGGAGAGATGGTGATTGTGGGAATCTTTAGACAGTTAAATTATTTGTTAAATACGGAAGTACATATACAATTATAATGGAAGTTTTAAAAATTTGCGGCATTAAACTAATGGAATGGCAGGGATTTTATTTAATAATTTTTGAATTCTTATCTAAATCGTATTTAGATTTTTATTTAGCTTTAGGAAATATCTAAAAGTAAATAACAGCAAATGACCGCATAGAGCGATTGCATTTTTGTGATGACAAGCGCAGGCTTGAATTTTTTGACACTTTAGAGATAAAAAAAGCACACACCGTAACTGCCTTTTAGTGAATTTTCATTAAGAAAATTCGCGAATATAGAGGTATCGATGGTAAGACTTTAGAAAATTTTCTTTAAATGAGCGCGAATTAAGGCCCCTAAAACCCAAATCCAAGGTCAGTTGAAATGTCTGTATATATATATATATATATATATATATATATATATATATATATATATATATATATATATATATATATATATATATATATATATATATATATATATAGTTGTGTGTGAGTGTGTGTATTCAACCAATAACTCACAAAATTTGGAAATTCCATTCAGTTTCTTAATAGCTTGGATAAGTTCGTTGGACAGTTTTGACACTCACTTTTAGAAAAATATGCGAAACATTGTTTGAAGACGCAACCTCTTTTAAATTACTAGAAATATGAAACTCTCACGCACGTAGATATCGTAAAGTGGTCCTGCCTACCAAATTTGAACTCAATTGGTTCAGTAAATCTTGACTAAATGAAAAATAAAAACTCTGGACGCAGCAAGTGCGTTATGGTAGTGAATTTTCATAAAAATGTTTTTATTGCAAATATGTGTTTTCTTTTTTAAAAAGCAGGCATCAATTTTGGTTACCAGTATAACCTATCTAGTAAATACAATGTACCATGTATCATAAAAATAACTTTATTGTGTGAAAATGTACAAAAATTT
The DNA here is from genome assembly GCA_964006375.1 of Tillus elongatus. Lineage (NCBI taxonomy): Eukaryota > Metazoa > Arthropoda > Insecta > Coleoptera > Cleridae > Tillus > Tillus elongatus. The sequence goes on from OZ023270.1 coordinate 78,233,533, forward strand.
GCAAAAGTAAAGTTAAAGTGTTCCCGGAAAAACTCGTTTCTTGGTCAACCTTATAGGTTAATAGCAAATTGGGCTATTCAAATATGAAGCATTTGATCAAAATTCACTACCATAACGCACTTGCTGCATCCAGAATTTTTTCTTACAAACATGTATTATATTTCGATGGAAAATGCAAAAATACAATAACATAAGGCGTGTTTGATTAAAAAAAAGCAGGCATCAAATTTGGTTACCAGTATAACCTATATAGTAAAAACAATGTGCCATGTTTCATCAAAATAACTTTATTGTTTGAAAACGTACAGAAATTTCCGAAAGTAAACTTAAAATGTAACCGAAAAAATCCGTTTCTTGGTCAACCTTATAGGTTAATAGCTAATTGAGCTTTTCAAATATGAAGCATTTAATCAAAATTCGCTACCATAACGCACTTGCTGCGTCCAGAATTTCTTAACTCACAAACATGCATTATATTTCGATGGAAAATGCAAAAACATAAGGCGTTTTCTACTAAAAAAAATATTTGTATCACCAACGACTTAGGGGCCACCCTGTGATTGTCGCAATAATTTTTAAGGTGTAGCTCAAGACACCGTATAATTAATGTATACAATATTTTTTCATATCTTGTATAATAACGGATATATTGAGCTTTATTGATTTTTTTACGAAAATTCGACAAAAATTATATACCATTAAACGATAAACGCTATAGCTAAAGCTACTGCCAAGCATCAGAGAAAGGGTCTATTTGAAATGAATTTTCTGGAAATATTTTAATAAAATGAAGGACGATGACGGTTGAAACTAAGACTTCACGGTTTGTAAAACATTCTTCTTAAGACATTTTCTTTCCAGAGCCCGTATTAGATTCCAGTTCTTTGTCTAAATGTTGCGAATTTTGACGTTTTAAATTGTCACTTTGACGTTTTGAGGAAAACGCCAATTTTTTTTTTTAAATGCCCATAACTTTTTTGTCTTTTGAGCTACAAAGCTAAATTTTTGCAGGCGTCTCACCTATAGTGACATAAACCAGCGTACCAAATTTGGTTGCCCTTACTTTGTTAGTTCCGGAGATATAAATTTTTTTTGAAGGAAAACCCAAAATTTTCCGGGAAAACCTGGGCGATTTTCTTGACTAACGAACTTATCCAAGCCATTTGAAAGAGGAAGGTATTCACCAAATTTAATCAAAATCGGCCCATTATTTTTTGAGTTATCGGTGTGATACATATATATATATATATATATATATATATATATATATATATATATATATATATATATATATATATATATATATATATATATAAACATATAAAAATTGAAACTGACCCCGGATATGTGTTCTGGGGGGCCTAATTAGCGCTCATTTGAAGAAATTTTTTCAAAATTCAAAAGTCGGGATCTCCTCATTAGTGAATTTTTTTTAAGAAAATTCACTAATAATTTACGATATGACCTGAAATTACCTCTGAATGGGTGCCTATAATGTTAGATAAGGTCAGACAGATGCACCAGGGTTATGCTGCCGCCATTGCAAACAAAATCTCAAAATTAAAATTTAAACGGGCAGGCTACAAAAATTCGTCACAATAAACGATCAGCGGGGTTGCCCTTTGCCAAAACTCTCATCTGAATCTGAAGATATCAGAAAAATATATAGTAATAAATTTTTTTTTAATGAAAGTGATTCAATTTGTTTAAAGGCAATCTAGAACTACGTTTTGTTATGTATGAATATTAAATTTCCCATTCTTCACGGCCGTCTCTCTCCTAGTTTAATCTGATAACACCAGCTAGCTATTTGTCATTTGTTATTTTGCCAACTGACAGCAGTCAGCAGTCATGAGAGAATCGTGTGCGCTCGGCGTTAGGGTCGGAGTCGACTTCGAGGTTATATTCTTCTTCTTTGTTTACCGACGCCATAAACAAGAAGAAGAAGAGAACTTCGAAATCAGCTCTGCTAAGAAGATGATTTTATAGGGCTGAAAATTTTTAAGCGTGCATTTTGGTATATAGGTAAATTGAGTTAGATCGACTTATCTTGATATCTAGTATCCAGGGTATTAATTTGCCTGCACGTTTTGAGCACTCCTGTATATTGTTTAGATTGAAAGTGTAATGGTCAGTGTGTATAGCACCTTTATTTATTTGTAATTTTATGAATACATGAATACAACTACTATGTTAATAATTTATACTTGAAAGTGTAATGAAAGAAATAATTTAAATGAAGTGGCGAGTTCCTACACAGCGGTTGGCTGATAAACGACTTGTGAATTATATATTATAATAAGAGCACTCTGTAATATTTATTATATACCTACGATTCATGTGCAATCTCTGAACATGCAACAATAAATCGTTTTGTTCTCTCGGTTACACACAGATGAAGTATGGGGCCATTTTACTAATCTCTTGTATTCCACGTAATGCAAATTGTCACGGTTAATTTAATTAGTACGCCAAAAGAAATAATCACCTAATTTAATAATAATAATAACACCACAGTAGACAAACTCCGCACCTAGAAGTCATAGATTTGTGCGGGGGAGCTTACACACACACACATACATTTTTTATTTATTTCAACAACACACCACGATGGCTTACAGCCTAAATACTATCATACCGTGGGTGTCGACAAGGAGGAAAGACGCAACTTATTAATTCTGGACTTGAAGGTTTGGACGTTCGGAGGTGAAGGGAAAACATGTGCCGGCAAGGAATTTCACAATTTGGAAGCCCTCGAGACAAAAGAGCGGCCATAACAAGATGTTCTATGTCTGGTGACCTGGACAGTAAAAGGGTGCATTCGCTCTGTTCACCTGGTAGATCTGTTGGGGGCAGCAGGTGGAGGAACTATGGAAGAAAGCTCCTCTGATGTGGGAGCAGTATTCGAGGTTTGGCTTTATTTGTGAAGTATATAAGGTATAGAGATTAGATGGTGAAAAGTATTTGCGAGCCCAGAAGAGGAAGCAGCCGATTCTGCAATTAATGTGACGTGTTGGTGCCAATTGAGATATCGATCCACAGAAATGCCAACAAGTGAAAAGGACTCATTACTTTGAATAACTTGGTTGTTCATTGTGATGGATCTAGGGCTGGTGTATCTCTTATGAGATAGAAAGCAAGACTGAGATTTTGTGGAGTTGAATTGTACAAGATTTCATACTTCCCCAGTCCAATATTTTTTGGAGATCCACAGAGACAGAACCCTCAATGAGTCTGCGATCCTCATCTAATTGGGCTGAAGAGACAGGCTTGGAATATTGTATATTTGAGTGGAGGGTGCTGTCATCCTAGTAACTGTGAACTGGGTTGGATGTGCTAGAGAGGAGGTCGTTGATCTGGAGAAGAAACAAAGTAGCGGCTAAAGCTGAACCTAGAAAGACTCCTGCATTAATTGGATACAGTTTAGAGGAATGGCCATCCACGACAACAGAAATGTTCAGGTTGGAGAGGAAATTTGCTGTCCAGGTACAGAGTTTTGGCGGTAGGCCACAGGCCGGAAGTTTATTAAGCAGCGCTGCGTGCCAGACCTGGTCGAATTCTTTGGTTATGTCTACAGCGACAATGTGGGATTCACCGTGTAGTTCCGTAGACTTGCTCCAAGAATGGGTGACAAAGGAAAGGAGCTCAGCAGTTAATCTGCGCTGACGGAATCCATACTGTCAGTCGTGGATTAGACTGTGTTTTCAAGACATGTTAGTAATTCGGTGTTTATAAACTTTTACATTGCTTTAGAGACGACTTAAATGAGATAAATAGGCCCGTAGTTGCTAAGAAGCGCTTTGGATCCTTCTTTGGGGACGGGTTATACTTGAACAGTTTTACAGTTACTAGGGAATATGCCTCTATTGTGAGATATCTGAAACAAACGAGCCAGGACAGGAGCAATACATAGACAAAGGACAGCACACATTACTCATCAGAAGCCGGCCTTTCCACATTCGAATGAAAAAGACCGAATTTTTGAATACGGGACTCGAACACGCGACCTCCTAGTCGGATTCTAGAGGTGATTCACCTCGTGAACCGAGCTATTGGGCGTGCTAAAATTATCACATTCCATAGAAACCGGAGATTTTATTGAGTTCAGCTAGATATTTTTTATGTGGCTCAAAATTCTTGTGATTTGAAAAGTCCAGCCTTTAATTAAAACTTTTCAAAGCAAGAAAACATAGACCGCCTTCCAAAAAGGACAAGCCAAATCGCAAAAATAACTTTAGTAACTGAACCTGAACACACTGAGACCTTAGAGACGACCTCCGGCGAGATTGAGGCCCCGTAATCGATCAACAATAAGGCAATATTCTTATCCACCGCTCTAAGGAGTTGGTAGATTCAGGTCTCAGAGTTCATTTCCTCTTGAAAATGCCTTCAAAACAGGAGCAGAAACGTCAAGCTTCAATAACTTATCGACGCAGTTTAACACAATAAAAAAGTATCACACACGCGTATATATATATATATATATATATATATATATATATATATATATATATATATATATATATATATATATATGTATATATATATATATATATATATATATATATATATATATATATATATATATATATATATATATATATATATATATATACAGTATGTCCCCGGATGGGGTTACTAAGTGGAGAAATTTACTTGTTTTTAATTTTATGAGAAGAATTTCGCATAATAGCTTTCGCTTGTTCTAAAACGGCTGAATCGGTTCTTAACGTTTCAAATTTCCTTTCCGTTCCAGAAAAGGGCAAAAAGGGTCCGATGTTGCCTACTTGCCTGGCTCTAGCCTCCCCACCACCATTGCTACATTTCCGTTCCAGAGAAACATCGAGAAATAGATCGATTTAGTTGAAAAGTTTGCATTACAAAAATTCAACAAAAGAAAAATGAAACTACCAATAACAATTTCACTCGATCCATTCACCACCTGCTTGAATGTACATCTGAAGTCTTCGACGCATTTCCTATAACTTTTTCGGACCTCTTCTAGAGGTAACAAGGCCACAGCATCTCTGATTGTCTCCTTCAAACGTTCTGCATTAGGAGCAAGACTATTCGCATCAACTATCTTTTTCGAACGGCCCCGAAGGTAAACATCTGCTATAGTCAAATCAGGACTAGTTGGTGGTCATAAAACATGACTTTTTAGACTGATCCAATTTTCTCCAAATTGCTGATTCAACCATTCTACAACTATTCTAACATAATGGACAGGGCAACCACCTTTCTGAAAGCCACACCTAGCACGATAGTTAATCGGTAGATCATCCAACCTTTCATTTAGAAAATGTTTTAACAGATCTATACACGTATGCTGCTTAACCGTATTTTAAAAAAATGGTCCAGTTATAACATGGCAAGAAATTACAGACCAACTTTAGCCGAATATTGTCAATTACGAGCGATTTGGAAATAGGGATTGTGATGGCTCCAGTTCCTAACATGCTGAGATACCACAGCAACATTGATTGAGAATAAAAACAGTATTGATTATCCATGATTTAAACGTGCATCCACAAGAAGAAATTCAAACGTTGTGCAGGATCTCCGGGCTTTAAAATGCGATTTAAAATTGGTTTGTAGCGACGAATTTCATATTGTTTCAATATTCCTTAAATGCGCGTTTTACTTGTCCCTAATTGAGGTGATTTTCGTGGTAGAGAAAGTTTCGATTATTTTGTACCGAATTCATTACAACAAGGATGGCAGCGTCATCCTCGTCGCGATCTACCCTAGTTTTCTTTGTATCTAATATTGAACCAGTACTTAATTTCTTTATCAATTTTTGTGCTCCATATTTTGAGACTTTTGATTAAATTCTTCGATAACTCGGCGAGTTGCGTCATCACCTTTACTATAGCACTACATCAAGTAAATTCGTTGCCCTTTCGACACCATTGTCATCAATTGACAGAAGTTCGTTTTGACTGTCAATGAAACGATTTGATTTTTAGTGAAATTTCATTAAGAAAATTCACTAATAGAGAAGTATTGATGGTAAGACTTTTGGAAAATTTCTTCAAATGAGCGCTATATTATATATATATATATATATATATATATATATATATATATATATATATATATATATATATATATATATAGTATAACTATGTAAACGCAGCGTGGGTACTAAATTAATGAAAAATAACATAATGGACTTCACGGATAATTACAAATTTGTGTTAAAAACCGTTTTTTTTTGTTTTGTTTGCGAAAACTAGTTCGATTGGGTTCACTAAAACAAAACTTTCCAAGCAACTAACAAGGAAAAATACCTGCCATATTTATAATTTGGCACGTACATTCCCTTGGTAAATAGTTAACTTTTTTCTGGAAAACTTTTGTAACTTTACTGAAATTTGTAACACAATTTTTCTAAAGAGACTTGCAGTTCTTACATATATCTCTACCAAATTGTATTTTGTATTGTAATATGTAATTTTCTAGCTCTATAAAAAATAAGAATTTCTTCAAAAACTATATAGGTATATCTATATATATATATATATATATATATATATATATATATATATATATATATATATATATATATATATATAACAATGTAAAAATTTTCTGTTTATATTAATGAAATATCTAAAAAATGTGAAATATAGTGTGTTGTTTTCTTTTTGTTTCCTCTTTTTTTATAGCTAGTTTTCTACAAGCTGAACCATATGCTAGGAGTCTTCTACCCAACTGTTATTTATTTTTGCATGTTTCCGTTGTTTCTAGGCAAATGTTCCCGCAGATGAAGTTTCGCGTATCGGGCTTGGACCTGAAGGCGAAGTACATTCTCCTGTTGGACATCGTCGCCGCCGATGACTATAGATATAAGTTCCATAACAGGTGAACGAAATTAGAGCTAAAGGACATCTTACCAATCTAACATGAATTTTCTTTCCTGAATGTTCCAGACGCATGTTTCCTGCCTTCAAAGTACGCGTCTCGGGTTTAGACAAAAAATCCAAATATATACTGCTAATGGACATCGTCGCTGCTGATGATTGTAGATACAAATTTCATAACAGGTTAGAAAAAATACAAATCAATACCTCTCTGTATTCTGTATAAACAATCCCGTATAGAGTTTTTAAAATGGCGTCTGTTTTTCCAACCAAAATCCACGTTAAAACGAACGAAAGCAGCTAATGTTACCTGTTAAATGTCAACTGTCATATTAATGTCTATTGTTGTATATCAGATGTCAGCTGTCAAATATCAGATGTTACCTATCATATATACAGTGTTAGATGTCAGCTGTCAGATATCAGCTGTTGAATGTTAGCTGTCAGTTATCAGCTGTCAGATATCAGTTGTTATAAAAACTGCCATCTCTCGGTTACCTATAATACTAAATATTTATCACAAGATTAGAAATCATTTGAATTTTTGTGATTTCTCAAAGTTTATTTAGTTATTTTGTTTTTGGCGTGTTTCTTATAAAATCACGGCTTTGGAACAAAAGAAAAACAGATGCCCAGAATTTTCCCCAGTATAGAAAAGGCACGAAGCATGCGTTGTGTTCTGTCCGTCCTGTATATTTGTTTAATGTAGTTAGATCCTTAATGAACATGGCAAAATTTTCATAGATGTACAGAGAGCTAAATCAAATATATAAGTTTCTTTGTCTAAAAAACAATCTTTCAAAATATTTAGTATCTTAAATGCTAAAACTGTAAGAAAATTTTGTTATGGATATCCCATATATCTGTCATTGTAGAATTTGTCGCATGTAGCATGTTAAAAATTTATAAGGTGATGTACAAAGTGGTCAAATATTAAGTGTTTTATGGTAATTTCAGAACGTAACAGTTACATATATTACATCAGTTTTTTTAACAATTTTTGCTAATTATTGCAACAAATGTTTGTTACTTTCTTTGGCGCAATAGCTGGTGGCTGTTTTCTTATATTCAGTCATACCTGTTGTTAAAACATGATAGTACTAAATCTTAATAGCATTAAATAGCTTAGATTTTGAAAGAATTTAATATGTCCCTGATTTTTTTTATTACAAGCCGCCTTTTCCGTGTACCATGTAATCTTGGACACGTTAACGTTTCCACACTCCTTGGTAAACGGTAGGGGTTCAATATTTCCAGAACGGTGGGGTAAAACTACACTCTGGCGTCGGTGATTACCCATAGCCGCGGAAATAAACCGACGTTAAAGAAACAAATTATTTGTTACAACTTATATTACTTCAATGTTTATAACCTGCCTTTTTTATCAGTTTTTGAATATATATATATATATATATATATATATATATATATATATATATATATATATATATATATATATTGTAATCTTAAAGCACATTAAATTTTGGCCACTCTGTAGATGTACGGGTTTATGTCTTAAATGGTTAACATATTAAGCTATGCGTAGTGTATAACTGTTATTGAAGACAAGGACCGGTTTCGTTCTAATCGTATCTCATCACCTTGTTATATCATCGAAATCCTTACACCACTACTGGCTGCTCTAAGCAGCGAGCTCTTCAGTGAAATAGTGAGATATAGGGTCTCCCAATAACGACGATATATTTTGCGATAAATCAAGTGTAATTTTATTAATACAGCGTTCGATGTTCAATTTCAAAGCGTCTCTAATTCATATGGGCCAACGGCTCAAATACCCACACAAAAAGAAATCCAAAGGTGTTAAATCACAACTCCTTGGAGGCCAATATTTCATTCCTGGAGATTGCAGACTGACCAAACTTTTCTCTCAATAATTCCATAGTGGCATTGGCAAAATGTGGAGCTGCACCATCTTGGTGGAAAAACATGTCATGCAAATCATTTCGTTTCAATTTTGGCCACAAAAAATTTGTAGGCGTTATTTGATAACGCTCACTATTCTCTTTTACTGCATCTCGATGTGCATTTCCAAAAAAATAAGGTCCGATGATGACAACATGCCATAAACCACACCAAACAGTGACTTTTTCTCAGGCTTCTGATGAATCTGTTGTGGATTATTTTTAGACGAAAAACAACAATGTTGTCTGCTTACACAGCCGTTTAACCACAAATCGGCTTCATCTGATTTTTTTGTTGTTGAAAAAATCAGGATCAATTTCAAGTTTCTCTGGAGCCCAATCAGCAAATACACGACACTTACGATGGTCAAGTGGCTTTAGCACTTGAGTCAAACCGATCTTATACGGATGAAAACTCAAATATTTGCTCAAAATACATTGTCATTCTTGAAAGGCCAAGTTATTGAAAACGTCGAATAATCGGCCGATTTGCATCTTCTGTAACACTGGCACTTACAACGTCAATGTTACCTTGATTTCTTGTGTTTCGTTGTCCTATTGGTGTTTGGTGTCATGCAAAGTGAAAAAAAAAATATTGAATTTTCAACGATTCGACGATTATCAAGCACAGAAGAATGAATATGTAGACCAAAATCTTCACAAAGATCAGGTTGAGTTTGAACAAAGAACCTTTATTTTTGTTAAATTTTTTGGTGATAACCAAACGTTGTTGAAGCGTGTATTTTGCCATGATGAATTGTCAAACTATACTTAATACAAATGACAGCTAGTGATATTTTTACCCTTTAAATATGGGTGCCATGTTTTCAACACATCATCCTTGGGAAACCCACTATATTATAAAGCCCTATTTCGAAGGCACGGCAAGTTAAGCTTGTTTACCACCTAAAATTGAGCACAATGTGACAAAACTATCGGAGGAAAAACTACCAAGTCAAACCTCCGACCCCAATAACATTTGCAACTATTTATATAGGTACCTAGTGAGTAATTAAATTTTGTACTAAATTACATAATAGCTTCTTAAACAGGTACCAGAATAGATAGGATGGGTGATTTTTACTCCAGTTGTTTATCACACATTGTGTTCCGCTTTGGATAGTAAAGAAATTTAACTCAACGTAAGCATTTAAGATGGTATTCCTGCGCATATCTCACTGTTACATTTAATGTCTTCCGTTTTTAAAGCCACCCTAAGAGTTAAAATAATATTAAAGTTTAAGATTCAATTAAATTTTGCAGCTTTGTTACGTTTGTTCCTTGAAGTTGCCTTTTTCTTCAATACTTTCTACTTTCCACATTCATGTATGTCAAAATAACGAATAATTTAATTTAAATGTCTCAAAATATTTTAAATAATTGATTGAATAAGTGTTACTGTTTGGCAACCAATTTTTGTAGTATTTAGTTTTGTTGTCGAGCCTCGGTGATTCAGTGCTAAAAACATGTGCCTCTGAATCGAAGGGTCCTGGGTTCGATCCCTGGGTCCTCCTTTCACCTTTTCAGTACAGACTGTAACATTAATATCAACCGAGGTTGTGGCATTGCAATTGAGCAAGTTGAATGTCTGCGCGCTCCGCCCTTCGGAGAGGGCTTAAAGCCGTCGGTCGCGTGTCCATACGATGTTGGGCACGTTAGGGATCCCTACTCTCCTTACAGGAAGGCAGCAGTTCGCCACTATTTTCAAGATAGTGAGGTGAAACTGCTACCTGGCGTCGATGATTGGCCATAAAATATTGTTTTGTATTAAGCCACCAAAAAAATAACGTGTGCTTTAAATTTTTGGTAGAATACTTTGTTTAAGTTTTTACTGTATTTTTCTTTTAACTTTAAGTTTTCCTTGGGTAGTATATGTGATTATACTAAATACGGTGTTACAAAAGATATTTCTCAAATTTAATTAAATTAGTTTGATTTAAAATCAAATTCGGTTAATTTTAAAATTAGTTTTGAAGAAAATAGTAGGCAATTCCCAAATATATGCCTGCTTAGACGCCTAATAAAACATGTCTCTTGGATAAAAGGATTGTGTGTGTTTTTGTTTCTTTAACGTCCGTCTATTTCCGCGACTATCGCCAATCACCGTCGCCAGAGAGCAGTTTCATCTCACTATACTGGAAATTTTGCCAGACCCCTGCCTTTTTGTACGGAAAATAGGAATGTGTGGTAAGCGGTATATCTCAGGGTTTGGTTTTAGGGCCTTTGCGGTTTCTTCTTTATATTTCAGACCTGAAGTATTGTATAAATCCAAAATTTTGTGATGATCTAAAATGCTTTAATGTGTCTTTCCAATCGGTGGGCCTTAGCACGATATCGATGCGATCCTGCCCAACATCGCATGGACACAGGCCTGACCTGCTTTACGCCCCCTCCAAAGGGCGAAACGTGCAGACATTTAACTTGCTCAAATACAATGCCAGAACCTCGGTTGATGTTAATGTTACAGTATGTCCTGAAAAAGTGAATGGAGAAACCGGTGATTGAACCCAGTACCATTCGGTTCAGAGGCACAAGTTCTTACGACTGAACCACCTAGGCTCTGATAGAAGGATTGAAAAGGTTTACTTTGCTTGCACTTTCTTTTTCTTCCGCTACTAATTTCCTTGTGGTTCTTGTGTAGAAGCTTTTTAGAATTTTCTTTGCATGAGTTGCATCAGTTTTAGGGCTAAGCAGACATTTGACTGATAAGATTGTCTCTGTTATTTTAGTCGATGGATGGTAGCTGGAAAAGCGGATCCAGAAATGCCTAAGAGAATGTACATACACCCCGACAGTCCTTCAACTGGTGAGCAGTGGATGCAGAAAGTAGTGTCCTTTCACAAACTGAAGCTGACCAACAACATCTCCGACAAACATGGCTTTGTAAGTATTGTACGTCATTTCTACTTTTTTAATTTCCCCTTTTTTTTTCATTTAAAATGACGTTTTTATTGATGCGTTTGTTAATTTTGTTGTCCAAAATGTAATTTAACTCGTCGGAGATTTCAGCAGTTTATTGTTGCGCGATTCAAAGTGTCGCTTTTGTTAAGGAAAAACTTAGGATTTTGGGACGATATTTCTTTTCGAAAATGTAATATTATTAATATGCATGGAAAATTGAATGTTTAAAAAGACAACTTCTTATAGCGGTGTGCGTCATTTTCAGGAATTTGCTGTTTTTATATAGTTAAATTAATTAATTGGAAGCGCTACAAACTTGATGCAATTGATATGTGACGTAATAAATATAATTACTTTTAAAGTATCTTTTTGACAAGGTGAAGCTGTTTAAATAGGTAAAAAAATATTTCTATGACTTTTTCATGATAAAATTAAAAATATATTTCACTAGTTTAATCAGTAGTTCCTGGAAATTAATCATATGTTTAAATATAATAACTTTTGAAGTTAGTCTTTGGCCAGGCAAAGTTGTTGGTTATATGCTTTTGTGCTCAGGTAGTGTGCTGAGAAATGTACCTCAGGGTTATGTTCTAAGGCCTTTTTTGGTTATTGTTTATATTGCAGACCTGAAATATTGTATCAGTTACAATTTTTATGACCTAAAATTATTGAATTATTTTGCACCGAGATAGTGTGGTAAGCGGTATATCTCAGGGTTTGGTTTTAGGGCCTTTGTGGTTTCTTCTTTATATTGCAGACCTGAAGTATTGTATAAGTCCAAAATTTTGTGATGACCTAAAATGCTTTGATGTGTCTTTCCAATCGGTGGGCCTCTGCACGATATCGATGCGATCCTGGAAATATCCTGGATGTGAGATTTGCTTATATATTTGAATAAGCGTGTAACATCTGGGCTACGGAAGTCCTCGCATAACTTATATCATGGATCTGTTTCCGCTAAAGGTTATTAACAGTCGTGTTGATCTGAGTGCTACTATCACTGATAATCTCTCTTGGTCGGTGCGGGTTTCCGAGGTTATTGAAAAAACCAGTACGCCTGGCTACTTAATATTCACTACTATCCTGTACCGACCTACAGACTACCTCATCTTACTTTATATCTTCAACATTCTGTATATCCTCGAGTACTCTTTTCCGGTCTGGTATCCATGGTTAAGCAGTATATAGAGCTCTTGGGCAACGTGCAATGCCATATATAAAATTCACACATCAGACGCGCAATCTCTGATACCGGGATCTACTGCCAGGATTCGGCATACCTTTCTTGGTAGCGCGTGGTGTATCTGGTGGCTTGTTTCAAGGCTCTTCACGGATGCTACTCAGTAGACGTTAGCAGTCTCTTGGAACTGAGCGATAACCAGGAGTTACCTAGTCACCCGTTCAAGATGCTGAAACAACGATTTCATTGTTGCTGTTTATAATTTTTATTTACCAATGTGCTGTTTTACAGACGGAACTCTTTGGATGATTCTGTAGTGATAGCCTTTAAGAGGCGTCTACTAAAAATAATTTGACGCTTTCCTACAAACGAAACATAGTACTGTTGGGTATAGTGGTGAATGTTCTCACCACTAAATCACCAAAGTTGCTACTATTGCTCAAAGCTTGTTTTAAATGCTAATAAGATATTATTTTCTATATTTAAAACAAACAGAAATTAAACGTAAATCCACTTAACGAGGTTGTGACAGTTTATTGCCTCAAGAAGTTTGATTGCCAACAACGTATGGCATTTTTGCAACTTAAAATGTTTATTTCCCCTTAAAAAGCTTTGATGTTACCGAAACTCTTTTATGGCAAAATAACTTTATATATTTTATACATAATATCATATAATCAGCTATTTATCTTGACTGTGAGAAAAGGTTATAGGCATGTTAGCAGCTTTATATGTTGCCTTAGTCACTATAGGTGGTCTCCTTACTAATTAACTGGCGTTTCCAGAGGCGCATAAAGTTAGAAATCGCTCTCTGACCATTTCAGATTCTTCACTAATTAGATAACTCATTGTTGTGGATTTTTAGCGAGACAACTGACTTTATTTATAGGAGCTGTAAAAATTTTGATCTTCACGCCGTTTTAAACCGTTTATTTAATAATTATAAATTAACACGCTTGCAGAAAACTATTGCCGTGCAGACTCTCAAAAGTTTAGCAGTATGTCAGACTATATTAAATACAAGCGAATCATTTACATCATCATCATACCAGTCTACAGGCGACGTCGCCTTGTCATTGGTGAATTTTATTTCAAAGTAGCTTCCAGACTTTACCAGATAGGCCAGATTCATCAGACGTTTTTCTGTTGGCCTACCTACAAAGGCTGGTAAAGTATCTTCATTTCTCTAAGTTACTTGTGAGCGATTGTCCTAATTGCCAGCATTGCTTCTGTTGGAGAAACTCCACTGACTTTTTACTGCCCTACTGTTCTATCCGCCAGTGTTTACATTGGAAAACCTTTTACCTGTACTTAATCCAATTGGGAGATTCCAATTCTATATTAGGTGGTTGGTTTCCTTTTAAATCAATAACAAAGTATTTTTAGTAAATGTACAGTCATTTTCCACCTGATTACTACCAGACAATCGGTAGTAAATATATACTTTACTGTGTTCTTTCATCACTTAATTGCTTTTAGATGCATTTTTAGTATTTATACAAGTATTCTTTGGTAGTTATTTACTGTGAATTATCTGCAAAATATGCTTGACGTCACGTCGACTTGCTGGTGGAGGAAATGATATACATATAATGCTAGTACTTTCAAGCATTATTTCGTTCAATTCTACCAAGAGACGGTTTAATTCGGTTGTCTCTAATACTTTCGTCTAACAATTGATCCCAATGTTTGACGCCGTTCTTTTTAAGAGTCCGTTCCAAAGTTTAAGCAGTTCAAAAGTGGTTCATTCGGAACCGTTAACGGCTGCTGTCCAGGGCAGTATTATTCCAGGTTCTAATTTCTACAGTGCTTTCGCAAAACCGACTGTTTGAAACATACATTCTGTGTTATAAAATCTTTCTTCAGCACCACGCGCGCATATAATCAGTTTCCTGATAACGCTAACGACAGATAAAAGAATACCATTTCTAAATAAACCAGCATATGCGAAATCTCCATCTGTTATTGTGTATTGTGTATCAGTGTTAGTTCTCTCAATAATTTCTCAAGATAAATAGTGGTAATAATCTGAAGCTCCTTGAAACTCGGCGCAAGTAAATGGTCCTTCGAAAAATTTTAATTCCTTTTTATTGAAAACTAGCTGACCCGGCAGACCTTGTCCTGTCTCAATTTCAGTATGTCAAACGATGGTTGCGGATTTAGCTAAACAAATCGAAAAAAATCATTTACAGTTTTTGCCGAATTTTCTAATTTTCCGGGCAACTATAGTAATTTGTCTTTTTCTAAAAACCTTATTCGAGCTATTGCGAGCTTTTCTAAAAAAAAAAATAGTCAAATTGGTTCAGCCGTTCTCAGGTGATGAGTTTGCCAGCGAACAGCCTTTAATTTTTATTTATATTATAGATAATCTATGAGCAAGAGCAGGTGCATTCTTCTTACATACGTTGGGGGAAAAAGAAGCCCTCTCTTTCACAGCTTCTTAAGTTTCTCGGCTGTGTTTTAATGCCAACTGATCCTCACTTTTCTCAGTTTATTTTATTTAATCATATTCATCGTCATCAAATTCTAAACGTGATGCCGCTCTGTCGTCGCAATTATGATTTTTATTACGATTCACAAAACGTTCATCAGACGACTCCGTACATTTATTGCTACATTTTCCAGCGTTTAGCAAATAATATGAATCACAACTGGATGTTATTCGGTTAGTGTGTGTGGACAGAATGCCGCCCCCCTCCCCTCTCACCGCTGGTGGCTGTTTTTGACAGCAATAACGAAGACTTTACGAAGGACCATGTAGTCACGTTGGATTTCAAGGAGTTATTGCATTATAACACTGATTACAACTTTACAATTTATTAGCAATGTATACATTTTTAGACATTCTACAACAACAGTTCAAAGTTTTATTAGCATAAATAAGCAAATTTCTGAAGAAACGTGCTTTTCCCTCTTCTAACAGAGGATGATTATTTTTCGTGTAGTACGTTGTGAAGAAAATGTACACTTTGAAGCATCCCGTTTCACGAAAGGCTCGTTTTACAATTAAAACCAATCCATCAAAATCGTCAGATCTTGAGAGTCTATTCAAACTTTTAACGGAATACGTCAAAGAACTCAACTAAGTCTCCCTGAGGGGAGAGATCTAGTGTGGGGTTTCCTAAATTTTTCGCTTAAACTGCCCTCAAAACAGAATAGACCGAACTAAGACACAAATTCAAGTTTCCAGTCGTTTATATTTTCCGAGGAGGTAAGGCAAATGCAAATTAGAGGATGAAATTAATGAGGCATCACTACTGGTGTCAAACATTCTAATAGATAAGGCCAGCGATCAGAAGACACAGTGAAAAAGCATAGTTACGTCTTAAGAGATCAAGTTAGGAGCACTTTGACCGGCAGAATGTACCGAAGAAGAAATGTTTATTATCGGAAGTTTCAGTGAGTGTTAAAAAAATCTCGGATGACGTCTAAAGCAGCAGATAAGAGACAGGTTCGAAAGTAGAGACGAGGTAAGGAGAGCTCTCCAATAAAAATATGGTTAGAATACTTTAAAATGCTTTTATCTTGCCTCAGAGGATCCTAGACGAGAAGCGTTATATCATCCCAAAAGTTAAAGCATGCTCAGTGTCCATATATTTCTCTATTTTAATTCTGGTTTAACTTCAAAAGACTGTCTAAATTTGATAAAAGAAAGTGTGTTTTTCCTTGGCTCTTGGTGAAGCATTGAGTAAAGCACCTAGTAAAACTTCACCGGAGAGTCGTTTTGTTATTTTTTGTATTGATTTCCTTACGTTTTATATAATAGTCGCCCTGTATATACTGCGCCATTTCCCAATTTTACCGTTTTACGTTCTGAATGCTCAAATACAGAATTTCCAGAGGCACACAATATAAATCCACTACAAACGCAGATAGATGGCATATTAGCATATTAATAATAGAGATCGAGTGAGCTGCTGTAGTCGAAATCGCATTATACAAATTCAGAATAAATGGAAGTTGTGGTAATATTAAGCAACATTGGGGTATCATCCCCTGTTGTAGATACAGACAGACACCACACAGTTCCCAACAGAAGCAGAACTCTGTCAGTATAGACGGTAGTAGGCTTTTAACAACCCCTGCCCTTTAAAACCCTCTCTAGGGGGGTGAAACCTATCTTTAATCTCGCGATGCACTCTCCTGTATTCTCCTCTCCTCTCGTAGCTTCTCCCTCTTTCGCTTATATTCTCTTTCACAGTCTCACTCGCGTGTGTCGGTGGATCCTTGCGATGCGCTGCGACTGACTAAGAAGGAATACTAGAGATACGCCGCCTTTGAACGTGAAAATAGCTTACAACACTTTTCCACCGAAATATTACCACAAAACTCCAAACTGCTACGTGGAATATCCATTTCACACTTACGTTAACATCAGAAGTGGGATCATTAGGTGCGGTAAGGTAAATTTACTCAGCGGTTGAGGTGGTGGTGAGAGGTGAAGACGTGAATTCTTTGGGGTTTTCAATTTAAGGTCTCCATTAAATTTCGTGTTTGCATTACTATATAATCATATTTCGTTTGCTGTTAGAATAGAAACATTAGGTAAATAAGGTGAAGAGACACGTGGATATTTTTCTGTGGCTTCACAAGTCATTTTCTTTGCAACTGGTTTCATATTTTTCGGTGTCTTCAGGAAGGATAAAATTGTCTGTCTGTCGATGTCGCAAAATGAGACAGTGGTTGCAAAAAATAAAAAAAACTCTGGACGCAACAAGTGCGTTATTGTAGTGAATTTTCATAAAAATGTTTTTATTGCAAATATGTGTGTTTTCTTTTTATTTAAGATAGCAGGCATCAATTTTGGTTACCAGTATAACCTATATAGTAAAAACAATGTGCCATGTTTCATAAAAATAACTTTATTGCGGGAAAATGTACAAAAATTTCCAAAAGTAAACTTAAAGTGTTCCCAGAAAAACTCGTTTCTTGGTCAACCTTATAGGTTAATAGCAAATTGGGCTTTTTAAATATGAAGCATTTGATCAAAATTCGCTACCATAACGCACTCGCTGCATCCAGAATTTCTTTTCTTACAAACGTGCATTATATTTCGATGGAAAATGCATAAATGCAATAACATAAGGCGTGTTTAATTTAAAAAAAAGAAAATTTGTATCACCAATGACTTATGGGCCACCCTCTGGTCGTAGAAATATTTTTTTAGATGTAGCGCAAGACATCCTATAATTAATATATACAATTTTTTTCATATCTTGTATAATAACGGATATACTGAACTTTATTGATTTTTTACGAAAATTCGACAAAAATTATATACCATTAAACGATAAACTCTATAGCTAAAACTACTGCCAAGCATCAGAGAAAGGGTCTATTTGAAATAAATTTTCTGGAAACATTTTAGTAAAATGAAGGTTTGTAAAACATTCTTCTTGAGACATCTGATTTCCATAGCCCGTATTAGATTCAAGTTATTTGCCTAAATGTTGCCGATTTTGAAGTTTTAAATCGCAACTTTGACGTTTTGAGGAAAACCCCAATTTATTTTTCTTTAAATGCCTATAACTTTTTTGTGTTTTGACCTACATTGCTAAATTTTGGTGGGTAACTTACCTATAAGAATATAAACCCGCGTACCAAATTTGGTTGCCCTTACTTTGTTAATTCAGGAGATATAATTTTTTTTCGAAAGAAAACACAAAATTTTCCGGGAAAACCTTGGAATATTTTCCTGGCTAACGAACTTATCCAAGCCATTTGCAAAAGGAATTTATTCACCAAATATAATCAAAATCGGCCCATTATTTTTTGAGTTATCGGTGTGATACTATATATATATATATATATATATATATATATATATATATATATATATATATATATATATATATATATATATATATATATATATATATATATATATAAATTGAAACTCACCCTGGATATGTGTTCTGGGGGGCCTAATTAGCGCTCATTAGTGATTTTTTTTAAAGAAAATTCACTAAAAGCTTTTTTAAAAGCAGAGAAGAAAGTATCGATATCTGTATTTAATATGGAATGGTTTCACTAAGCAAGGGCAACAATAACCAATGGGATGAAATGAAAATCACTCACACATCTTCTCTGTTTCAGTTGGCATCGCAAGTAGGATTATTAGGTGCAAGAAAGTCACTTAGTACTTTTAAAATGGAAATCTTTTTAATATAGAAATTAGGCTAATGTAAATCGAAGCTAACCTTATTACTAATTTTTTGAAATAATATTGATGAATATCAAATACATAAAACGATCGGCGTATATATGGAATAATCACAATAACTTTTAGAAAATTTCGGGCAATCTCAAGACTCCAGTTATGCGGACCTCCATGTCCTATCCATCTGTTTTGATAAGTGTTATTAAAGAATAATGGAAAGGGGCGAGAATAATGTGGTGAAGCTCCGTCACGTTGGAAATACATCGAAGGTATATTTACATTTCCCAGTAAAGTAACCAAAACATCAACCAGAAACATTCAAATACACCTCGCCAGTCAATCTAGATGAAAGCACACAGGGGCCTATAAGACGGTTGTCCACAATGACATATCAAACATTCACAGAAAACTTATGTTGCGATTTCCTTCTGTTAACAGCGTGGATTGGGGTAAACTGGATACAAATTGTGTTTGATGTTTTCCAAACAGTGAATTGGAAAGTTTTCTAAACAAAACCAATTCATCTTGTACTTGGATATGGTGCATTTTTAACCAACATTATAATGCTGTTTTATACATCTTGATATGTGTGGTAGATCTCTTATGCAGTTTTTGAGTGGGAAAACATCTATGTTATCTGGCGTATCTGTAAATGTTGTCAAATGTGTGATAATTGGGACCTTGACGACTGGGAACACGCCGTTGGTACTCCTGTACTACAGCTCGCTCATTGCTATTGCTGAAAACCATATTATACAAAAATTATATCCGCATATCATTCACTAATATACTGGTGATGTATTATTAAATTTGACTTCACACTTTTTCAACGATAACAATCAATTACAAAACAACAAACTAAACAATGAACAACAATTACACGATAATGAACAAACTCACAAATCCAAACTAAGTATAACAACATCTGTGAAAGATTACCAAATATTTTGAGCTATACAGACAGTTACAGTTTTACAACACTTGGCTAAGTGAAGACTGGAACCTACGATGAGCACTCGTAAGTACACATGTAGAACCCACATCACGACAAGATTTTTTTTAAACCTGACGGTAATTTCAATAACCAAATTAGCGTCATCAGAGGATGCAAAGTTTTAAACGTTTGACGACTAGACCCGTGTTTATATTATTCTATGCAGGTACTCTGGTTTAGACGCTTGAGGGTGGTTCAAGCAACCAAACTTTCACTGCTTGTTTATCATAAAATCTCTCTATCCTGATTCGTTATTTTGATTCCTAACTTTTGTCGGTATCTTTTGTAAAATGGTCAACTATACATAGGCGGAGGTGCTGAATTCATATAACTTTTATTATTACCATATATATATATATATATATATATATATATATATATATATATATATATATATATATATATATATATATATATATATATACATATATATATATATATACATATATATATATATATATATATATATATATATATATATATATATATATATATATATATATATATATATATATATATATACTTTCAAAAGCGTTTTGGTGTCCTCGTTGTCTAACATTTCTGATTAATTTTAGGTTTTCTGCGGCTACGTGGTGATTATTATTCCAAATATTTTGGGCCACGCATGATCTATAGTACCGTATCTTAGTTGTGCTAGACGTTTTTTTAAATATAATTTTAATAGATCTTGTAGTTTATCCGACGTATTTAATATCACAATCTTTACAACTTATTTCATAGATCCCCGGTATTTTAGCGGTACTATCTTTGTTTTTTGTGTGACCTAACAAATTGTTTAAAGATTTTTTTGTAGAAAATGCTGGTTGCAAATTTGCTTTCTTAAAAATGCCATCTAGAATCCTCGTAATTCGCGGCTTAAGTGGTAGGCAAACAAAGGTTTTTCCACTTTGTCTTTTCTAAAGGTCGTAGGTTTCGCTAACATTTTCTTTGCCTTCTGTTTCTCCACTAGGCAAACAGTGTATCCGCTATATTCATTTACGTTGTTAATATACACAAATTCTTTGCTATATTTATTTTTACTTAAAGAAAAATGTATTAACCTATTTACTATAAACTTCAAGCTAGCCATTTCTCAAGTCAGAAAATGATTTCGACGCGTTGTATTGTAACTATTTGACAGGTGGTACAAAGAGTAAAATCAAAATAAATTTTTAACAACACTCATTGTGGTTATTTATTGATTTTTTGCTGTTATCACGATTTAGTTATCGGACTTTTATCGCAATATGGATCTGGAATTCAGTGAATAAAGACAATGATGGTAAATCGTGAATTAATTTCATTTATTACATGCCGTCTAAATTAATTGTCTTAGTGGTGAAAGTTTAAAAGTGCTAAAAGTAATCAATTCTAATTCAAATATAGCAAAAATGGCACGTTCCACAAAAAGGTAAAGAATAGATATGTTAACGATAATGGTATCTGGCGATAGGCTTAGAAGTTATCAGGAAGAATGCGAGTTATTTAACCAACAATTGATATACCGCCAATTTCAAGATCTACAGTAAGTAACTTGGTTGCACAATTCACAGAAACGGAATCCGTAAAAGATTTACCTCGATAAGTTCAACCTCGAATAAGTGAAGAAGCCAGGTTGGTTATATTACTTAATCTAAAGAAAACCCTCACCATTTTACAAGGCGGCTAGCTGTAAATAACAACGTAGACCTATCTTTGGTGGTAAAATTATTCAAAGAAGAGAAGTTAAACAAGTTAAACAATGATGATTTCAACTGCCGTTTAGATTTTTTTGAACAATTAATGTTAGGATGCGATGAAGATCCCAATTTTCCTAATAACATTCTCTTTTCTCATGAAACCACTTATTGCCTGCATGGGAGAGTAAATCATCACGGCTCAAAATATTGCTCAAGAGACAATCCTGGCTGGACTCAAGACTCCCACAGTCAACGTGATGGCAATGTGAATGTATGAATGGGAATAATCGGGCAGCGTTTCATAGAACCTCACTTTTTGAAAGGAAATCTTACAGCAGTACGTTACCTATATTTCTTGAGATTGGAGTTGGTGCCAGCTCTGGCAAATAATCACGAGGCAGATGTGCCCCATCAAGATATTTGGTTTGAGCAACACTTTGGTGTAGACGTACGTCAATAGCTACGTGCCACTAGGGCGTCGAGGAGCAATTGAGTGGCCACCGCGTTCCTCCCTTGGATTTTTCTGTGGGATTATTTATAATCTAAAGTTGTTTTCCACAGACCAAATAATTTAGAGGAGCTACAACAAATAATTCGCGCTGACGTGAAGCAAATTATTCTTCAAATTTTTGAGCGCATTGTACAAAGTGTTTACACTCGTGTCGGTCAATACCAAACTCAAGGTGGAATACAATCTGAGCATTTACGTGAAGTTTTGTTTGTTTTCCTTTGTTCAATAATTTTTCCATTAAACTAACGTTTCCATATTTTAAAGTCAATCATGCAATTATTTTTCCAAAAAATTGTTATGTAAGTTACCAATTTTTTTCATCATCATTTAACTAGTAAACAGGCCTATGGAAAACAGCAAAAAATATGGTTATCATTTAAAAAACTTATCATAACGTCACCATTCAGAAATAGGTGACGTCATAAACGTAATTTTTCCGTCATAAGTTGGCAATTGAAAAAATAAAAGTGATTTGTCCGAGCGTTTTTCTTAAAAAACTTAAATAACGCGTTTATGAGTTATGTTCCAAATATTATCATCACACTGTATACTTCGTCAGTAGATGTACAATTTTGCAGGCATTAATTTACTTAGCGTCAACAAAATACGACAGAAAAACTGAACATATGTCACTTGAAAGGTTGAACTAACTCCGAAACACTGCGAACAAACTTTATGTAGGCCATTTATATCTTCGCCACCCAAAAAGCACCGTCTAAAACGCACGTTCTCATATTAGTGAACGGTAGCAGTCTGCTATAGATATCCAGAGAGTAATTTAGATATCAAATACACCGATTTCCACTCAACCACAATACTGCCACTGTATTGCTATCTAACGAATTACAAATAAAAATATAGTTTGTCTTTGTTAGACGGACGATTCGCTCTTCTTGACGATAGAGAACACAAATATCTTAACGCCGACCTCTCAAATTAGAGCTTATAGGGTCTTTATCAGCTACCGCGGTGGTCCATTAAAACGACTTTCATCGCCTCGAAACAATAATTTATACAAAAAATAATTGTAGTTTGCTTTTCTTTCATTAGATCAAAAGGCAGTTAATATATAAAGGTTGAGATAAATTGATTAAACGCCAGACGGTCCTCAGAGGATATCGACCGGATTTTGAATGATTTTATGCTCACGAATGTGAATAAGACCAGTTTACAAATAAAATTAAAAAAATATGCTCATCGAATAAAATGACATTTTAGTGAATTTTCTTAAGAAAATTCACTAATGAGGAGATCCCGACTTTTGAATTTCGAAATTTTTTTTTCAAATGAGCGCTAATTAGGCCCCCCAGAACACATTTCCGGGGTCACTTTCAATTTTTATATGTTTATATATATATATATATATATATATATATATATATATATATATATATATATATATATATATATATATATATATATATATATATATATATATATATATATGGTTGTGTGTGAGTGTGTATCCAACCAATAACTCACCAAATTTGGAAATTCCCTTCATTTTATTAATAGCTTGGATAAGTTTGTTGGACAGTTTTGACACTCACTTTTAGAAAAATATGCGAAACACTGTTTGAACACGCAACCTCTTTTAAATTACTAGAAATATGAAAATCTTACGCACGTAGATATCGTAAAGTGGTCCTGCCTACCAAATTTGAATTCAATTGGTTCAGTAAATCTTGAGTTATAACTAAATGAAAAAATAAATAATTTACGATATGACCTGAAATTACCTCTGAATGTGTTATACTGTTAGACAAGGTCAGCCAGATGCACCAGGGCTGTGCTGCCATTGCAAACAAAATCTCAAAATTAAAATTTAAACGGGCCGGCTACAAATATATATATATATATATATATATATATATATATATATATATATATATATATATATATATATATATATATATATATATATATATATATATGTATCACACCGATAACTCAAAAAATAATGGGCCGATTCTGATTAAATTTGGTAAATAAATTCCTTTTGCAAATGGCTTGGATAAGTTCGTTAGCCAGGAAAATCTGCCCATGTTTTCCCGAAAAATTTTGTGTTTTCTTTCAAAAAAAAATTCTATCTCCGAAATTAACAACGTAAGGGCGGGTTTATATCCTCATGCGTAAGTTATCTACGAAAATTTAGCTATGTAGGTCAAAAGACAAAAAAGTTATAGGCATTTAAAAAAAAAATTGGGGTTTTCCTCAAAACGTCAAAGTTGCGATTTAAAACGTCCAAATCGGCAACATTTAGGCAAATAACTTGAATCTAATACGGACTATGGAAATCAAATGTCTCAAGAAAGATGTTTTACAAACCCTGAAGTCTTTGTTTCAATCGTCATTGTCCTTCTTTTTTTTAGTCGAACACTGCTTATGTTATTGCATTTTTGCATTTTCCATCGAAATAGAATGCATGTTTGTAAGAAAAGAAATTCGGGACGCAGCAAGTGCGTTACGGTAGCGAACTTTGATCAAATGTTTCATATTTGAAAAGCTCAGTTTACTATTAACCTATAAGGTAGACAAAGAAACGTTTTTTTCGGGAACACTTTAAGTTTCCTTTCGGAAATTTTTGTACGTTTTCAAACGATAAAGTTATTGATGAAACATGGCAGATTGTTTCTACTATATAGGTTATACTGGTAACCAAATTTGATGCATGCTTTCTTAAAAAACACACATATTTGCTATTAAAAACATTTTTATGAAAATTCACTAGCATAACGCACTTGCTGCGTCCAGACTTTTTTTGTATTATTTCTGTGAATGCATATATGACTACGAAAAAATCAAGTCAGTATTTTATAATATGAAACTCAGATAAGATAAGGGGATGCTAGTAAAAATTAGGTCTATAGAGACATCAATCTCCGCTTCTTAAAGCTTTGTTACCATATCGGCATATTTGCAAATTAAGTAAGAGCAAAAATCTTATATGCTATATTTTATTATTCGCACTTGCATTTTAGATAAGGAATTCATAATATCTGTAGAGATCGTTGAGCTTTTTTTACATATCTCTGGTAGAAACATGTCCACACCATTTGTATGATAAAACATAGGTCCCACATACTTTCTGTAACAATTGCAGGCTTACTTTAAGTAAATGGGTGCCTGGTATGGATCATTATCTTCAGTTTAGTCTACATATGTCGTGGAGAGAGCCAAGAGGTTACACAACTGACTGCTACTTCTGTCTGACTGAATAACGGGTTCCAG
The DNA here is from genome assembly GCA_964006375.1 of Tillus elongatus. Classification (NCBI taxonomy): domain Eukaryota; kingdom Metazoa; phylum Arthropoda; class Insecta; order Coleoptera; family Cleridae; genus Tillus; species Tillus elongatus. Next base: position 78,258,977 of record OZ023270.1, read on the forward strand.
TAAAAAAAAGTCGAATGTGGAATATTTTTTTATATATTTCAACAACACACCACGAGGCCTACAGCCTAAATTCTATCGCACCATGTGTGTCGACAAGGAGGAAAGAGGCAACTTGTTAATTCTGGACTTGAAGGTTTGGAGGAGAAGGAAAAACATGTGCTGGCAAGGAATTCCACAACTTTAAAGTCCACGGGACAAAAGAGCGGACATAACAAGATGTTCTGTATCTGGTGACCTGGACAGTAAAAGGGTGCATTCGCTCTGTTCCTCTGGTAGATCTCTTGGAGGCAGCAGGTGGAGGAACTATGGAATAAAGCTCCTCTGAGCAGTGCCCGTGCAGATATCTATAAAAGAGAGAGAGAGAGGTCGCCAACGGCACGTCAGTGCGCAAGGGATGACAGCCTTTAGGTGAGGGTAGGGTCACCGATTAGACGTATAGCTCTCTTCTAAATGGAGTCCAGGATAGCGATTGTAGAATCTGCATGCGGCACCCCAGATGTGAGAGCAGTATACGACGTTTGGCTTTATTTGTGAAGTATAGAGACAGAACCATCTATGAGTTTGCGATCCTCATCTAATTCGGCTAAAGAGACAGGCTTAGACTATTGTACATTTGATTGGAGGGTGCTCTTGTCCGCGTAACTGTGAACTGGGTTGGATGTGCTAGAGAGGAAGTCATTGATGTGGAGAAGAAACAAAGTAGTGGCTAAAGCTGAACCTTGAGGGACTCATGCATTAATTGGATACAGTTTAGAGGAATGACCATTCACGACAACAGAAAGGCTCCGGTTGGAGAGGAAATTTGCTGTCCAGGTACAGAGTTTTGGTGGTAGGCCATAGGCCGGAATTTTATTAAGCAGCGCTGTGTGCCAGACCTGATCAAATGTTTTGGATATGTCTGGAGCGACAATCTGGGATTCACCGTGTCCAAATATGTAAATATACAGGGTTTTCTATTTAAAATAACAGTGTTGATCGCTACTTCCGGTTAAACCGGGAACCATATCGACTCCAAATTATTTTACGTGGAAAGAGTGTTGTGTCTTATATGTTAATGCAAATTTTCATAATTGAAGTACGTTAATAACTAGAAAAACATCTAACCAACGCATTCGTGATAGACCCTATATATATATATATATATATATATATATATATATATATATATATATATATATATATATATATATATATATATATATATATATATATATATTATGGTTTATTGGCAAAAATTATACATTATGTTAAATACAATAAGACTTATGCGACTTGTGCTGTATCATATAACACAATTTAAAAGGTTGATGGCTAAATAATTTTGCAGTCCTACACCAAATTCAATAAACTTCAAATTTTGACGTACCAAATTTTAATTCTTTTTGCTCTTCTATTTCGCACTTTCTAAAACGTCAACCATCACCTTCAGTTACCATAAATCTCTGATATTCTATAATGTCTTTCTAACTGCTATTCTTTCCAAACAACCCATATTTTCACCAAAATTTTTAAATTTGTGAGAGATAAAAATTACTTTAGTGATTTTTTAAAGAAAATTCACTAAAAACTTGTGTCATTTTACCCAACCATCAAACTTTTCAATGCGATAAACCCACAGATCCGTCAAATCTTCTGGAGTCACTGAACTTTTCTATAAATTGAAGCAAGGTAGACGCTAGATGGAGTAAATTATACATTTTTACCGTGGACTCGGGTGTTAAATGCATAATATATGGTGTAGTGCATGTCTTATTCAAGAGACACCAGGGCTCCGCCTTAGGGCGTGACACGAATTCGCTTAGGGGAACCCACTAATGCTTTTACCAATGTTTATATGTGGCTCTGTGTCTGGATATATGTATGTTCATGTGTGTGTGCATATGTGGCTATAAGTTAGTGTGTGTGCAAATGTTAGTCTCACCTACGAACTTCTAACTGCATTTTGCTGAATCTTATAGCACTTGGCATTGTTGCCGAGCAAGGGATTTTTTCCAAACGTTTGTGATTTGTCATATGCTAAGTTACAAGTTTGCAGAATGGACATAGACTGGTATGGTTGAGAATATACAGGGCTGTATTGATATCCAGTTAGGCCTGAACGGTTCCATGAACAAACAACCTATTGCGATATTGCGACAACGAACCATAACTTGCCAGAAATAACATAGTCACATTCTAAGTCAAAAAGTCAAAGCCTAGTTGCGTAATAAGTTTGAAAAGCTATTTTAAGTTCTCAAAAAATCATATTTGTATTGGTTGTTGCACTATAAACTATAACTATATTAATTTTGATGTGTAGCGGCCTAATAAGTGAAGAGCTGGAAATAACTAGGTGGTAAAACATAAACGAAGAAAGGTCTACGAACAGCCAGAAAGAATCGTTTATAGCAATGTCAACATTTCGGTGTCACTTTATGGCAATAATTCAGCCCAGCTATTTCCCAAATTGTACTTTGGACGCAACTTGTCATGTACTTTGTAAAATACGTCTTGATAAATGAATAAAATAAATAAACAGTGATAATCAAAAAGTTGGAGAATCCGGCTAACAACTACCTACCTATATTCAAGGAAGGTAAACAGTTTTGCCAAGATATGTTTAATACCCTTAACGAACGATGTTTTCCTTCGACGATCATAAAAACGAATTCCGTGTTTCAAAAGAGAAAACTCAGGATGACCAGCGTTGATGAAATTAAGTGCACATGGCAGTGGGTCAATTTCTTGCGACTCTTAAAGGTGATTTTAGTAGACATTTCCACAATAGGGCTCTGGACCATATAATGGTGTTCTCGCTGCCCTTTTTTTAATGCCATCTGCATTCTTTTCCTTCAATGCCTTGATGCCCTGGTACCCACGTCAAAATAACTTTGTTGTTCGTAGCCAGTTGCTTTGAAGATTTTTTGCAGTCCGAGGTCAAGTAAGACTCGGTTTTGACATATCTTAGAGTTTTTAGTACTGCTTCACTGGCCGACAGGATCTTTCTATTTCTGAGTCTTCTTTATATGCACTCCTGTATGCAGAGATTTATAGCAAGCGTTTCTGCGTGGGACACGGTGGAAGTTTTTCCTAGGGACTTAGCGAGTCTAAAGTTAGATCCTCTTATTCCCAGACCTGCCCCCTCTATTTGTTTAGACCCGTCTGTATACCACACAGATAAGTTATTTGTCAGCCTTGCATCGTATCTCTCCCATGCGTGGCGGCCACTTATGACCACGTCAGTTTGTCTGGCATTTGATCTCTTGGTTTGGGACGTGACGAAGGTGGAATAACTTCCAGGATTTTGAAGTTACCTACCAAGTCTCCTGGTTTGAATTTCTCTGCTTGACATGGTCTAGAGGCATTTAGTGCTGCTTCCATCCTCACGCATATGTGCAGTGGAGTAAGATTCAGCATTGCCCTATTGCAACTGTAGGAGATGATGCCATAGCTCCCGTCAATCCGAGCCAGATCAACTCTGCAATTTTTGAAATTTGTTCTGTGTTGAGGCTGATTCCGTTTTTGGCCACCATACTATAGATGCATATGTGACCATGGGTATGACCACAGTTTGGTATATCCAGTATACAATCCCGGGATTCAGCCCCCAGGTCTTTCCTACGACTCTACGGCATGTCCAGATGGCCATTGTGGCCATTGAAAGAGTTCTTTCCACGTATGTGTTCCAGTTCAGTTTTTAGTCTAAGAAGATCCCTAAATTTAAATAAATGTGGGTTCGGTTTATTAAAAAAAAATGAAAGTTTCGTCACATTCTCGTTAAAAGTCAATCTCTCGGCAAAAATTCGCTAAAAATTAACACTTTTTGTTGTGTGATTTGCTTCAAGTATTTTTAAAGAGTGTTTTAAAGTATGTTATTAATAACGACATAAATATCTTTGCATACGTGATGAGAAATGATTTTGTATAACAGGAGATTATATTTATGTAATGTTGTTTGAAATACGACATGTAATTTTCGAATTAGGAGCAATACTTGGCTCAGTATATTCATAATTTATTAGAAAATTACCATGTATAACTTTATTTGATGTAATATGCTATTGAGAACAGATAAAATAAGTATTGTTCCTTTCCACTCAATTGTAGTGTTGTATATTGTTCCATTCTTCATAATATAACAAAATAAAGGCTATTTATTAATTATTAACTCATACTTACACAACTTTACGTATTCAACGAATTATATATGTGCTGTTGTTATGACAAAAGATACATTTATATTACCTATATAATTATATACTGACGCATGTATCCTTTTGGTGAAGAGTATTTTAAAGAACATATCTAATTTATTGTCTTTTTTAGTGAATTTTTATTTAAAAAAATTCGCTAATAGAGAGGTATCGATGGTGAGACTTTGCAAACATTTTTGGAAATGAGTGCGAACTAGGACCCCGAGAACCCATATCCGGGGTTAGTCTCAATTTTTATATGTTTATATATATATTATATATATATATATATATATATATATATATATATATATATATATATATATTATATATATATATATATATATATATATATATATATATATATATATATATATATATATATATATATATATATTTATATGTATGTATGTATCCGCACGATAACTAAAAAAGTTATTTTTTTATTTCAAACCTATTTTCTCCAATTTGTAGTGAATTTTTATAAAAAATTCACTAATAGAGAGGTATCGATGGTGAAACTTTGCAAAAATTCTTTCAAATGAGTGCGAACTAGGACCCCTAGAACCCATATCCGGGGTCAGTTTCAATTTTTATATGTTTATATATATATATATATATATATATATATATATATATATATATATATATATATATATATATATATATATATATATATATGTATCCGTCTGATAACTCAAAAAATAATTAATCGATTTCGATGAAACTTGGCAAGTGCCTTTCTTTTATTAATGGGTTGGATGAGTTCGTTAGCCAGAAAAATCGGACGGGGTTTTCTGGGAAATTTTTGAGTTTTCTTTCGAAATAAAATTTTTTCTCTGAAAGTAACAAAGCTGTTTTTGTAGTGTGGACCAGTGTAAGAATCCATTATACACTGATAAAATGGCTCTTAAAAATTCAATAGGTGAGCACAACATTTAATTTTACAGTTTTTAGGGTTTTGGTTTTAGTGAATTTTTATTTAAAAAAATTCTCTAATAGAGAGGTATCGATGGTGAGACTTTGCAAAATTTTTTTCCAATGAGTGCGAACTAGGACCCCTAGAACCCATATCCGGGGTCAGTTTCAATTTATATATATATATATATATATATATATATATATATATATATATATATATATATATATATATATATATATATATATATATATGTGTGTGTGTGTGTGTGTGTGTGTGTGTGTGTGTGTGTGTATGTATCCGTCTGATAACTCAAAAAATAATTAACCAATTTCGATGAAACTTGGCAAGTGCCTTTCTTTTATTAATGGCTTGGATGAGTTCCTTAGACAGAAAAATCGGACGGGGTTTTCCGGGAAAAGTTTAAGTTTTCTTTCGAAAAAAAAATTTTCTCCGAAAATAACAAAGCTGTTTTAATGAAATTTACTATATATGTTTCCTCGGGAGAGATCTTACTACGTACCAAAATTCAACTTTCTAAGTTTAAAGAAAATTGAGTTATTCGAATTTTAAATTTTCTTTCAAAAAAATTTTTTTTCTCCAAAAATTACAAAGTTATTTTAATGAAATTTTGTGGATATCTTGCCTTAGGAAAGACCTTACTACGTGTTAAAATTAAACTCTCTAAGTTTATAGAAAATTGAGTTATTTGAATTTGAAGCATTTAATAAAAATTCACTACCATAACGCACTTGCTGCGTCCCGAGTTTTTTCTTGTTTCACAAAGTTTTATGAATTTGTTAGCACTTTACAAGAACACTTGGAGAACCCAAATCACCACAACACATTTTTTTTAAACCTGAAGATTGTTTCACTAACCAAGTTAGTGTCATCAGAGGATGAATTGGCGATCGTTCCACTATCCAAGTTGGTGTCATCAGAGGATGAATAATGTATCCTCCGATGACGCTAACTCGGCTAGTGAAACGAACGTTAGGTTAGTGCTCATCACAGGTTCCAATCATCACTTAGTAAAAATTGATAATAAATAATAATTGTAAGGCAGTTTTTTATTTGATCTGATCAAATCGGCACTTAACATTTAATGATTCCGATTAGAAAGGGGGGGCGGGTGGGTCAAGGGCTCGAGGTGAACCCCGAGGAAGCAATCGTTTACGAGGAGGAGGAAGTGGGAGAGCCACAGAACTCTCACTCTATACATCAGAAACACTCCAATGGCCAGGGAAATAAACTATCTTGGGGTCGTATTGGACTCTAAGCTAACCTGGAATGGTCACATTGGAAAAATATTGCGTAAGGCAGTCATGACCTTAGCCGTCACTAGGCGGCTATATGGAAAGACGTGGGGACTAAGACCTAGTATGGCCCACTGGCTGTCTGATGGCCTAAGGTGACAATCCAGTGCCAAACAAAAACTAGGCAAGATCCAAAGAAGGGCTTGCCTAGGCATCACAGGGGCCATGTCTTCAACCCCAACAGCCGCGATGGAGGTGTTGCTGGATCTGCTCCCCTACACCTAGTCTTTATGGGGGAGGCCAAGCTAGGACTATACTAGCCTGCAACGGCAGACTGAAGATCAACCCAGACTCAGGGGCTACTGCAAAATTCAGGAGATCGTGATGGATTCCATGCTTGAAATGAGGTCAGAATTCGCGAGCCCGCGGATCTGCAGGGAAAACCACTTTACAGTGTAAATCCCGGACCGCGAGGCATGGCGGGAGGAGACGCCGGGCATACCACAGGACGCGCTCGTCTGGTTCACGGACGGATCCGGCGGGGAGCGTGGGACGGGGGCAGGTGTTTATTCGGCAGGACCGATGGTAAGTCATAGTATTTCCCTCGAAGCCCATGCGGTCTTTCAAGCCGAAGTGTACGCCATCCTGCACTGTGTGCAGGAGAACAAGAGGAGGGGCTACACCAAAAAGCGGCTCCTCATAGCCACAGACAGCCAGGCAGCGTTTAAGGCCCTAAGTAGCCACGTGTAAATTCTTCGCTGGTGAGTGAGTGCCGAGACAAGACGAGCGACCTGACTGGGCAGAATGAGGTTACCCTCATCTGGGTGCCGGGTCACTCGGGGGCCAAAGGTAATGAAGAAGCTGGCAGTCTCGCGAAGAGAGGGTCAGAAGGACCATTTATGGGACCAGAACCGGCTCTGGGCGTGACAAAGAGCACTGCCAGGGGAGCCATTAAGTCCTGGGTCAGAAACCAACACAAGGTGTACTGGGCAGACTCTCCAGGGCTCAGACATGGAAAGTCAATAATTGCCCAACCCAGTTCAAAGGGAGCTGTGGAGCTGCTAAATCTTAGCAGAGGACACATGGTCGTCAAGAAACACCTGCATAGAGTGGGGCGGTTCGAGGGGGACCTCGCATGCGGCGAGGGGGAGGAATCAGCCCAGCACATCTTGTGCGAGTGTAAAGCTCTGGATTGCAAAAGACAACTGATCTGCGGTCAGTCTAGACTGGAGACAGAGCATTATAAAACTTCACCATACCAATCGCTGTGCAGACTGGTTCAAGGCACAGTGATTTTGGAATGGGTGCCCTGAGGGAGAAAAAAAAAGGCCAAGTCGTAATCTTTTAAATGAGTGTTTATAGTTCTCCTTGCCACTCGATGGTTCTGAAAACAGAATCTGCTTTTGAAATTATGTGCTCAGCGTATATTTTAACCTAACAAAGTTTCAGTTCATAGTTGTTTTGTATATGCGCCTTGTTTTGTGCTCTATACCAATCCACATTAAAAACCAGTGGTGGCGTTATGGATCTATCAAGCCGAAAAAATGCTGTGTTTAAAGAATTTTCAATGCCTTTGTACCAAAACTCTTTATTTCCCATTCTTACGACATTATCGGTTCTTGGAATTTTTAATAAAGTTGTACTATCGGTTGCTGAATTCATACCATTTGATTTTAATATCTGCAATACGCGCTGTGGTTTATTTTATGACAATGATACCATGTTCTAAGTTGCTGCAATAGTGAACTCGGGGAACCGTAATATGTTGTTCCTGATCATCATTCTTCACCAAATTTATGATCATCTTCACGATGGATGATGCAGTCACCCTCAATATAGTAATTGAAACATTTGTTTGATGTTCCGTTTGGGAACAACTTTCTTCATTTGTAGTAAATGTTTCAGCCCGACGTTTGCTGTCAGTAACGGCGTGTTCACAACAGCATAACACTTTTCTCAAATGCTGTTGCTGCCTCTTTCACTTTTAACCTTTCTGTAAAATGTTGTAAATGTCTGTAAAGTTTTGGTTTTTGGTAAAGTGACTTGTTTTTATTGACGTATTAATAGTAATAATCTACTAGAGTTGCACTATATCACATCGTATGGTGTTATGATGGAACAATCTTCCTTTATGCATTAATGGGAGTGTAGGTTAAAAAATACTTTATAGTAAATTTGAAAGGTTACTACTACTTTATAGTAGCGACAAATAGTAACTTACACTTTTACAGGTAGCGCAAACGTGACTGCCACGAGAAAATAGTACCAAAAAGTTCCGAAACTATTAGGTGTGATGTGAAGAGACGGGTAACGGGGCGGCAACTATTACTGTTACTTGAAAGTGACTGCAACATTGATGTAGCATATTAGTAACATTAGATAGTAACTGTCGTTTGCTACCTTCAAGTTTCCGGAACCTTTAAGTCTTTCTACGAGCAACGACGACGGTCCTAATACATATCTCGGAAGCAATTAAGAAGTCGCGTAGCTCTAAAGTAGTTATTAGTAGTGAATATTAGGTAATTGTCACTATTAAGGTGTAATATAAAGTTATTTTCGCCACCGAGTCATAGAATTACTGGCGACGTCGTATTAACTGCTCATTTCCAGTTCCGCTCTCAGTTGTCATCGCATTGGTGCTAGTTGGGACTAGTAAACTGTGGTGGAGATTAAGCATAAATGAAAAGAACGCATCATGATCGAAACTACACACTACGATCGGATCATTTATGAGAAAAGAAAACACCTTTGGTGTACCACTTGAGTCCGTGATATACATACATTCTAAAAGCACCCGGTATATGTATATTGACAGGCTGATAAATTATTCAGGCGGACGATTGTCAGTGCTGTTTAAATGTCGACAACGAATGCCTAATGGTGGCAGATAATGAATATAATGTTTAGCATAATACGTCATTAAATATCAGAATCGATATGTGGCAATATCGTTCCGACAATCTGTAATTCAACGGTCGTTAAAAACATTCGTATGTATGTATATATACATACAAATATGTATCTACAACCTGTACACACACACACATACAACGGTACATGTGTTTACTCACAAATATAGCTTTACTTCCTTCATTACTTCAATGAAATACCCGGCTCTTAGCTTAATTGTGCCCCTGGACATGTTTTACTCGACAGAGAAAATAATGCGATATATAGAATTTTCTTGATGTAAGCGGACATTATGTTTATGTCGATTGTTCAAACACATCATTGACTGTATTCACTTGTTTTTTTTTTGTTTCGTTAGCGAAAGGAACGCTTATAAATATAATAGTGATGATAAAAAATGATAATCCTTTTGTTAAACTTTGTGTATATAACGAGATATAGCGGTTTGGGATACAGTTTGAGATCTTTCGCAGTGAAATTTATTGGTAATTTATTACATAAGCTAAGGCGAAAATAACGACAAAAAATACTAAAGCGCGACATCATAAAAAAGTGTGCACTGTCAGTTCTACAGGGGCTTTAAAATATGTTGTAATAAAATATTTGGTTCGACTTTTATTGTGGAAATAAAGCATAATTTTGATTTTAAATTAAAGGTTATCTATGTTTAGTTAAAAAATCTAACATATCAAAAATATTTAAATTTATTGATAGATGAAATTATAACCGCTGTGGTTGTAGTGGGCCCAGTTAGTGAAGTTTGGTTCCAGCAAGATGGTCATTTTGAAAGAAGCGTGCCGCAATATTTAGAGATTTAGATGAAGTTTTCGCAGAAAAGTGGAGTGGGCCTGGTGATACTTCTGATTTGACTCCATGTGATTATTATTTTTGGTCACTTGAAGAATGTCATCTACAAAGACAGACTATTAAATCTGAAAGTAAAGCTAGAATTATTGGCGAGACCAGAAGGTTTGTGCTTCTTCTTCTTAAGCTGCCGTCTTCTATCTTCTTAAGGTGCCGCCGTCTTCTATCGAAGGTTGGCGATCGATTATTTGCAGCTTGTTGGCTGATGTTCTGAAAATATGACTTGAACAGTTAAACTACTCTCTCAGATTGCGAAGCCAGAACATTATTTTTCTTCCTACGCTCCGCTTTCCCCTGATTTCCCCCATATGATTACTTGCAGTATTTGGTATCTCGTCCCTCTCATGATATGGCCTAGGTATTGTAGTTTCCTGATTTTTAAGTGAATTTTCTTTTAAAAAATTCACTTATGAAGAGATCCAAACTTTTGAATTTTGAAAAAATTTCTTCAAATGAGCGCTAATCAGGCCACCCAGAACACATATCCGGGGTCAGTTTCAATTTTTATATGTACCTTCCTTTTGCAAATGGCTTGGATAAGTTCGTTATCCAGGAAAATCGGCCCAGATTTTCCCGGAAAACCTTGTCTTTTCTTTCGAAAAAAATTTACATCTCCCGAATTAACAAAGCAAGGGCAACCAAATTTGGTACGGGGGTTTATATTATTATATGTAAGTTACCTGCCAAAATTTAGCTTTGTCTGTCAAAAGACAAAAAAGTTATAGGCATTTAAATAAACATTAATTGGGTTTTCCTGGAAACGTCAAAGTTGCGATTTAAAACGTCAAAATTGGCAACATTTAGGCAAAGAACTTGAATCTAATACGGGCTATGGAAAGAAAATGTCTCAAAAAGAATGTTTTACAAACCCTGAAGTCTTAGTTTCAACCGGCATTGTCCTTCATTTTACCAAAATGTTTCCAGAAAATTCATTCCACACAACCCACATTTTCGTAAAAATGTTCAACTTGAAAAATATGCTAATATCTTGAAAACGATCGGCTTTAGGTATATTATATGCCAATGAAGATCCAAAGACAATAAAAATGTCCACTGGTTGATGTTAAAATATACAAAGTTTCATTTACAATAAAACATTATTTATGGTTGATATTTCTCCAATTGGTTGCAGAATTTAAAACACTAGGTATGTACAAAGAGATACCTTCCGGTCTAGGCTACATCGTTGCCATGTTTTCATAGTATAACTAGGTTTTTATTTAAAATAGAAAGGCGAAATTATTGACATGCAAAAATATTTACAAATTTAAATATATCAGAAATTATTAATTTTTGACATATGATGTCTTATTATACCAAATTTAACAACATTATGCATTAGATTTAAAAATATGATAAAAACTACCATACTTTTGTTCAAATTAAAAGTTAATGACGACGCCTGTATGACCCACTGTGTTGTTTTCTGAAAAATACTTTCACTGGGTTCGCTCATGTCTGATTTGTACAATTGTGATTTTCAGTTTTTGACGACGATTATTCTCTCACATTATAAAGAGGTTTGTACATATTTTGTTGGTAAAGAGTAAGAAAACACTGTTAGAATAATGTATTTTAAGTGAAAAACCGTAACTGTTTTAGTGAATTTTCTTACAAAAAAATCACTAATGAAGGGATCCCGACTTTTGAATTTTGAAAAAATTTCTTGAAATGGGCTACGCCCCCTAGAACACATATCCGGGGTCAATTTCAATTTTTATATGTTTATATATATATATATATATATATATATATATATATATATATATATATATATATATATATATATATATATATATATATATATATATATAAATAAATAAAAGGCCGATTTTGATAAAATTTGCTGAGTACCTTCCTTTTACAAGTGGCTTGGATAAGTTCGTCATACAGGAAAATCGGCCCAGGTTTTCCCGGAAAATTATGTGTTTTCTTTCGAAAAAAAAATTATATATCCGGAAATAAGACAGTAAGGGCAACCAAATTTGGCTCGCAGGTTTATATCATTATAAATAAACTATCTGTTAAAATATATCTCGGTAAGTTAAAAGACAAAAAAGTTAGAGGCTTTTAAAGAAAAATAAATTGGAGTTTTCCTCAAAACGTCAAAGTCGCGATTTAAAACGTCAAAATTGGCAACATTTAGGCAAATAACTTGAAACTAATACGGGCTATGGAAAAAAAATGTCTCAAGAAGAATGTTTTACAAATCATGAAGTCTCAGCTTCAACCGTCAATGTCCTTCATTTTACAAAAATGTTTCCAGAAAATTCATTTCAAATAGACCCTTTCTCTGATCCTTTGTCAGCATTCTTCGCTATAGAGCTTAATGGTATATAATTTTTGTCGAATTTTCGTAAAAAATCAATCAAGATCAATGTATTTGTTATTATACAAGATACAAAAAAAATCTACACATTAATTATACGGTGTCTTGAGCTACATCTAAAAAATATTTCTACAATCACAGCGTGGCCCATAAGTCGTTGGTGATACAAATTTACTTTTTTTTTAATCGAGCATGCCTTATGATATTGCATTTTTGCATTCTTCATCGAAATATAATGCATGTTTGTAAAAAAAGAAATTAAATGCTTCAAATTTGAATAGCTCAATTTGCTATTAACCTATAAGGTTGACCAAGAAATTAGCTTTTTCGGGAGCACTTTAAGTTTGCTTTCGGAAATTTTTGTACGTTTTCAAACAATAAAGTTATTTTGATGAAACATGGCACCTTGTTTCTACTATATTGGTTATACTGGTAACCAAATTCGATGCCTGCTTTCTTAAAAAAAACACACATATTTGCTATTAAAAACATTTTTATGAAAATTCATTACCATAACGCACTTGCTGCGTCCAGACTTTTTTAGTTTTTCAATTGTCTTTTATATCAAGTAGTATCACCTGTAATTTTCTGATATGTTAACTTCATCGCTGAGAATGTATTATTACAAAATAATCAATAGCAGCATATTCACTTGCTCTTATCTAATGACACTTCGTGTGATTGTCTACATACACGAACAGTAATTTGATCTAAGTTTCAGATCGACAAACGCGTTTAAATTTGTTATACGGAAACCACTTTGATGGTGTCAGATTACAATCGTTTGGTTAATTGCAACAAAACGTACTAGATTTTAGCAGCAAACAATTGATAGTGCTCATGGATACCTTAATTGGCTGAAATTCTTACATTTACCATATACTCACTGCAGGCAGAAACTCTGCAACAATGGTTTACATGAAGCAGGCCTTGCCTCTTAGATTACATTCCTTCATATAAACGTTTTCGATGCAAAAAATTCGTGACGCAGCAAGTGCGTTATAGTAGCAAAGTTTCAGCTGACGACTATGTTTTTCCAGGCAATAGACTTTAACCACTTAAGTCGTTTCAGTTCATATTTTCCAGATATAATTTTTAATTTGGCAAAAACTCCAAATTCTATGGGCCAAATTACTTAAAGTTCAAAATAAAGCTTTATTTACACCATTTCCAGCGACATGTAAAATATAATTCCAGTTACTCTAATACTTCAAAAAATATAGCGTATTAAAAAATGTTTTTTGTATATTTTTGGGGAAAAATGTCCTTTATAGCTGATTTTCGAACTAGTCCGCGATTGTAACAAAATGAAGACATGCGTTAAGTTTTGTTCTGTTGAGCATTTTTTTATTGTTTTTAGTTATCACTCGGATATATATATATATATATATATATATATATATATATATATATATATATATATATATATATATATATATATATATATATACATATTAAAATTCAAACTGACCTTGGATGTAGGCTCTAGGGGCCCTAATGCGCGCTCAATTTTAATAAACCTGTCATTTGTACCAATGGGCCGGTTCATTGGTGTGCTAGAAGTCCTAATATAACACCCATGGATTTTTATTTTTGGGGTACTCTGAAGAATGATGTGTATAAATTCGATCCACCAGAAAATATCAATGAATTACGAAACAGAATTACGGAAGCTGTAAATCATATTAACCAAAACGGCCTCACCAGAGTTTGCAGGCATGTTTCAAAAAGGTGTATAAAATGCATTGACCAAACCGTGGCCATATTGAGCAATTTTCTATGTAGTGTATTTTTAAGTTTGTATTTTATTATTTGTTAAGTTCCGTTGCTAATTGTGTTGTTTTGTGGAGTTTAAGTTTCTATTTGTTATTGCCGGGTCTCGTTAGTAAACTGCTTCCCATAATATTACCTAGCATTATTACCTTATTAAGTATTGTAAATTAAATCACAATGTTTTTCTATCGTGAATCATTACGGAAAATTATGTTAAAAGTATAAGTCTATTGTTAGACTCTATGGCCTACTGCTTTTTGAACACTTCTTTTTTGTCATTTGTTTTCTGGTATTGAATTTCATAGCCTACTATCCTAAAATGTTTTTTCTCAAAATTGTCAGTGCAATTACAAAAGTTCTCAAGCATAATTGGAAAGATCTTTTCACAGGCTATCACATGACCAAAAAATCCAATATGGCTGCCATAATAAAAACAAACGTTGATACCTGTAGCTCAAAAACAAATGAAAATCCAAAGTTGAGAATAGCACAAAAAGATTACCCTGTAAAAAGTGTCCTGATAATGTGTAAGTCTTAGACATGTCAGATCAACGCCTACTTAAATAATGAAGAAAAAATAAATCGACAAATTTGTTTTTTTTTTCAAAATAACTCGAAAACGAAAAGAGGCAGTGCAAAATACATGAAATTCTACAAAACATTGCTAATTTAACCGTCTCCCTATCTTTAATAATAACGAAGAAAGCAATACATTCCCATCCAGTTTGGGCCTATTTCAGGCTCATTTGAAGGATTTTTTTCAGATTTCAGAAGTCGCGATCTCCCCATTAGTGAATTTTTTTAAAAAAAATTCACTAAATTCTCACCATCGTTACCTTGTCAGTGCTAGTCCGCTTAAGCACCCTCTTAAAAAATATTATGATTGAAAAAAGCAAGAAAAAAGCTTATGGCAAATATAAACTTATTAGTGAATTTTCATTTAGAAAAAGCACTAATAACATTATATTTGCCCTTAGCCTTTTTCTTACTTGATATTTCGTAGAAAAAATTCACTAGTGGGGAGATCTCGAATTTTGAAAAAAAATTTCAAATGAGCGCCAACTAGGACCCCTAGAATCAATATCCTGGGTCAGTTTCTATTTTTATATGGTTATATATATATATATATATATATATATATATATATATATATATATATATATATATATATATATATGTATGTATAATATATCAAACAATAATGTGCCAATTTTAATAAAATATGGTAACCAAATTTGGTAGGTAGGTTTATGAAATAAAAATTAAACCACACACCAAAATTTATATTTATGTCACAAGAAAAAAAGTTAAGAAATATTTGGCCAGATAATTTCTATGAAAATTCACTACCATAACACACTTGCTGCGTCCAGACTTTTTTATTCGTGGTATTTTTGTAATAAGAGGATGCTTAAATGGACTAGCACTATTGCTAGACTTTGCCTTTTTGTCAAATTATTTTGGTAGCAAGTGTTCATGTAAATATCGATATGTAAGTTTCTTGACGTGACAAATAAAATCAGTATTATTACTAATATTATTATAACTATATCACGCGATTATGTATGAATAATTTATTCAACTTTACAAAGTAAAATGTGTATTAATGTCTTTCTATGACGTCAACATGTTACAATAAAATATCGTATATAATGCACTTTAAACCATAGTACAAAGCAAATAATTCAGAATGTAATTTCCCGGTTATTTCCTGAAAAGAGAGCAACTTCAAATGCACTTGGCAAAAGAATAATTTAGATCCAATTCTAATGCCAAATATTACACGGACTTCCTCTCATATAATGTTCATATTGATCCGAACGCAGTAAAAATAATGTATTCACAAAAGGAAATCTGCAAAACAACATTCCTGGAATGCCCCGGTCTATGTTCAGACTTCTATTTCACGGGAGTATGGGGGAGAAGACAGAAGTGATGGGGTCTGACGTCTTGTGTGGTATGTCGTGGAAAGTTCAGTTCAATATCCACCACCTTTGGAACATCGTGCAAGGGAAAACTCTATGTAAATAAAACATTAGAACCCGTCAAGTTTTCGTAGGGCATGGAGAACAGCGTTTTAAGACCAGCAGGCATGGGCGTCCAGAGATAAACTTGTTCTGATAGTGAAAGGACATTTTAAACTTTCTGAGACAGATAGCTAGTCAAAATTTATAACATTCTTCGATTTTATTGAGACAATGCATATAGAACTTATGATATCATGACAAAATAATAATGTCAATGATTTATCTATGCATCGTTACACCACACCACTCTTCAAAAATAATTTTAATCAGTTCTGTCGTGTCTACAATAAAATTCCATATCAAATCAACTACCACAACAAATCAAAATTCAAATAGTAATAAGGATCACAAGCTCACCAATTTAATTTCATTACTTTGTATTATTTTTTGTGTGTGTGGTACTTGTCATTAGGGTGGGCCGAAGAAAAAGTTTGATTTCCACTTTGCTCTACCCAGCAAAACTTGCCTTTCAGTACGTATGTTTAATAACTGAAAAAATTTCAGTTTAAATAAGTCTATTATTAGTCTTCTACGAACCCCTTAATGGCCCAAAAATATTAAATAAAAATTAATATTTACAAGACACATTAAAAGTGTCTTCTTCCATGCATATAGTAAGTGTCTTCTTCCATGCATATAGTAACCCTTATTTTTTAAAAATTAATTACATGAAATTTTCAGCGTTCCTCAGCCCACATAAAATAGCCTTTAATTAAGTCAAACTCGAAATTTTGTGTTAACGTATGGTGTATTTCTGTGTGTATTTTGTTTCTTTAACGTCGGCCTATTTCCGCGACTATGGCCAATCACCGACGCCAGGGTGCAGTTTCACCTCACTATCCTGGAAATTTTGCCTAACCCCTGCCTTTCTGTAAGAAGGGTAGGGATCTTTATCGTGCCCAACATCGCATGAACACGGCTTTACGCCCCCTCCGAAGGGCGGAACGTGCAGACATTCAACTTGCTCAAATACAATGTCAGAACCTCGGTTGATGGTAATGTTACAGTTTGTACTGAAAAAGTGAAAGCAGAAGCCTGGGATCGAACCCAGTACCCTTCGGTTCAGAGGTACACGTTCTTACCTTTGAACAACGGAGGCTCTTTAACGTATGGTGTAATACCAGAATTTGACTTACAAATTTCCATGTCACACGCAATTTGTGGGAAGGTGTGTAAAATTGGTAACATAATCTTCGGTTGCAGGTCAAGAATTTAATGATGACTTTATCCGTTCCAAAATAAAATCGAAAGAACGAATCCCAACTTTTGAAAATAAGAGACATTCTAAAATTACCTAAATATAAAAACCGTTTTTTACTTGTGTATTTATTTATTCAAAGTTAAATTGAAAATCACCTTATTTAATTGGATTAATGATAAGTAGTTTATATTCTGGTGCTATTTCAATACATCATTTGCTTCGTTTTACGGGACCGACATCTTTACGCCCCCTCAAAAGGGCGGAACGTGCAGACATTCAACTTGCTCAAATACAATGCCACAACCTCGGTTGATAATTATTATCCAATATATGAAAGCTCATACTAGTACAATCCAAGACAGTCTTAAAATGGAGTGGTAGAGGGCTAAATATATTACCTTAGAAGTCTGAAAAAATATAGTGACCTAAATAAAAATCGCTTAAGTTTTTATTCTTTGAACAATACAATGTTTAGTTTGGTTATTATCATATGATATGTTTGCTTTAATGTTAATTTCCAGAGGTTTTAAATTATTTATATACCGCTATATCGCATAATTATTATTCAATATAATAAAATTTATACTAGTACAATCAAATGCATGCTTAAAATGAGGTAGCAGACGGCTAAAGATGTTATTTTGACAGTCTAAGAAACGTTATAATGACCTTAAAATGTAAAAAGCAAGGTATAGGTGTTGTGATTTTTATTTTTTAAAACCATTGCAAAAGGAGTGGTATAGAGAGATGTTATTTTAAAATTTTGAGAAAAATAGCAGTAACTGTACACACCAAACGTTATTCATTGCTTCAAAAAAATTTGAAAACACTCTTTTTCGTTCCAACATCTTGTACATATTTAATACTACATATTAAAGTCTATATTGCCATTTTATCCGGCGGTCCGGTCCAGACCTATATATATATATATATATATATATATATATATATATATATATATATATATATATATATATATATATATATATATATATATATATATATATATATATATATACATATATATATATATATATATATATATATATATATATATATATATATATATATATATATATACATATAACGAATTTATGCATTTATTTAATTAATTATACAGTTTCCAAAATTCTATGCCAACTTTTTCCGAAACTTAATCTCAAAAAAACGCGGCAAAATATATTTCTCTATATATATATACTTACATACATACATACATACATACATACATATATATATATATATATATATATATATATATATATATATATATATATATATGTATGTATGTATGTATGTATGTATGTAAGTATATATATATAGAGAAATATATTTTGCCGCGTTTTTTTGAGATTAAGTTTCGGAAAAAGTTGGCATAGAATTTTGGAAACTGTATAATTAATTAAATAAATGCATAAATTCGTTATATGTATATATATATATATATATATATATATATATATATATATATATATATATATATATATATATATGTATATATATATATATATATATATATATATATATATATATATATATATGTATATATATATATATATATATATATATATATATATATATATATATATATATATATATATATATTTATCAAAAAATTGTGGGAACGCCGTCAGTTGTAGAATAAAACTCTGTATTATAGGCCGAGCTTTCGGAAAAATTTATTCCTTTACCAAGGCTACAACATGGAAAGAAAAAAGTTTACAATTTACGTGGAAAAAATATAAAAGTTTAAAATACTTACATATAACATGAGTTTTACTAAACTATTTATCTAATAACAAACATAAAAAGAAAACCTTTTGATGAATTTGATTGAAGTCTAATAAATGCCAAACTGACATATAAAGCTAAATATTGTTTAATTGAATTTGTTTTTTGTTTTTGTCTAGGAAATATAAAAAGGGGTAGTGATTTCTAAAATTATTGTCTTTCTTTAAGTTTATTAAATTTTCGTTAAAAGTAATTTCAAATTCTTCTAAACACATTCTTTTATTATAGAAGAATTTGAAATTACTTTTAACGAAAATTTAATAAACTTAAAGAAAGATAATAATTTTAGAAATCACTACCCCTTTTTATATTTCCTAGACAAAAACAAAAAACAAATTCAATTAAACAATATTTAGCTTTATATGTCAGTTTGGCATTTATTAGACTTCAATCAAATTCATCAAAAGGTTTTCTTTTTATGTTTGTTATTAGATAAATAGTTTAGTAAAACTCATGTTATATGTAAGTATTTTAAACTTTTATATTTTTTCCACGTAAATTGTAAACTTTTTTCTTTCCATGTTGTAGCCTTGATAAAGGAATAAATTTTTCCGAAAGCTCGGCCTATAATAAAGAGTTTTATTCTACAACTGACGGCGTTCACACAATTTTTTGATAAATAACACTATTACCGTCACAAAAATTTAATACTATATATATATATATATATATATATATATATATATATATATATATATATATATATATATATATATATATATATATATATATATATATATAAATTCTCTTTTCCCACGATGTTACCTGTACTTCCTTTCGGCCTGTCTCGTCGGCTTTTTGTTCGGGTTCTTTTCTTTTCTGACGAATTTTTATAAAGAAAATTTTGCTTACAGTGGGGTAACGACTTTCCAATTAAAAAAAGATTTTTTCAAAAAGGCGCAAATTATATATAGCCTTTGTAACCCATGGCAGAGGTCAGACCTAATATATATATATATATATATATATATATATATATATATATATATATATATATATATATATATATATATATATATATATATATATATATATAATTCACACTTCGTCAGGAGCCGATAACTGAACTGGTTTTAAGATCCAACTGTTGTTTTTACAAACCTAACGGTGTAATCGCGTTTTTAGAGGTGTTTATTCATTTCTATGCATGTTTCGTCTATGCTAAGTGTCTCCGAGCTCGAACGTTGTACAACAAGTTCCATGTATTGTCTTTTTCTGTCCTGACAGCTTACTATCAGTTCAGTTATCGGCTCCTGGTGGGAAGTGTCAGTTTGACAAACAGTATATAGAGCATGTAGTAACAAATAATTTCTTTGGCTTTTTGCCCCTTGGACATAAGGTCGTTACTTTCTCCATGTCTACAACACACACACAAATATATATATATATATATATATATATATATATATATATATATATATATATATATATATATATATATATATATATATATATATATACGTCATTTATATATTTAAGATATTTGCTTTAGCTTTTGCAACGCGTAAAACTTTGAATTTAATAATTAGAGATCTTATAAACGAATGTTTTCTATCAAGGTTCGGTTTACCGAGTTTGATGAAGCTTAAAATGTCTATTTGTTTTGCAAATAACTTGGATGAGTTGGGTGACCTGGATAATCAGAATATTAAGCAACATTCTTCTCTACAAAAACTTTAAAGTCGTCGATTTAGCTATAATATTTTCACTATATAAATTGGACAATTTCGGGTATATAACGGAAGGAAATAAGTAATATTTTGGCAGTTTTAAATAAAGTCATATATATAAAAGCCCAATGTATATTAACTTGTATAGATCATGGAATAAGCAAAAGAAACATTATCAGGTTGTAATTCTGGTATGTAAAAATTAAAAGTACTTATGTCACTCAGGAGGACCAGATAAATAAATTTTAGGCAAAACATATTTTAAATGCTATTAATATAATACACAAGTCCCAAGACTTATTGCTTAGATGTGTTGTGTGTGTTTTCGTTTGTTTAACGTCGGTATATTTCCGCGACTATGGCCAATCACCGACGCCATAGAGCAGTTTCATCTCACTAACCTGGAATGTTTTCCGAACCCCTGCCTTTCTGTAAGGATGGGTAAGGATCTTTAACGTGCCCAACATTGTATAGACATGTGACCAACCGCTTTACGCCCTCTCAGAAATGCGGAACATGCAGACATTTAACTTGCTCAAATACAATGCCAGAACCTGGGTTGATGTTAATGTTACAGTATGTACTGAAAAACTGAAATTAGAACCCTGAGATCGAACCCAGTACCCTTCGGTTCAGAGGCACACGTTATTACCGCTGAACCACCAAGGCTCTATTGTGTAGATACATTGTATAACTAATAAGTCATAAAAAAATAAAAATTTTTTTTATGAAGATTGGTACACCAGTTTCTTTTATAGGGCCTATAACGTGCATCCAGATTGATTTTTTTTTAAAATTAAGGGCAAAGTAAGTTACTAGATTTTAAATATTTTAAATAAAAATTAGCCATTGTAACACAGCTGACGCCGCAGTACTTTTTCTGAATTTACCTGCGCCTAAAAAATTCTTCAAGAAAAATTTGGATTGAGCTAAAAATATGCGTGAAGTAAATAAGATACCTTAAAATTTTAAAAGTACCTCCACATTAATATATGTGTAGAAGAATTAATTTTTGTGTTTAAATTAAATTAAAACTGCTTCTATTTGGGTGGGATTATGCTTGATAAATCAGATCGCCTATAGCGCGGTAAAAAATTACCACAATAAATAAAAAATCGACTCCATTAAAAGAAAAATCCAATTGTTTTTCATGTTAACACGCAAGTAAAATCTACATCTTGTAAAAAAAACGCACGCCCCTGTGATCCAACATTTTTCCCGTGTGCTATACCAGTGTGCTATATAGTTTTATCGCGTGACCACCTCACATAAGGCAAACACCTTCTAAAGCATTAGTGGCCATTTCGTTGTTGTATTAACACTCTGAAATTACCAACATAAAAACACCAAAATTCACCAACTAGACTCTTGCAATAAGGTCCAAACTCGCTTCACATCAACGACGATTTCTGAACGCTGAGGGTGTTAACGTGAACGTGGAGTTTTCCAGGAAACTGGACCTTAGAGGGCGCCACCGACGGCGTTTTCTTTATTCTGCGGCGCTTGGCTGATAGACCGATAGCATGCAATGATTCTCTTCTTTTTCAGAGCTAGACATTAATTCAATATTTACATGTAGCCGCCTGCGTTCTCACATACACACACACGTGCCTATACACATATATACATATATTATATTCATGTATATAAAGGAGTATAAAATATGGCGAAAATGACATACCGAATTTAAATATGGTAGTTCTGGGTTAGGAGCTGAAGCTAATGGTTCCTTGAGAAATGAGGTTACTTTGGCCTTAAAAGAAATACTGAAATAAACAAAACAATTATACCACAAAATTATGTGCATACATTGATTGATATTATACGATTCCGACCTTCTAATCGAGTAGCCTCGGTGGCCTAGTGCTAGGAACGCGTATCCCTGAAACCAACGATCCTGAGTTCGATTCACTGTAGAAGCGTCATTTTCTTTTCAGTACATTCTGTAAAATTAACATTAACTGATTTTGTGGGATTGTGTTCGAGCAAGTTGATTGTCCACACGTTCCGCCCTCCGGAGTGGGCGTAGAGCCGTCGGTATGATCAGGGAGCGAAAACCAGCCGAAATTGTACCAACATAAGCTTCAAACTTACTTTTACCTACGCATAGTGTAACCATTTATTACAAAATAAATACATAAAACAACTAATAATATGTCTTGCATGCCTAAAAATGTTTAGAGATATAAGATTTGAATGATGTTAGAATGTTTGTCTATCATTTGATACGCTCTATTTTTAGCGAATTTTTATTTTTATTAAAAAAAATTCACTAATAGAGAGGTATCGATGGTGAGACTTTGCCCCTAGAACCCATATCCGGGGTCAGTTTATATATATATATATATATATATATATATATATATCCTACCGATAACTCAAAAAGTAATTAACCGATTTTGATTAAATATATAGTAAATATTTGATTAAATATATAGTAAATATTTGTAGATTAAGATTTGGACATGCATTGGTACCTTCATACTTATATAAAATAAATTTAATAGACGATCCCAATTGCGAGTGTGGCGAGTTGGGGGACATACAGCATATGTTGATGGGTTGTACAAATTTTAGGGTACAGGTTCAAATATTTGTTGAAAATATTGTGCGGACACGTTGTGTTACGTGTCCTTTCAACTTGGCACACTTACTTGCAACGGGAAATATTGATATATATTTGATTATAAATATACATATTTATAACTTGGGTATAAATATTTAATGGTTCTAATTTTATTTTGTAGTAGCTACTTAGAACTTTGTACATAGTTTTAGCTATCCTTCTGTCTAACCATTTGTTTTTCCTAATTTATCCAGGGTCAACCACCTGTCTAAGTTATATAAAGTCGTCTAGATAGACCCCTAAGACGCAGAAGATTTGTGTCCCTGTATTTTATTTTCCCTTAATATATTCCAGTAATAATTAGTTAAATAGATATAGAATATTGCAGGTACAAATTGTTAAATCTAACTCTGTACATTATGTGTACTTGTGTGAATATGAGTTTAAGCTCGCGCATGTGTGAGTGGATCTTTATTTAAATATGTATGTAGATGGCTGAGTAATTAGAAAGTTTAGATAAGATTAAATAAAAAGATAAAGTGTAATGCGTAAAGATCCGATGAACACATTAAATTTATTCACAGAATCGGGGCAGCCACTCTAACTAAAAATTCGGGTTAAAATGTGCTAATGGTTCAAAACCGTGGCCAATAGTCTAAAATATAGATAGATAGATAGACTGTCTTTTATTAATAGCTTGGATGAGTTCGTTATCCACTAAAATCGGACAAGGTTTTCCGGCAAATTTTTGAGTTTTCTTTCGAAAAAAAAATGTTTTCTCCGAAAATTACAAAGCTATTTTGATTAAATTTAGTGGACATATTGCTTTGGGAAAGACGTAAACCATGTACCAAAATTCAGCTTTCTAGATTTACAGAAAATTGAGATATTCAAATTTGAAACATTTATATTTAATATCACCGCTTTTTATTGACAGTGGTAAAAACTGGTTTATAGGTATATGAGATCTAGTATGTCTGAGTCGTTACCTAGCAACGGAACATTTGATATCATTGTGCAGGTCAGTTATACGCTGTAACTGACGTTGATCGTATATTATTAGATCGGTTATCTGTTTTCAATTTCAGTTGACAAATCATTTCTGTTATTTGGGAATTTGAATATACAAGTGCAAATTATTCCTTTACGATTTTATTAATGTTAGTGGGTGGACTAAACAGTGTTTATTATGTTTGTCAACAGATATAAAAGATCGAAATTTTACAAAAAGAGCTAATATGCAACAGGTTAGTTATTTTCTCTCTGATGCTTTAGTTGTAGTTTTAGTTAAGTTTATGGTTTAACGGTCCATAATTTTTAGCTAATTTTCCTACAAAAAATTCGTCCATGAGGAGACCGCGACTTTAGAATTTTAAAAAGATTTCTTCAAATGAGCGCAAACTGTGCCCCCTAGAATCCATATCCGAGTTTACGTTCAGTTTTTATCTGTTTACATACATACAGGGTGACGCATTTCTACGGTAAAGCTCAATATAATTATTATTATACAAGAGGCGAAAAAAAATGTATAAGTTAATTATAGAGTGTCTTGAGCTGTATCTTATAAAATTATTTTGACAATCACAGGCTGGCCCATAAGTCGTTGGTGATCCCAACAAATTTTTTTCGAACACCATTATTTTATTTCATTTTTTATCGAAATAAGAAAAAAATCGAGACGCAGTAAGTGCGTTTTGGTTGCAAATTTTCATTAGATGCTTCAAATTTCAATAACTCAATTTGCTATTAACCTAAGGTTTGTTGGCTAGGAACCCAGCATTTGAAGTTTATTGTCGGAAAATTTTTGTACATTTTCAAACAATAAGTTATTTTGATAAAATATGGCACATTGTTTCTACTATATAGGTTATACCGGTAACCAAATTGATGACTGCTTGCATTAAAAAGACATATTTTCTATTCAAATCATTAAATATATATATATATATATATATATATATATATATATATATATTCACTTCCATAACGCACTTGATACGCCCAGACTTTTTAGTGAATTTTCGTAGAAAAAAGTCACTGATGGGGAGATCCCGACTTTTGAATTTTCAAAAAATTTTTGCAAATGAGCGCGAACTAGGACCCCTAGAACCCATATCCGGGGTGAGTTTCAATTTTTATATGTTTATATATATATATATATATATATATATATATATATATATATATATATATATATATATATATATATATATATATGTATCACACCGATAACTCAAAAAATAATGGGCCGATTTTGATAAAATTTGGCATGTACCTTTTTTTGTAAATGGCTTGCATAAGTTCGTTAGTCAGGAAAATCGGACGAGGTTTTCCGGGAAAATTTTGAGTTTTTATTCGAAAAAAATTCTTATCTCAAAAAGTAATAAGCCGATTTTAATAACATTTGGCATGTACCTTCCTTTTGTAAATGGATTTAACAAGTTTGTTAGTCAGGAAAATCGGACGAGGTTTTTTTCTAGTTTGTTTTGTCCCATTGGCAAGCTCGATGTATATATTTCCTGATTTTTCTGTTAGTTGTCATTTACAAGTTCTTAGGAAAAAGAAGTTTAGAAGAAACTTACTTGCTTCGTAATTTTCACGATAATCACGTAACCTGTGCATGGGCTTGTGTTTTTATCGGTTTATTATATTATTATTATCTCTCTTTCTCTCCCTCTCTCTCTTTTTCTTTTCGCTCTAGCAGACATTCGTTAATGTCTTACGGGATTGCTTCCAAGAGAAATATATTAAATGAATTTGGCTTATGGTTACGAAAGAAGGAATTTTATTGTTATGAATGTTATTATTAATCGTTTATATTCCTTTTAGAATTATCACTATTCTCAGTCTCTGCATTATTTGTGGCTAGTTAAAATGTTTGATAATAGTTCTCTCAAATATACAAATCCCTTGATATAAATTTGACACATGTGAGGGGTCAAGTTGCTCTAAACATACAACACAGAGCAAGTTCTGCCGCTGAATAGTACACGTTTAGTCTGAGAAAAGCCGGCCTGATCACATATTTGTTCACGAACTCCCAGTTTAACGTATAGCAAATATTTGTCCAGTGTTTGTCCTTCCTCTCTTTCAGCTCATTCACTCGATAATCTTTAGAATATCGATTTATTTATAGACAATACATTCAAGGTAATTATCTTTAGTTTTTATTCTGATATTTGCTAACTACTTCACTTAGTCGTGTGCAAATATTCTGTACGTTATGTTTATGTCGTATTAATATACACCATCAGCTTGTGTAAATTGTCAAAGAAGATGAATAGTAGGATACACTAGAAATTAGTGCGGGTGTTTTCGGTTTTCGCTACCACTGTTTTGTTTTGCCTATAAAGGACCTTCTCCAAGCAACCAACAATTCGATCGCATTCATCACTTGTCTAACATGAGAAAGCTTTTTATCTACGGCCTGACAAAACAATTTTGGGTGAAAAATAAATCGGTACCTCTAGTGGAATCATATAACAATGTCTTGGATTTAATGCAACAAGTTCAATAACATGAAGTCAACTCAAACTTTACCTACAAACAAGATATGAAATTTCACACGTCATATATGAGGAACTAAGCCAAATATCCACAAAATCTTAGACACCACTTATTAAAGTCTGATTTAGAAAATGTAATGCCCAATGCGTACCATATTTACACTGATGAATCAAAAAACGGAGAATCCAGAGGTTACGCAATTTATGACCCCCAAAACGAATGTAACAAACAAGTTAGAACAAATAGAATTATGAGCATATGTTGATATGTTAGTTATATGAGAAGCCCTTAGATATATAAAAACTATTAACCACGAAAGTTTTATTATATTACCTGATAGTAGGAGCTGCATAGAAACATTAGAAAATATACATGCTTCAAGAAAATGTGAATATCTGACCTCATTGATGAGTGAAACTTCATACGAGCTTGAAATGAACGGGAAACAGATTCTTTTTTGTTGGATAAAAGGACACAGTGGAATAAGAGGAAACAAAAAAGTAGATTCTTTGGCAAAACAAGCCTTACTAAATGATTGCATCGCAATATAATTCTTATGCCCAGCAAACGATATTTTAAATGAAATAAAGAACCAGCAATGGGAGAATTGGGTAAAACGATACCAAAATGGCAATAAAGGGCAATATTACAAAGAATTACAGGTGAGTCCTATAAAAAAACCTTGGTTTCTAGACATTAATTTAGAGAAGAACTTTGTCAAAACAATTTGCAGGCTACGCTTTAACCATGCCTTATTTCCCGCATATTTATTTAAGATAACTATTGGAGAAAATCCCTTTTGTAAATGTGGCGAGTTAGGGGACGCCAAGCACTTATTGTTTAGTTGTGTAAAGAATAAAAGTGTTATTAATAAGTATTTAAATGTGTTATATAATATACAAGTGCTTGTGCCTCCCTTCAACTTAAAGCATATTTTACAAACGAAAAATTAAACAGTATACCAATTTCTTGTGACAATGCTCAAAGAAATGAAGATTAAGGTGTAAGAATATTTGCACTGTTATTAATATAAAGTAGATATAGTGTGGGTACATTGTAAATAGATTATAAATAGTAACATTAGATGGAAACCTAAATGTCTTTCCAAATGTGATCCTGTATTATCCGTGGTTCTTTTGTTTGTGTAAAATTGGCCATGACAAACCACATGGTCCAATGTGTCCCTGTTTTCCCAAATAATGAATTGAAAAAAAAAAGACATCAAAAAATACATAAAAAAACAAAAAAGGATGATAAAAAACAATACAAAACAAAAAAACAAAAAAAAACAACAAAAAACAGAGAAAAGAAAAACAACTAATAACAAAAATTAAGGTAGAATAAGGTATAAAGGTATCTTAAAGAATGTAAAGTAAGATTTTGGCAAAAAAATAAGCATAATCTAAATTGATTTCTGACTTGAAGTTCCAGGTAAAAAATAATAATAATGGTGATGATAAATAAAAAAATATGGTAACTTGAGCGAAAGGCAGTTTGCCGCAGGCAAACGCCTACAGTAAAAAAAACATGAGACAGGCATTACACGAGGAAAGAGCTGGAGTGCTGGTTAACGGGGTACCTGTTTCAACCATAAGGTACCCATACGACACGGTGTTTTTAGCCGAAAGTGCTGACGACCTACAAAGAATAGTACAAAAAGTACATTACGTCAATATTCGATGCGGTTTAAATATGAATCTAAGCAAAACGAAATCCCTCGTGTTCACCAAAACCACAAGCCCCAACATACAACTGATATTAAACAACCAGAGCATATTTATTTTATTTATTTAGCGTATGGGGTTACAGTACGATACACGTGATAGAAGTATACAAAATACAAAACACATATAATCAGAGAAATTGCAAATATATAAGGACAAACATAACTAATATGACAAACTATATATCTACATCCAAATTGCGAAGCCATTCGATTGCCTCTGGTGTGGCTTTCATAAAATCTTCCAGGTCACAAGCGTAGGAACGGTTAGGACATTCTGATACGATGTGATGGATAGTTTGCCGCGGAGATCCGCAATCACATTGCGGGGATTCTGCCCTGGCCCATTTGTGTAAGGAGTCAGCACATTTCCCGCAACCTGTTCTAACTCGGTTGAGCTTTGACCATAGTCGGCGTGGCAGGTCGGATCCGTTGAAACAGTGCGTTGGATCATCTAGTTTAATGTAGTGGTTTCCTGCAGTTTCTGTCCATATGGTAGTCCATTTATTAGTCGCATGAAAGTTTTCATTCGATTCTAATGCTGATCGGGTTGCTGGATGTCTTGATTTGAGCCGAATATATTGTCCCGCCATGGATTGGTAGGGCTAAGTAAGCCATGATTTTTCTATATTCCCTGATGAGAGCTGCAGTTCGTCGGATATCTGGTGGTGTGATATTACTGAGCACTGGGAGACAGCACGTTGGTGTTGGCCGTATGGTCCCAGAAATCAGTCTCATTGTTTGGTTCAGTTGCACATCTACTTTTGTGGTGTGTGCACTGTTGATCCAAACAGGACAGCAATATTCTGCGACAGAGTATACCAAGACCAGAGCCGCTGTCCGAAATACTGTCGCTGTAGCTCCCCATGTTGTTCCAGCAAGTTTGGCTATGACGTTATTACGCGTTCTCAGCTTACCAGCCACGTTTCCAAGATGTGGACTGAAAGTCAGTGATCGATCCAGTGTCACGCCCAAATACTTTGGGTTTTTATTGTGGTTAAGGATCCTGCCATCAAATTCCACCCGCAGGGCATCATTCGCTTGCCGGCTCGATAGATGGAAGCAGCACACTTATGTTTTAGATGGACTTGGGCACAGTCTCCACTTTCTGAAGTAATCATTAAGCTTGGTGAGGTCTTCATTCAGAGCATGTTCAGTCGGTAATTTGAGTTTGTGCTGGTGGGAAATCGCTAAGTCGCCTGCATATGCAAATTTTCTACACCTCGTTTCAGGTAGGTCAGCTGTATAAAGATTGAATAGGAGTGGGGCGAGCACCGATTACTGTGGGAGGCCAGAGCGTAGAACGAGTGTACCAATATAAATATCTGGGGACATTAATCAATAGCAATAACGACTATTCTAAAGAACTAAGTGCAACGATCGAAAACGCACGCAGCGCCTTTAAAATAAGAAACAGTTCTTCTGTAACAGAGCTTTAAACAACGATTTAAAATTACGTATGCTATATGTTACTTATTCCAAATTCTGTTTTATGATATAGAAGCGGTCACCCTCACAAAAGCTGTGATGAGAAAGCTAGAGGGCTTTGAGATGTGGCTGTACAGAAGGATGTTGAGAGTATCCTATCCCGATATAGTTACAAACGAGGAAGTTTTGCGAAGACTCTGGAAATAAACAGAACTAAAAACTGAAATAAAAATTAGGAAATTACAATACCTAGGCCACATCATGAGAGGGACGAGATACCAAATACTGCAAGTAATTATACAGGAGAAGATTAGATTAGATTAGATTTTATTGTGAGTGGGCTATTCCAGTCCCTCCACCGCGACCTTAGGTCTATTGTGGCTCACTTCTAATTATTTAGATTTCACTCATCAATTCCAGCTCCCTGAGGGGGTCGATCTTTTCTTGAGGATGAAAGTTTGTTTGGCAGGCGTACTGCCATCTGAGTGAAGTCACTTGCCCGTTTCGAAGCTCAGAGAGAGATAGCTTCTCTCCGAGTTCGTCTGGACCCGACATCCGTCAGTGTTTGCCTCGAGGCGGTATCATGAAGTCCCGCTCTCGAGCAGCATCTAATCTCCAGTTGTAATCCACCCCTAGAGCTCTCAGCTCTCCTCAGGCTCTTCCAAACCTGACACCTAACAGTGTTAAGACTCAAGGCAACATCCCATCAAGTCCCGCTCCCGAGCATCACCTCAGCGAGGCCGTCCGTCCGTTTCGTAGCACACAGTATGGGCTCCAAACTCCGGGTGTTTACCACTCATCAGAGATCAGAGCCCCCCGGGACGTCTGGACACACGACACACGCCAGGGCTCAATCCAGGGCGGTATCATCTGGAACCCCCCTCCCGAGTAACAACCAAGCAAGGCCAATTGTCAGTCTCTGAGGCCACAGTGGAGGCGCCAAACTCTGGGTGCATATCACTCCCCAAAGATGTCTGCCTCCTCCAAGCCTCACCTGCACCCGACCCCCGCCAGTGTTTTATTGACTCGATGCGGTACCATGAAGTCCCGCTTTCGAGCAGCATCCAAGCGGGGTCGTTAGCCTGTATCGATACTCACAGAGTAGGCCCAAGTCTCCAGGTGTAATCCACCCCTAGAGACCCCAGCCACCTCCGGGTTCGTCCAGGTTCAACACCTGCCAGCGTTAGCTTAAATTTCACCCAACAAATCGAGATTCCGACAGGAGACGACGCCTGTGAGATGAAACTTTGTTTGACAGATGTACTGCCATCTGAGCTAAGTTGATTGCCCGTCTCAAAGCTCAAAGAGAGATAACCTCTCTTCGAGTTCGTCTGGAGCAGACATCCGTCAGTGTTTGACTCGGTGCAGTATCATGAAGTCCTGCATCCGAGCAGCATCCAAGTGAGGTCGTTTGTCCGTTTCGAAGCTCACAGAAGAGGCCTCAACCCTTAGCTTTATTCCACCCCTAAAGATCTCAGCTCTCCTCTGGGTTCGTCTAGACCCGACAGCCACCAGTGCTAGACTCAAGGCGACATCCCATCGAGACCCGCATCGTACAAGCGAAGCGGTCCGTCCGTTCCGAAGCACACAGTGGTGGCCCCAAACTCCGGGTATTTACCACTCATCAGAGTTGTCAACCCCCTCCGGGTCGTCTAGACACACGACACCTGTCAGCACTCAACCCAAGGCGGCACCCATCTGGAACCCCGCACCCGAGTAACAACCAAGCGCGGGCAACCACCCATTTCTAAGCCCAGAGTGGAGGCCTCAAAATCCGGGTGTACATCACTCCCCAGAGATATCCGCCTCCCTCCAGGCCCACATAGACAAGACCCCCGCCAGTGTTTGATTCCAATTAGTCGCCTTTTACGACAGGCACGAGTTACCTTGGGCCTATTCTTTTAGTTAGTCCCCGGGCCCACAGGGGACATACAGGAGAAAATCATGGAAGAGCGCAGTGTACGAAGAAGAAGAATGTCGTGGCTCCGCAATCTGAGAGAGTGGTTTAACTGTTTATCAAATCATCTTTTCAGGGCAGCAGTCAACATGCTGCAAATAATCATGATGATCGCCAACCTTTGACAGAAGACGGCACCTTAGGAAGAAGAAGGTGTAAAACAGGTTGAACTACCTAGAACTTTTATTATAAAATATAAATAATAAATTAATAATCAGGAGTAAATTATGTAGGTTTCCATTAACAAAAAGTCTGGGCGCAGCAAGTGCGTTATGGTAGTGAATTTTCATAAAAATGTTTTTAATTGCAAATATGCGTGTTTCCTTTTTAAGAAAGCAGGCATGAATTTTGGTTACCAGTATAACCTATATAGTAAAAACAATGTGCCATGTTTCATAAAAATAACTTTATTGTGTGAAAATGTACAAAAATTTCCAAAAGTAAACTTAAAGTGTTCCCGGAAAAACTCGTTTCTTGGTCAACCTTATAGGTTAATAGCAAATTGAGCTATTCAAATTTGAAGCATTTAATGAAAATTCGCTACCATAACGCACTTGCTGCGTCCCGAATTTCTTTTCTTACAAACATGCATCGCTGAAAAATTCAAAAATGCAATAACATAAGGCGTGTTTGATTTAAAAAAAAAAGAAGAAAATTTGTATCACCAACGACTTATGGACCATCCTGTGATTGTAGAAATATTTTTTTAAGATGTAGCTCAAAACACCCTATAATTAATATATACAAATTTTCTTCATATCTTGTATAATAACGGATATATTGAGCTTTATTGATTTTTTACGAAAATTCGACAAAAATTATATACCATTAAACGATAAACTCTAAAGCTAAGGCTACTGCCAAGCATCAGAGAAAGGGTCTATTTGAAATGAATTTTCTGGAAACATTTTAGTAAAATGAAGGACAATGACGGTTGAAACTAAGACTTCAGTGTTTGTAAAACATCCTTCTTGAGACATTTGATTTCCATATCCCGTATTAGATTCAAGTTCTTTGCGTAAATGTTGCCGATTTTGACGTTTTAAACCGCAACTTTGACGTTTTGAGGAAAACCCCAATTTATTTTTCTTTAAATGCCTATAACTTTTTTGTCTTTTGACCTACATAGCTAAATTTTGGTAGGTAGCTTACCTATAAGGATATTAACTAGCGTACCAAATTTGGTTGCCCTTACTTTGTTAATTCCGGAGATATAAATTTTTTTCGAA
This sequence comes from Tillus elongatus, assembly GCA_964006375.1. Lineage (NCBI taxonomy): Eukaryota > Metazoa > Arthropoda > Insecta > Coleoptera > Cleridae > Tillus > Tillus elongatus. Next base: position 78,292,299 of record OZ023270.1, read on the forward strand.
AGAAAACACAAAATTTTCCGGGAAAACCTGCGCAGATTTTCCTGGCTAACGAACTTATCCAAGCCATTTGCAAAAGGAATTTTTCCACCAAATTTAGCCAAAATCGGCCTATTATTTTTTGAGTTATCGGTGTGATACATATATATATATATATATATATATATATATATATATATATATATATATATATATATATATATATATATATATATAAATATATATATATATATAAACATATAAAAATTGAAACTGACCCCAGATATGTGTTCTAGGGGGCCTAGTTCGCGGTCATTTGAAGAAATTTTTTCAAAATTCAAAAGTCGGGATCTCCTCATTAGTGAATTTTTTTTAAGAAAATTCACTAAAATGGGAGTACTGCAGCCTCTGAAGTCTTTTGTCTATGAACTGAAACATCACTCTGGGCAATACAACAACTTTTAACCAGATAACTTCGTGAAATTCATACATAATACACAAAATATAGGGTAACACTGCGGAGGGAGAACTTTGGGTTTCAGGTAGCACTAGGAAATGGGTATATTACTCTTTGAGATGGTAATAGACAGCATTCAAATTAGCACTATCCTGTGAATACGTACTCAGGAAACACCCTGTAAAAATATATCATACAAATATTATTCTAAGTTTTCTACGCAAAATTAAACTTGTATTTATTGACGGCTATAAAAACTACATCTGAAACTTTTGACGGAAAGCGTTTTCGTGGCAATATAAGTAAATATGAATGGCTGGTGTTGTATTGTGTGAACGCGGCGGTTTTAATTTGACTAAAATAAAAGATACAACACGGCCCGTGTAATTATTTTAATAGCTCATTTATAAAATGTGTCACGGAGAACAGCAGAACACTGTCACATTTGATATATATACACCCTGTCCAACTTTTGGGCTCTTTAATGCCATCCCAGCGTAATAACTCAACACCCTTTATGGTAATTTCGGTGCTTTGCTGGTGCCAGGAAAAGTTTTATATTCTCTCCTGTTATTATATGGAAAATAATAATAAACTTCAACGTGTGTTCTTTGGTCGTAATTCTTGTTTAAGACGTTTCATGACAAGAAAAGCTGAGAAACCGCGGTGGGAAATTTCTAGATCAATTTTCGCCATTTGAGCGTGTAATTTTGGGACATAAACTGCTGAAATATTTTATCAACACCAATGTCGACACGATAACTATTCGGTACTTAACCTAATAATCAAATAAACTATTGCATTTTATTAGGCAGTAACGCATTATAATAAAAGTCTGGGCGTAACAAGTACGCTATGGTAGCGAATTTTTATAGAAATGGTCTACGGTTTGTTTTGTGGAAATTATATACCTAAGCATCAAGAAAAAAAAATATTTGCATGTCATATTTATAAGATTATGTTTAACACACAAACATTTTGGACTTGCGCTCTCCTGTTGCCTCCAGTGACACCAAACATATTTTTATCAAATGCTTATACTTTTTTTGTGAATGTTTATTAAGCAAACTCACTAATAGAGAGGTAATGACGGTAAGACTATCGTAATTTTTTTTCAAATAAGCGCGAATTAGGATTCCTAGAACACATATCCAAGGTTTGAATTATATATATATATATATATATATATATATATATATATATATATATATATATATATATATATATATATATATACACTTTATTTGTTTGCTGTACTTTGCGATTTCTTATTGGTTTGCGTGGACTGCAGTTTCGAACCGTCCCGGTTTCATCATAAGCACGCTACTAGCTTTATAGCACACACTTCTTCCGACATTTCTTCTACATAACCCGTATTCGCTTAAGGTTCTGTATCTAGAACATGTCAATTTTGAGGTTTTTAATCGCGACGTTGACGTTTGAAGTAGAAAAACTATATATTTTTTTGGAATGCTTATAACTTTTTTTCTTTTAACGCAGAGATTCAAATTTTGGTAAATGGTTTTCTTTTTATGAAGTAAACCCACGTACCAAATTTGGTTGCCATAGCTTTATTTGATCTCCCCAAAGGGTGACATATACACTGTTGAATAGTACTAAAATATTAATAAACTAGTATTGTTTGTATTTTTAGCAAATTTTTTTAATTCGCTAATGAGGAGATCTGTGTTTATATATATATATATATATATATATATATATATATATATATATATATATATATATATATATATATATATATATATATCCGACCGATAACTCAAAAAATAATGGCCCGATCTTGGTCAAATTTGGTGAGTACCTTCCTTTTGCAAGTGGCTTGGATAAGTTCGTTAGACAGGAAAATTTGACCTGGTTTTTGCGAAAAATTTTATGTTTTCTTTCTAAAAAAAAATAATATCTCCGTAAATAACAATGTAAGGGCAACCAAATCTTGTGTGTTTGTATTATAAAGAGTGAACTCTGTACCAAAATTTAGCTCTCTAGCTTTAAAGACAAAGACGTTATGGATAGTTAAAGAATCAAATTTTGGAGTTTTCCTCAAAACGTCAAACTCGCAATTTTAAACGTGAAAATTGGCATTGTTTAGGCAAAGAATGTGAAACAAATACCGATTGTGAAAAGAAAATGTTGCAAGAAGAGTGTTCTGCATACCCTTAAGTTTCAGATTCATTGCCCTTGATTTTACTACAATATTTACATAATATTCATTTCAAATAGACCGTTTCTCGGATGCTTTGGCTGTTGGTTTAGTTAAGTTGATGCTTTCGCTGTAGGTATAGTTTATGGTTTAACGGTCTATGATTTTTTTAGCTAATTTTCGTAGAACAAATTCGTGAATGCATTTTTGCATTTTTTTTTTACCGAAATATGATGCGTTTGTAAGAATAACTCTGAACGCAGTCAGTGCGTTTTGGTAGCGAATTTTCGGTAAATTTGCAGTTTAGCTCCCATACGCTTTTCAAAAAACTGTTTTCAGAAACCTGCCTAGGGCCCCCCCTTGGATCCACAAACCCCAAGAAACATTTCTTGTTCACACCCCCCAAGGAAGTTACGGGACATGGAGTGAGTTGGGGTGCTGGGCGGGGTAGGTATTAAAAAGGAAATATGAGCAGAAAATAAAACTTGAATGATCTCTTTTTCACATCTTGAAGCCATATCCTCCTTAAACCTTGTCTACACAGCACAGCACCCCTATCCCCCCCCAGATGTCGTAACTTCCTTGGCGGGTAGGAACAAGACATTTTTCTTGTGGTTTATGCAGCGAGGGTGGTTGTATGCATGCGAGGGGGAAGGAAAATCCCCACGACGAAGCAACCCCCCCCCACACAATCACCCCTTCCCCGCCCCTGCCGCAAGTCGAACGGGGGAGTCTGCTTCGTCGTAGACATTTTCCTTCCCTCCTCGTGTGCATACAACCACCCTCGTTGCATAAACCACAAGAAAAACTTCTTGTTCATACCCCCCAAGGAAGTTACGTGACCTGGGGCAAATAGGGGTGCTGTGTGGGGTAGGCATGATTTAATGGGGATACGGCTTCAAATAGACAGCTTTCAAGCAGTTTTCTTCGCATTTTCTGCTCACATTTCCTTTTTACTACCTACCCCGCCCAGCACCCCTATTCAGTAACTTCCTTGGGGGGTGTGAACAAGAAATTTTTCTTGTGGTTGGTGCATCCAGGTGCGGTCCTAGTAATGTTTCTGAAAACAATTTTTTGAAAAGCGCTCGGGAGCTAATCTGCAAATTTACCGATTTTTCATTAAATCCTTCAAATTTCAATAACTCAATTTGCTATTAACGTAAGCTATGTTGGTTAGGAAACCAAGATTTATGTTTATTTTCGGAAAATTTTTGTATATTTTCAAACTATAAGCAATTTTGATAAAATGTACATTGTTTCTACTACATAGGCTATACCGGTAATCAGATTGATGCCTGCTCGCATGTGCTATTAAAAACATTTTTATGGAAATTCACTTCCATAACACACTTGCTGCATCCAGACTTTTGAAAAATGTTTATATATTTTCAAACAATAAATTTATTTCGATGAAATATGGTACATTGTTTCTACTATATAGGCAACCAAGTTTGATGCCTGCTTTCATTAAAGAAAGACATTTGCTATTAAAAATATTTTAAAGAAAATTCGCTACCATAACGCACTTGCTGCGTCTCGAAATTTTCTTTTAATAAACTATATTTAACGTAAGTCTGTTTGTGTTCACATTAATTTGCACAATAGTATAGAAGTTATATAACATACGGGAAATCTAAAATAGGAATTTCTGGGTGTATTATTTACACGATCTATTTTATCAATTTTTTTCTGGCTTAATAATTAACCAAAGTATCTAAATCAAATGTCCACAAGACATTTAATTATTATCCCTTGCATAACTAGGCAATGCATTCTTAGAAGGAGAGGAACGCAACGGTATGTCTGATATGATCAGTGAAAACATGCTAATGCCTTAAAAAATATGTATGCAATGCTGACATTCAATTACTAAATAGGTATTATTATGTGCTAATATTCCTGCACATTCCATATACTCTCCGACTAATAACTCACTATCGGCATACGAAATTAAAATACGAAACCACGCGCAAACTTTCTTAAAGCTAGAGATCTTATCGTCTTCTGTTACCACAGAGAAAACAAGCGCCTCAAATGCATCTAGTCACCAAAGGATCCGGTGACAACTGAAGCGCGAATATGCTCAGCCTCCTATGATGCATTTACAAGAGACAATTTTTTTGTTGGTCGCTTAATTTTTGGCTCATCGATTTGGAAAGTCAAAGGAGGCCGCTATCCTTTAACTATCGACCTTATGTCGCTGTGCCGTGCGTGTTAAGCTAGCTCCGTCTCTTTCTTGCACGGAGCGTAGACGCATGTAGGCAAATTAGTCCAACAATGACCCCAGCGTATATTACACGCTCTTTGGATGCTTTTAATATTTCTTTAAGACGAGGTAATTGTTCTACCACCAGGCAAACCCTTCTAGAAAAGTAGGCCACGACTTTTATGTGGTGAATAAAGGATTTTTTTTAGAAGGCGGCGTAGACGCGTCTAAAGTGAAACACTGTGAGGGTCTTTTATGTTGGCGACGGATCTTGGAAGCAAAGTGAGAAGACTAATTAAGTGCAAAGCAATGTTTCTGATTTAAAGATTAGTTAAAGCATTTTTGACAGGTAATAACACAGAAACTATAAAATGTATCAAGTCATTATCTATTAAAATCTAAACATTTAGGTAGGGCTTCTACTACACAAGCTAATAAGCTAAATATTTTAGTTTCCATTTAGAGGCAAGCTGTTTGTCTTATAGGATATGCGTCACAATCAAATTCTCTAATCTTAATCACAAACAAAAGTTTGTGGGCTTCTGTCTCTTTACCGATATTTTATCGACATTACATCTTAGAGATTTGTTCACCAGTTTTTTATACATGACTTTTATTCGATAAAATCGTTGCATTCTGGTAAACATGCATGGTGCTAGTGGCCCACAGCTTATTGAGAGGTACTTTCTCAAGCGTTCAAATTTTGGAATCCATTCCCGTCCTAGATATTTTCAAAACCACGTATAACCTCCACCTATTAAAGAAGAAAATGAACGTACATTTCATAGTAAAGCGCATTATATTACTTATATAAAACCCTTGTGCGATACCTATGGATCAGCTTTAGCGTACCTCAAGTTCTATTATGTTACTTTTTTTGTTTTCTTATACAAATGATTTCTCGACAAAACATTACTAAGCTTTATAGAACTTACTTTTTTGGATGTGTACTAATCAATTCCTTTATGTATTAATAAAAGGTTATAGCTAAAATTTATTTTAGACTTCTTCATAGTATATTCATTTCCTCTCCAACAGGAGCATTTCTGTTGTTGTGGATGGCCATTCCTCTAAACTGTATCCAATTAATGCAGGAGTTCCTCAAGGTTCAGCTTTAGCCCCTACTTTGTTTCTTCTCCACATCAATGACCTCCTCTCTAGCACATCCAACCCAGTTCACAGTTACGCGGACGACAGCACCCTCCACTCAAATATACAATATTCTAAGCCTGTCTCTTTAGCCCAATTAGATGAAGATAGTATTTAGGCTGTAAGCCCTTGTGGTGTGTTGTTAAAATTTAAAAAAAAGGTCTATACTTATTTTTCGTGACTTCTGACATGATGATGAACAACTGTTAGGTATAAGAAAACTAATTGGTATAAAATCCATTTTGGTTTTTCCCAAGGCTAATAAGACTTGAATCAATGTCTTACCAAATTTTGACAGGCTGTAATATTCTGCAACTATGTCATGTCAGGTCGAGCGATTTTGGCGGCTACCTCATATATATATATATATATATATATATATATATATATATATATATATATATATATATATATATATATATATATATATATATATATATAATCTTTATTTAGAGTTAAATTCATACACTTTTATGACATTTGCTATACCTCATTAGATTTAAAAGATTCAATCAACAAGCAGTGGTGAAATATTACAAATTTTCTATCAAACTTTTTTTCAAATTCACTAATAAACGTTCCACAGAACAAAGTCTAATGTGAGAACCCAGATAGACAGTTTGAATTGAATCAGTGTTTAAAATCAACGGGATGTCATCAAAAGGGATACGAAACAGCGTGTGGCAAATTGTTTTAAATCTGATTCCCTATTATATACTATAGTCGTCTGTTGGTTCTCACCACTAGATGTGCTTACTTTTATAGAATATGTATGTAGTAAAATTAAAAGTTAAGTATGAGACAACAGAAAACTGTCAACGTCGACGGTAACAAACAAAAATTCAGTGTTATCATCTATGATACTGCTTTGGTGTAATGGCTGGCATAAAAAGTAATTTGTTTCTTGCTTATTACTATTGAAATTCTATTTTCTCTGGAAATGTGTCAGTTAAGAAACAAACTCGCAATTCATGCTTTAGAAGCGTTCGTTTAACACTTTAAAAAATGTAATGAAATGACAAGAGATCTAAATTTTACATTTTCTTCTCCAAAAATTATGACACCAAATACAAATGTAGACATTTTTAGTATATAATGGTTTCACTAGGTAAGGGCAACAAGAATTAGATAATCGCATCAATAAATGAATGAATGAATGAATTAAATAATCACATCTTTAAGAAAAGACGCTCTGCCAAAAATAAAGACAATAGGATCCGGATGTTACGAGTTGCAGATTAAACGAACTTCTCTTTTAACGAGCAAATTTTGGTGATTGGAATAGGCTTGTATAAGAGACAATGCAAAAATGTTTCTGATTTAACAAGACCGCTTTTTAGGCGATTTCGGTTCTAGCGAGATAATTATTACGCTGACTCGTTCACATTTTTATTGGGATACACAAATGTGCGAAAGTAAGCAAGAGGGCATCGCTTTTCTGTGAATTTCGTTGCCCTTCTACCTAAAAAATATGACAATTCAGCCACACTAGGACTAGATGCACATATTTCTTGATTGAGATATGACACTAATGGGCAATAAAATACTGTACACAGTACAAGAGAAAATATTTATCGGTTCTTCCACTCACATAATGATAGAGTCCCTCTTACCACTTGAAATCAACGTTAGTTAATTTGTTCCAACTGTTCCTTTGTGTGGCTATCTGTTTTTCTGTTTAAATCTTGAAACTTGCGCCATATTTTGATCAGTTTTTGATCGTCGCGTCTTTAAGGCAAGTGAATAGAGCCTTGTTTACACAATGACCGCGTCCGGTATTAATAGAAAACGCTTTAGCAATGAAGAGAAAATGTCGATATTAAAACAAGTGAAAATAAGTGATGTTTGTAGACAGTTCGGTATTTCATTGTCTACATTATCAACAACTTTAAAGTGCGAGCATTCTATTGTACTGGGCAGTGGTTTGACCACTATTGACAACAAGAGAAAAAGTCTGAAAATAACCGACACGGAGAACTTGGACAAAACATTGCTTGATTGGTTCAAATATCAAAGGCACGCCAACAATCCTATAGGTGGTTTATTTCTCCAGCAAAAAGCTGTTTTTCTTGGTATAGAAATGGGATATGGAGAGAATTTCCAAAGTGCTACAAGTTGGATTGCATGTTTTAAACAAAGATATTCAATTAATTCAGAAAAAGTTTTCAAGGAAGCGAAATCTGTAAACAAAGAAGTCACATCTGATGGGCTTAAATATAAGTTCCGAAAAACATTCCAGGAATATCTTCAATGAAGGCGAAGCTGGACTTTTTTACCAGTTGTTGCAGGACAGAACTCTAAAATTCAAAAACGAAAAATGTGTCAGTGGGACTTTATCCAAACAGCGACTGACTGCACTAGTTTGTATAACTTCGAACTGTTCTGAGTTTCGAAGACTGTTGGTTATTGGCAAAGCACAAAGCAAAGATGTTTTAAGAATGTAAAGAGTTTTCCGGTGATACATGCTAAGCATGGGTGACTGGCGATATTTTTTAAACTGAAGTAGAAGAAAGGGATAGAGAATTGGAAAGAAAGAATAGAAAAATTTTGATTGTGCTGGATATTTCTACGGCACATCCACAATTGACGAGTTTGAAGAACATCAAATTAGTTTTTCTGTCGTCTAATACCACAGCTGTACTGCAGCCTTTAGATAAGGGATCAACTCTCTGAAATTTAATTACAGAAGACAGCTCGGCACAGAGGAGAGATTTTGGAAATAAACGGGCGCAATTTTTGAATATACAAACAACTACGAATTTTTAAAGAGCTGGTGAAGACAGTGCTGATAATTACCATTACAAGACGGCATTGCATGCTTATTACACATAAATTTAATGACTTTTTTTTATTTCAACAACACACGACGAGGGCTTACAGCCTATATACTATCGTACCGTGGGTGTTGACAAGGAGGAAAGAGGCAACTTGTTAATTCTGGACTTGAAGGTTTGGAGGTTCGGTGGAGAAGGAAAACATGTGCCGGCAAGGAATTCTACAACTTGGAAGTCCTCGGGACAAAAGAGTGGGCATAACAAGATGTTCTATGTCTGGTGACCTGGACAGTAAAAGGGTGCATTCGCTCTGTTCCCCTGGTAGATCTGTTGGGGGCAGCAGGTGGAGGAACTATGGAAGAAAGCTCCTCTGAGCAGTGCCCATGCAGATATCTATAAAAGCGGCAGAGGTCACCAACGGCAAGTCGGTGGGCAAGGGATGGCAGCCTTTGGGTGAGGGTAGGGTCACCGATGAGACGTATAGCTCTCTTCTGAATAGAGTCCAGGATAGCGAGTGTAGAAGCGGCAGCAGCACTACAGATGTGGGAGCAGTATTCGAGGTTTGGTCTTATTTGTGAAGTATATAAAGTTAGAGATTAGCTGGTGAAAAGTATATGCGAGCCCGGAAGAGGAAACCTAATTTCTTAGCAGCCGCTTCTGCAATTGATGTGACATGTTGGTGCCAATTGAGATTTCGATCCACAGAGATGCCAACAAGTGAAAAGGACTCATTACTTTAAATAACTTGGTTGTTTATTGTGATGGGTCTAGGGCTAGTGTATCTCTTATGAGATAGAAAGCAAGACTGAGATTTAGTGGGGTTGAATTGTACAAGATTTCTACTTCCCCAGTTTAATATTTTTTGGAGATTCACGGAGATCAAACCCTCCATGAGTCAGCCAATCTCATCTAGTTGGGCTAAAGAGACAGGCTTAGAATATTGTATATCGGAGTGGAGGGTGCTGTCGTCCGCGTAACTGTGAACTGGGTTGGATGTGCTAGAGAGGAGGTCATTGATGTGGAGAAGAAACAAAGTAGGGGCTAAAGCTGAACCTTGAGGAACTCCTGCATTAATTGGATATAGTTTAGAGGAATGGCCATCCACGACAACAGAAATGCTCCGGTTAGAGAGGAAATTTGCTGTCCACGTACAGAGTTTTGGTGGTAGCCCATAGGCCGGTAGTTTATTAAAATTTATATATATATATATATATATATATATATATATATATATATATATATATATATATATACATATATATATATATATATATATATATATATATATATATATATATATATATATATATATCCAACCGATAAATTATTAACCGATTATGATGAAATGTGTCTTTCTTTTTTTAGTAGCTTAAATATGTTCTGTAACCAGTCCAATCGTATCAGGTTTTCTGAAAAAAAAAATTGTGCCCCAAAAAAATAAAAAGTTATTTGAACGAAATTTGGTGACCATGTTGCCCTGATACAAACTTTAAAATATACCAAAAGTTTATAGGTTAATGAAAAAAGGAATTATTAAAACATTGAATGAAAATTTGCTACCATATCGCGCTTGCTGCGTCCGGAATGTTTGAAACTTTAAAAATGTGCGAAACTAAATGATGTAGTGGCAGTTTCATCCAGACAAGAGACCCCTATTACAGCAGGATTAATATACAATATCCTGTACACGACTCATTCACCAGACAGTCATCCTGTAATTTAAATCATTGACTAACGACATAAAAACGACTGTGTAGCGCGTTTAGGCACATCCAGCCCGCCGTTAATTCTCTCACCATCTCCGTCTCTCTCTTGCAGGACATTGCATCCATAAGCATAACTGAGAGAGATAGAGCATATAATATGTGTGATTTGCGTGCACGACGAGGGGGTAATTTAGTGATTTGGAACGAACACGGATTGGGTACGACTTGTAAATGCTAATGTTGGGCCCTGGCTGAATTTGTTCGACATTGATATCGGTAGATAACATGCGTGTGTGTGTATATAAGCTCTGGTGGCTGGCCTTTTTGACTTTTCGATCGTGTTTTTTATCGACGAAACATAGATACGTACGAAATGGTGATATGTTATCTTGTTTTGTAGACTTTGTTATGAATTTTAAAATCTAATATAGGATGTACATGTCCTGTTATATTATCTGCCTATTAATATTAAATATAAGGAATTTGACAGGAAAAAAAATCTAGACACAGCAAGTGCATTATAATAGCGAATTTTCATTTCATTAAAATGCTCTACACCTTGTCTGTATTTTCAAATTTAGTATTTGATTAATTTTGTATCCTATTCGTTACCGTCAGGCACCTGCTGCAAGTCGCGATTTCCTCATTAGGGATTTTTTCTACAACAATTACTTACTGCCAAAGCATGAGCGAAAGTTTGTAAGTTTCAAATAAATTTTCTGCAAATATTTTAGTGAAATGAAGGACAATGGCGGTTGATGCAGAAACTAAGGGCTTTGTAAAACACACTTCTTACGATATGTCTTCTGCAAAACCTGCATTCGTTTCAGAAGATTTCTTTATAAATCGCCAATTTTGACATTTTAAATCGTGGCTTTGACGTTTTAAGAAGAAAAACAAAAAATTAAGTACTATTTGACCTTTTTACGATAAGGTCTGTAAAATTAAATAGATTTTGGTAATCGCACAAAATATTTTGATCTTGTCCCTTTCTCTGGTCATCAGTGACAACCACTATTTTTTGTTTACATGCCTATAATTTTTTTCTTTCAACACGTCTTATGGTAAAAACTTGCGTACCAAATTTGGTTGCCATATGGATTTGTTATTTTTAGAGATACAAAAATTCTCCAAAAGAAAAAAAAATACCGGAAAAGTGGTCCGAAATTCCTGGCTAACGAACCTATCCAAGCCAAAGTTCCAGCCTTTCATGTTCTCAATTGACAATTTTCAAAAATCCAATTAAGTTTTTAAGAAAGTGACGCATGGAGTTTTAAATGGCACACCCTATATATATATATATATATATATATATATATATATATATATATATATATATATATATATATATATATATATATATATATATATATATATATATATATATATATATTTATAGAGGGAGAGAGAGATAAATAGATAGATATATAGATAGATATTTATTGTACCAATACACAACAAAAAGAAACAAAGTGTGCATAAAGTATGAAAATAGAAGTCATAAAAAGCAGGGTAACAACAGACATCTTAACAAATTAAAAAATAAATCACTAGTGTCAAAATATAGCAGATACACCTTCTGTATCTTGAGACACGATTGCAAACGACACTACCCCTTAAAAGTGAAATATTCCTTAGCCGAATAAAAACAATTTCTTAGTAAAAATTCTTTAAGTTGGCGTTTGAAATGGTTTACATTAACTATCTGCCTAATGATGATAGGCAAGTGATTATATAAACGAGCAGCAGCATAGTAAGGTGACCGCTCATAGCCCGCTGTGTGGTGGCTACTTATCTCAATGTTGAGTCTATTTCTCGTGTCATAAGCACATACGTCCGCATTAAATTTAAAGCAGTGAGGATATTCTCTCACATACATAATATCCTTGTAGATGTAGACGCAAGGAACACTCAATATAGAGTGTTGTCAAAAATAAGGCCGACAGCTACCCTTTAGCTGAATACCAAACATAAGTCTGACGATTTTCTTCTGTGCCACAAATAGCCGCTCAATTTCAGTAGCACTACCCCAAGCAACAGTGTTGTAGGATAGTGCGGAATAAACAAATGCATAGTATACAGACATCAACATATGCTGGTCCAACACATCCCTCAATTTCCCCAATGCAAAAATGATGAATGGAGCCTGCCACAAACCGAGTCTACCTGAAGGTTCCATGAAAGGTTATTATGTGTAACGGAGCCCAAGTAAGTCACAGACTCAGAAAAGCGAAGACCCATGGCCTCAATTGAATCGACAAAACCATCCGAAAGAACCCTCCTTCTAGCAAAGTGGACAAGAACCGTTTTGTTCATGTTAATCAGAAGGAGATTTTCATGACACCACTATCTAAAGCCAGTAACAATTTTTTGAGTCGCCTCAAGAAGCCCACCAAGGAAAGTCGTTGAGACCACCAAAGCAACATCGTCGGCGTACATTGTCACGTCGCAGTCGGCCATATGGGACGGGAGGTCATTACCGTACGTCGGAAGCATTAACGGCCCCAGGACTGATCCCTGCGGAACTCCAGCAACAGTGTTGTAGGATAATGTGGAATAAACAAATGCATAGTAGATAGACATCAACTCATGCTGGTCCAACACATCCCTCAATCTCCCCAATGCAAAAAAGATGAATTGAGCCTGCCACAAACCGAGTCTATCTGAAGGTTTTATGAAAGGTTATTCTGTATAACGGAGCCCAAGTGAGTCACAGGCTGAGAAAAGCGAATGCCCATGGCCTCAATTAAATCGACAAAACCATCCGAAAGAACCCCCACTTCTAGCAAAGTGGACAAGAAGCGTTTTGTTCATGTTAATAAGAAGGAGATTTTCATAACACCACTCTATAAAGCCAGTAACAATTTTATTAGTCGCCTTAAGAAGCCCACCAAGGAAAGTCGCTGAGACCACCAATGCAACATCGTCGGCGTACATTGTCACGTCGCAGTCGGCCATATAGGACGGAAGGTCATTAGCGTACGTCAGAAACATTAACGGCCCCAGGACTGATCCCTGCGGAACTCCACGCTCCAGAGGATATTCAGATGACAAAATCTGGCCGATCCTCACCTTCTGAGTCTACGTGATAGGTAGAATCTACACCATTCCAAAATTTGACCCCTCACACCCATTGTTTCCTTAAGAGAAAATCATGGCTAATGGTATCAAACACACGACTCAAATCGAAAAACGTTCCAATTACCCACTTACCGCTATCCAGGTGCGGATTTATATTCTGCAAGAGCTGATAAACAGCGGTCTCAGTGGAAAATCCCTGACGAAATCCATGCTGGCAATCTAACAGTAAACCATTAGCCGTATAAAAGGCAACTATTCTTTTAAATACAAGTTTTTCGAATATCTTAGCGAAAACACTAAGAATAGCAATGGGCCTATAACTATCTATTGACTGCATGTCGCCCTTCTTGTACAGTAAAATAACAAGAGCAATCTTAAGAAGAGTAGGAAAGCAGCCACTATCTATAGACATGTTTATTACATGCACCAAGAAAACCACAATGTAAGAAGCTACTTTTGTCATAATATATGTTGAATGATATCAATGCCAAATGAATTGGAATTTTTTAGTTCTGTTATATATATATATATATATATATATATATATATATATATATATATATATATATATATATATATATATATATATATATATATATATAACCTGAATATGCGTTCGCGCTCATTTGAAAAAAAATTCTCTACGAAAATTCATTAAAAAAGTGGAGTTGCAGATGAAGGCGAAAATTGTGGAAAACCTAGTCAAATTAAGTCACTTTAAAGAAGATATCAAAACTCGACTTGTTTTTTAGTGTCACAAACCTTGAATTTACAATCCACTGACCATAAGATGCTTTGTTGTCCTAGTCTACATCGACTACATGATTGATTGTGAGCTTTTATGTCGTGGAAATCATATAATGACCCATGTGAAGTCTTACACCTGTAACTACATCATAATGCGATCGTCTACTACTAACTATTACACAGCTTATCAAATTAAGTGAGAAAAAAAGAGATGGGGGCGAAGGGGGGATTTCTCCTTTAAAGTCAATTGAACTTTCCTGTTACCGTAACCCCTCTTTACACCTCTTACATTTTCTATTGTACGTTTTATGGAAAGAGAACATAATATTTCGTTTAGTTTTTTGTGACAGTGCAAACACAAATCTCTAAGTAGGCACTGAAATCGTTAATACTTGTGTACATATTTGTTTACGAGGCGCTTTCGTTTTGCCGCCATATTTGAACAGTACGCGCTGATGTTTGTCCAGGAATCAATTTAGAAACGAAGTGCTGCCAACATCGTTTAATACTCAACACTATTTCCCCGTTGTCTTACTTTAAATGGATATCAATAATTAGTTATCTAATTATACGTCTTGGCAATAATCCAAAATTTAAAAAAAAAATCACTAATGAGGAGATCCCGACTTTTGATTTTTGAAAGAATTTCTTCAAATGAGCATGAACTAGGCCCCCTAGGACCGACATCCTGGGTCAGTTTCAGTTTATATATATATATATATATATATATATATATATATATATATATATATATATATATATATATATATATATATATATATATATATATATATGTGTGTGTGTGTGTGTGTGTCACACCGATAACTCAAAAAATAATTGGCCGATTTTGCTCCAATTTGGTACGTACCTTCCTTGTGCAAGTGGATAGCCAGAAAAACGGACCAGGTTTTTCCGGAAAAAAATATTTTTTCTTTCGGAAAAAAGTTATATCTCCGGCAATAACAAAGTAAGGACAACCATTTGATAAGCCTGTTTGTATTATAAAGGCTGAGCCTTGTACAAAAATTCAGATCTGTAAAAGTTAGGTATAAGGATTTAAAGAAAAAAAAATGGTGTTTCTCTCAAAATGTCAAAGCCACGATTTGAAACGTCAAAATTGGCAACAGTTAGGCAAAGAACCTGAAAACAATACGTGTTATGTGAAGAAAATGTCGCAAGAAGAGTGTTCTGCAAACCCTTAAGATTCAGCTTCAACTGTCACCCTCCTTCATTTTACGAAAAAAATTCCAGAAAATTTATTTCACATCGACCCTTTCTCTGATGCTTTGGCAGTAGTTTTAGTTAAGTTTATGGTTTATAATTTTTACCTAATTTTCGTAGAAAAGACTCTTTAATGAAGAGACCGCGACTTGTGAATTTTAAAAAGATTTCTATAAATGAGTGCAAACTAGACCCCGTAGAATATATATATATATATATATATATATATATATATATATATATATATATATATATATATATATATATATATATATATATATATATATATATATATATATATATATATATATATATGTATGTATGTATGTATCCGACCGATAACTCAAAAAATATTTAACCAATTTGGATGAAACTCTGCAGTTATCTTTCTTTTATTTATGGCTTGGATGAGTTCGTTAGTAAGGAAAATTTGACAAGATTTTCCGGGAAAATTTGAGTTTTCTTTCGAAGAAAAAATTTTTGCCCGAAAATTACAAAGTTATTTTAATGAAATTTGGTGGATATGTTTCCTCTTGCAAGATCTAACTACATACGAAAATTTAACTTTCTAAGTTTATAGAAAATTGAGTTATTCAAGTTTGAAGCATTTAATGAAAATTCAGTACCATAACGCACATGCTGCGTCCCGAACATTTTTAATTACTTCCATTATTTCAAGTATAAGGTTGACCTTGCATATTATATATATATATATATATATATATATATATATATATATATATATATATATATATATATATATATAGAGAGAGAGAGAGAGAGAGAGAGAGAGACGCAGTAAGTGCGTTTTGATAGCAAATTTTCATTAAATGATTCGAAATTCAATAACGCAATTTGCTATTAACCTACGGTTCGTCAGCTAGGAAACGAGTTTTCTCGGAAACGTTTTAACTTTATTTTTGGAAAATTTTTGTACATTTTCAAACAATTTATATAGATAAAATATGGTACGTTATTCCTATTATATAGGTTATTTTATTTATTTAATTTATATATATATATATATATATATATATATATATATATATATATATATATATATATATATATATATATATATATATATATTAGCGAATTTTCTTGTAAATGAATTTAGCGAATTTTCTTTGAAGAAACATTTGAGAATTTTTGTAAGAAAAATTATTCAATTGATGGAACATTATAAAAATGAAATTCGTCGATAATAAGGTTTTAATGGATTTTCGTGCACACAAATTATTTTATTATCAATTTTAATTACAGTTTAGGTATATAATTTGAATTTTATGTATGCTTTTAGCAGACTGTTGTGTAAAAAATATTTAGCCAAATTTGATGCCTGCTTTCATTAGAAAAAGACATATCTGCCATTAAAAATATTTTAATGAAAATTCACTACCATAACGTACCTGCCAGACTTTTTAATATGGAACGGTTTCACAACAATTAGTTAACCTTCTCCTGTTTGGCGAAGCTGTAAAACGCGAAACAGGTTACAGAGACGAACACTTGTGAATCCAGAGAAGTTTCTACATCTGTATTTATTAGTGAATTTTTGTTAAAAAAAATTTCAATTTTTATATGTTTATATATATATATATATATATATATATATATATATATATATATATATATATATATATATATATATATATATATATATACCAAAATCTATATTTCTATGTTAAAATAAAAAAAAGTTATAAAAAAATATTTTCTGCCAGATCATTTCTATGAAAATTCACTACCATAACGCACTTGCTGCGTCCAGACTTTTTTAAATGAGCGCGAACTAGGATATATATATATATATATATATATATATATATATATATATATATATATATATATATATATATATATATATATATATATATATATATATATATATATATATATATATATATATATATATATAGTTATAGTTATAGTTTATTGTTAGAATAATAGTACAAAGCGCCTTACAAATAAGTATTCTACTTGTGCTTGCAAACAGCGCAATTTAGTAAGTTTTTATCCAAACGTTGAACATCCCAAAATTCTTGACAATGACACTTTTCTAATGTGGCAGACTTCAGATTGTGATCATTAGACAATAATTTGCTTTAAGATATTCCTTTTTCTGCATTCAACTCAAACCAATCCATTTCCATCGTCTCTATTACACCGTTACTCTTTCCAAAACTTAAATTTCTATTTTATCCAAATATTGTTTTGTTGCAGACGAAATTGATACGTCTAGTGTATGTATCCGATAACTCAAAAAATAATAAAGCGATTTCGATGAAACTGGGCAAGTGCCTTTGTTTTATTAATGGATTGGATGAGTTAGTTAGCTAGAAAAATCGGACAGGGTTTTCCTGAAAAATTTTGAGTTATCTTTGGAAAAAAATTTTTTTCTCAGAAAATTACAAAGCTGCTTTAATGAAATTTACTAAGTATATTGAATTGGGAGATACCTTACTACTTACCAAAAATAAACTTTTTAAGTTGTTAGAAAAGTTATTTAAATTTTGGATTTTCTTTCGAAAAAATTTTTTTCCAAATATTACAAAGTTATTTTAATAGAATTTGGTGGGTATCTTGCCTTAGGAAAGACCTTACAACATACCAAAATTAAATTTTCTAAGCTTATACAAAATTGAATTATTCAAGTTTGAAGCATTTAATAAAAATTCACTACCATAACGCACTTGCTGCTTCCCGAACTTTTTTATATTTTCATCTTATAGCTCAATCTTCTTAAAAACCACCATAGGTAATATACTTCAGAAGTATTTTAGTAAGTTTTTAAACAAAGGCCTATATATTTCATAATAAATTAATGTATTTCTTTTAGTAGTCTAGACTAAAAAACGGTTATAAATAAGTAATGACGTATATTTTATCTTTAAAATTTTTAGTGAACTTCATACTTCCCAACCTTATTCATTCAGTGTTATGACAAAGAGCCATATAACATAATTCTGCAGCATAATCATGAGAGAGTTAAGCCAGTCTTGGGACCTGGGACTAAGAGAGAGCCCAGCTAAAAGTCAGGCTTGTGAAAGAGGACTTGGCACGGGTGGTAAGTGGCGCCATCAATCATCACGGAGCGAACTACGCCCAGGGCTGTCTGCTAAACAAACATATAATTATGTATATGAACCTCTGTTTATCCCAGGCCACTATTATTACCTCAATACCTGACCACACCGGGCACCTCGACTGAATTCTGCTCTCTGGACACATAGGCGGGTACCACAGGCAGATGTTGCAGGTTCTTGATGATCGTACATGTGTAATTTAATGTGATGATACCTGGAGATTATTTGCAGTTTATTCGTTAATTTTCATTGTCCCTAGAGCAATTTTTTATCAATTACGATTATATTGTTATAAAATTAAACAACATTTATGGAAAGTATAGAGATGCGCTCAGGTACTTTTCTTTTTCGCTTAATTTGCTTGGAAAATTATCGGTTTATTTGAACAAAAGGTAAATTTCTTTTTAGTTTCTGATTTTGCAGCCACCCTGCACAGGACAATAGGTGGACAGAGGCATGTGGAGTAGATTTTTCTAATAATGTCAAAAAATTGAGACGTACCTGGAGGAAGGTCAACCGGGATTTAGCACTGGTCGAGGAACTAGGAAAATAATACAGATACTTAAAAGACTAGGACAAAAGAGGCTTGAAAATAATAGAAAGACGTTTATTGCTTCTGTAGGCCAGGGAAAATAATTCGACAATGCGACGGGAAAAACAATGTTTTACATAAGGAAAAGAGCTGGACCAAATTCACTATGAACTTTTTATTTATGATGTGTATTGTATGTGTATTTTGTTTCTTTAACGTCGGACTATTTCCGCGACTATGGCCAATCACCGACGCCAGGGAGCAGTTTCACCTCACTATCCTGGAAATTTTGCCGAACCCCTGCCTTTCTGTAAGGAGGGTAGGGATCTTTACGCCCCCTCCGGAGGGTGGAACGTGCAGACATTCAACTTGCTCAAATACAATGTCAGAACCTCGGTTGATGGTAATGTTACAGTTTGTACTGAAAAAGTGAAAGGAGAAGCCTGGGATCGAACCCAGTATCCTTCGGTTCAGAGGTACACGTTCTTACCTCTGAACCTCTGCTCTATTTATGATAAAATGGTATGTTGCATGTGTGGATGACTAACCAAAATATAAAGGAGTTTGTAAAATATTCATAAAGACATGGCACGAAGAACATCAATTCTGGCAAATTCCACCAGAGAAAAAGAACACAGCTAAAAAAAACGACTTCCTGTGGGTTACTTCCTGGAAGTTCTAATGTTTTTTTAGTTAAAAAATAGTTATGTAAACGCCACCAAAAAAACCAAATCAGAAGCCATTTACTTCAACAGTAGCAAAAAAACAAAATTTGGACTGATGCCTATCAGAGAGTGAACCTGAAACCAAAATTGTTAGAGGATGAAAAGACTGTGTTTTACACAAAATCAGAGAGCCTTGGTGGTTCAGGGGCAAGAACGTGTGCCTCTGAAGCGAAGGGTACTGGGTTCGATCCCAGGGTTATCCTTTCACTTTTTCAGTACAAACTGTAACATTAACATCAACCGATGTTCTGGCATTGTATTTGAGCAAGTTAAATGTCTGCACGTTCCGCCCTTCGGAGGGGGCGAAAAGCCGTCGGTCCCGTGTCCATGCGATGTTGGACACGTTCACGATCCCTACCTTCCTTACAGAAAGGCAGGGGTTCGGCAAAATTTTCAGGATAGTGAGGTGAAACTGCTCCCTGTGATTGGCCATAGTCGCGGAAATAGGCCGACGTTAAAGAAACAAAAGACACACACATACACGCTTGTAAGAAATTGTTCCCAGATTGTATTTTAGATTATGTTCGGGTTACATTCACATTGTATTTTGAAATTAAATTTCATTTAAATTTGTTAATTGTTTCGGAAATTGTTAGCATTAGGTGCAAAAACTGCTTATAAATTTTTGTTAGATGTTAGATGAATTAGGAATTTAAACATAAGGAAAAGACAAGCTGTCTCATTTAAAAATATATATTTAATACAAAAATTTATAAAACACATTTGCACTTAAAGCAGTTTTTTAAAGCAAGAAAATTTTGTATTAAATGTTTTTATTATGTACCGGGGTCAAGATATTGACCGTCTAAATAGAGTTGGGACATACCCCGTATATAGGGAATTGGAACTTTTTAGTATCCAAAGTTCGACTTGGTCGTTTTATAATGAGTAAGTGTACCCAATCCAGTTGGACTGTTTAATTTTATAGTGGGTAATCTTGAAGTTATAATTTGCCTAATGCAAAGTTCGATTCTCTCATTTTACAGTTTGTTAGCATAAGGTTAGAAGAATT
Source organism: Tillus elongatus (assembly GCA_964006375.1). NCBI lineage: Eukaryota > Metazoa > Arthropoda > Insecta > Coleoptera > Cleridae > Tillus > Tillus elongatus. The sequence goes on from OZ023270.1 coordinate 78,313,132, forward strand.
TTCGGAAGTACAATGATCTTTTTCCCATTTTTAGTGAATTTTCGGAGAAAAAATTCACTAATGGGGAGAACGTGACTTTTGAATTTTAAAAACATGTCCTCAAACAAGCGATAATCAGAACCCCTAGAACCCAAAATTGGGGTCAGTTTAAATTATTGTATGTTTATGTATCACACCGATTACCCAAAAAACAATATGCGGATTTTGATTAAATTTAACAGGCAGCTTCCCTTTGTAAGTGGTTTAGACAAGTTGGTAGCCCGGGAAATCAGACTACTTTTCCGGGAAAATTTTGGGTTTTCTCTGCATGAATTTTTGTTTCTCCCAAATTAACAAAAAGCTATAGCAAATTTGGTATCTAGGTCTCTGTTATAAGAAATTACGCTGTATAACAAAATTTAGAACTCTAAGTAAAAAAAAGTTATAGGCATTTAACTCAAACATATTTTAGTGCCAGTATATGTTGCAGTAAGGCACAAGAAAAATATTTCTTAAACAAAACCTATTACAGGCAAATTAGTTTTCTTGGTACATAAAGAATTTTCATAAAAAAGTATCTAATTCGTTTCTACGAAAATTCGCTACCAGAACGCACTTACTGCGTCCAGAATATTTTATTTTTAGATCCAGTATTTTTTGTTGCTACCTAAGTATTTTAAATTATGAGTAAATCTCTGTAGACTTGCTTTTTGAAGATGTTGACTCTATTGTTTTCTTATTAGGGCTCTCAGATTTTAGACCACCAATGGAGTACTACAGCTAAATATACACTGAATGTTTTTTATATTTAACATCAACATTTAAGTATTTTGATTCTGTCCTAGAAATTGTAAGACATATTACAAAATATTTAAGAAACACACATACTTTAAGAAAAGGAAAGAGCCAGACTAAAAAAACCTTTTGGCGGGCATATTTCCAGAGAGATATGATCTTCACCTATTAAAAAAACCTATATATGATCCAGCTTATGATACAGCAGTTAAGTTTGTCATGTCAGCAAGATACACAGGATTCTCGTTTCACAAACTACTTAATAAAAAATACAAAAGTTCAGCAATATATTCTGAGTTAAGTAGTGGCCATCAATGTTTAGGATTTAAAAGTGTTTTGCAAGAGCGCATTTCAGTCCCTATAAACTTGTTCCCTGCATCTTTACCTACTGTGGTAAAAAGTACTGCAATTTACGAAATAAAGAGTGTTCTATTAAGTGGAATCTGAAATTAAATAGAACTCCCAAAGTAAGGAAATTATACTTATTGAAAATAAGTGTGTCACAATTTAATAGTCCTTAATTTCAGCAGGCTTGCTAACAGCTACGTAAAAAGTTTGTTAGGTAATCGAAACATTTGTCAGTACATTCCTATAAATACCAGCAACTCTGATGCCACTAAAATTTAAGAAAATATTTTTTCAGGACATAAATACACAATCATGCTATTCTACCGCATGACTGGTGTTTAGAATTTAAAAATGCATCTTGCCAGAGTATTAGTTTGTAAAACTTATAAATATATAGATTAACACAGCATTCAACTCTTAACAGAGATATGTACAGCGTCCCATTTCCTGGAACTGCTTTTGTTATCGGAGTTTTTCATACAATGCTACAAACATTTTTAATGAAATACCTGAACACATCATGGAAACCCCTGGATTATTTGCCATCTGCAGGAAATTCAGTGATTGCATTGTAAAGCTGAGAGCTAGGTAGGTCGGCTCTGGTATCTTTGAATGTATAGCATTTGTGCCAGGTTTTGCGTATCTTCAATCAATGTTGAAGCGAGCAAGTTCTTTTGGATGATGTGTTAAGTTTTCCATAGTTGTTGTGGAACATATAGGTAGATGCTTGCTTTGTTTTTCGTATAATAATCAGTTTTAGAAACCCATGTTGGTTCTTTTGCTGGTTACATGGAAGAACAACCTTTGACTGAATAATGACAGCACATTTTTACAGTTGTTTTATATATTTTGTTCTTATATAAAACGACACTATTATTATTATTATTATTATTATTATTATTATTATTATTATTATTATTATTATTATTATTATTATTATTATTATTATTATTATTATTATTATTATTATTATTATTATTATTATTATTATTATTATTATTATTATTATTACTCTTATATAATCATATAGAAAAAAATGTAAAAATGTACATTTAATAAAATTCTCACAATTATAATAAATTCCGATAACCGTCATAATTCCTCTTCGCTTCGTGTTATATGTTTCTTGGGCTGATGGTGCAGGTCGTGAAGAGTCGCCCATGGCGTTGTCCACTGCTGAGTGTATAAGTGGTTATATGTATACAGATCTCCGAAAAGATAGCAGTTTTCGTTTCGAAGGCTCGTTATTAAAGTTGTAGTGCCCCACGCGATCATACAAATTACTCAATGAAATAGCTGAAGAAACGGGAACTTCTCTTGGTCTTGTACAAAGAAAGAGGATCTTATCAACAGTCTCGTTGTTGCTGGGATCACCCAGAGTAATTTAATTCAACTTGCTGGGTCTCACTGATAAAGTGCTGCAAAGTGATTTATGTTATATTGTGTTGAAGAATTTTTCGTAGTTATATTTCATTCATAGAGCTTTGCCGTTGTCTTTCTTAGAATGCAGATCAGAAAAAGCACAAACTATAATTCTTATTGGTATAAAAATATATGTAAAGGTATATTTCTTAAACGGGCTTTTATTTAGGTGTTCTAAAACGAAAAAATTAGTATATTTTTTACAAGAGTATGCAGAACTGTGTTGTATATGAATACTTTGTTGAATCAATCCTTTTAAAAACTGATCGCGAGCGAAATTTGAACATTTAAATTGCTTGCAATTTTTGTAAAATCAAGTATGCTGCTCTCAGATTACCACAAGCATCAAATACGCACATTCATATATTTACTTGCTTATCAAATTGTACATTGTCTCACAAAGAAGGTGGGCTTGGACTTGTAATATGACATAATTTTTTTTACTAATATCCTTTTCTAAACTGCCAAATTGTCTTTCTCAGTGTCACTTTTCTAATTTATTTTTTTTCTGTATAATTTAAGTGTCTTAACAACTGAGGTCACTGGCACTAACGACACTTTAAGCAACTACATAACAAAATTATATATAAAATTAAGAACTATGAAATACATTTAAATACTATTACATATTATATAAATTAGACTGTTTTAAAGTCTCTCTTCGCGAAGACTGTCAGCTTTTTCATTGCCTTTGACCACCCGAGTGACCCGGCACCTAGATGAGGGTGACCTCATTCTACCCAGCCAGGTCGCTCGTCTCGTCTCGGCGTTCACTTTCCAGCCTCAAATTTACCCGTTGGGTACTTTGGGCTTAAGGGCTGCCTGGCTGTCTGTAGCTATGAGGATCAGGTTGTTGGTGTAGCCGCTCCTCTTGTTCTTCCACACACAATGCAGGATGGCGTACATTTCGGCTTGAAAGACCCTTACATGGGCTCCGAGGGAAATACTTTGACTTATCCTCGATCCTTCTGAATAAACACCTGCCCCCGTCCCACGCTTCCCGCCAAATCCCGTCCGTGAACCAGGCGAGTGCGTCTCGTGGTAAGCCCGCCATGCCTGCGACCGGGCATTTCCACTGTAAAATTGTTTTCCCTGCTGATTCGCGGGCTCGCGAAGTCTGACCTCATTTAAAGCATGGGTTCCTTTACGATCTCCTGAATGTTGCAGTCGCCCTTGCAGCCTGGATTCATCTTCAGTCTACCATTGCAGGCTAGTCTGTATAGTCCTAGCCTGGCCTCCCCAATGATAACTAAATGTAGGTGGCGGGGCAGATCCAGCAACACCTCCACGGCGGCTGTTGGGGTTGAAGTCATTGCCCTTGTGATGCCGAGGCAAGCCATCCTTTGGATTTTGCCTAGTTTTTGTTTGGCACTGGATTGTGTCACCTTAGGCCACCAGACCAGTGCCGCGTATGTTAACGATGGTCTGACCACCCTTGTGTACAGCCAGTGGGCCATACAAGATCTTAGTCCCCGCGTTTTTTCATATAGCCGCCTAGTGACGGCTAGGGTCATAACTGCCTTACGCAGTATTTTTTCAACACATTCCAGGTTAGCTTAGAGTCCAATACGACCTCAAGATATATTACCTCCCTGACCTTTTCGATGTTTCTACCGTATAGAGTGAGAGTTCTGTCACTCTCCCACTTCCTCCTCCTCGTAAACGGTATGACGGTGGCTTTCTCGGGGCTCACCCCGAGCCCTTGACCAACCGTCCACCTTTCCACTACTTTCAGTTCTGCCTGCATGCGCTCCCACACTGACTGTATAACCTTTCCTCGGACTATGATGACAATACTACCTTATAACTGTTTTAAGAAAATGTTTTGCCTTTCTTTTTTCTCTTTTAACATTTTATTCCCAGTGTTTACTTTTTTCTCTTTTTGCCACTTTTTCTTCTTATTATTTTTCTTTTCTTTTTCATAAATAGTGCTGCAAATTGAATCATAACTTCCAAATTGCTGTGATAATCTAGTCCCCCAGAAAGAATTTTTCATGAAATGTATTTGGGGTCGATAACTTGATTATAAAGAAAATTAGTATTTTACCTCCTCATCATCAGCTCAGACTTGCATTTGGCCAGAAATTGTCATATGTTTAGTAATATTCGTATTTCGCTACCATAAACTTCTGAAACGATATATTGCTCGATTTTTAATCGACAAGTGACAATTTTCTCCAACCGACCCCCTATTTATTGCCTTTCTTCTGAACCGATTTTACTCACAGACAATATGGATTGTCTTTTTTTAACAGCTACCTGCGTACCAAATTTGATGTTGATGGCTCCTCTTTTGAACAGCTACCTGATTTGATGTCGATGGCTCAATAAAATAATCTAACGTGATATTCTTTGAAAACTAAATTCATACTCCATCCACTCACATTCAACCCCTATCTCAATGTCATCACAGAATACTAGATGAGTGATGAAATTGACAGTTATCTAGAGTTTTCTAATTGAAAACTCTGAAACGTTATATTACTCGAGCTTTAACAAAAAAATGTCAATTTTCACCAAATCAACCCTCATTTTTCCCCTACTCTCAGAAGCGATTTGACCCACAAATAATCGAAACGGTTCGTTTCTAAGGTGCTATCTCTATAACAAATTTGAAGACGATATCCCAATTCGTTCGAAAGTCATCGTGTCTACTAGACAGACGTACAGACCGACAGACTGACAAAAAATAGTTCTGAAACCATGTATATGTTTTGAGGATTTTCACGCCATTTTGGAAAAACATTTCGAAGTTTGTGTTACCAATGCCATACTTCTACACGCCGCGTCATGACGATGTGGAAAGCACAACGAATATGTTAAATATAGGTACTGGGTTCGATCCCAGGCTACTCCTTTCCCCTTTTCAGTACAAACTGTAACATTGACATCAACCGAGGTTCTGGCATTGTATTTAAGCAAGTTGAATGTCTGCACGTTCCGCCCTTCGGAAGGGGCGTAAAGCCGTCGGTCCCGAGTTCATGCGATGTTGAGCACGTTAAATATCTCCACCATCCTTACAGAAAGGCAGGGGTTCGGCAAAATTTCCAGGATAGTGAGGATAGTGAAACTGCTCCCTGGCGTCGGTGATTGGCCATAGTAGCGGAAATAGGCCGACGTTAAAGAAACAAAAAACACACACAAACACATATTTCTTCTAGCGAGTTTGTATTGGATGACGGCACACACCTTATTGCATTCCACTCGTCGACCCCTTTCATTTGATACTCATATTAAAGGGGTCGTGAAGAAAATGGAAATTCCAAATCTTGCGGCGTCCGCCATATTGCGTTTAGAATGAGATTACATAATTCATCGTGTATTCGACTCGTCAAACCCTTTTTTCTAATACCCATATCAAGGGGCTTGTGAGGAAAAAGGTAATTCGCCATCCTGGGGCGTCCGCCATATTGGATTTAGAACAATATTAGATATACTTTATTGCATTGTCACCGGAATATACACGGCTGCCAAATTTCAAAGCTCTAGCTTAATTAGGACTAGTCAAAGTTTACATTGCAAGATTTGTCCCGGAGAGAGAAAGCGTTAAAACAAATAAAAGTGGTGTTGTGAGCGCTGTTGCGACGACAGGGCGACGTCGCCTTTAGGTTTTGATAATGAAGATATGTTTTATTAAATATTTGACTGGGATTTATTTTACGTAGCCTGTTTACTCAAGCAATTGCTCAACCGCATGCCTATTTAATTACAATAATAAATTAACAAAAATAAAATCGAGATACAAAGCAGCCCAGCGGTCTTAATTAATGTATTTCGCATATAAAAGAGACAGACAAAAGCGATGCGACCACAAACCGCATATTGAGAGAGCGAAGAGATCTCTTTAGTAAACAACAATCAGTTGGTGGTCATATTTGCAAAAGGACCGCCTAAACACAGGTGCTTATAGATTTGACAAGGACACAAAACAGACTGAAGAGGCCCGTCTTTGTACCGAACAATGGGATGGTTTTGTGTACGGGCTACCATCTACCACATCATCTGTATTATATGGATGAAGATGATGAGATGTTGATCGAGATGATGTTTTCAGTATGGTTAATGCCGTATAAGTACCTATATCGTCCTTTGTCCATGCCATAATGAAAACAGATTCGGCCACAATGGAGCGGCACCTTTGCCGAGATAATCCCGGCTCTATTTAACGGGTTTACAGACTAGTGATAGACTATATCAAAAAGCAAGGGTGTTGCAGATACTATACGGACAGTGTTCGATGAGAAACTTATTACACATCTCAAAAAGCAGCATATTTTTGTTATGGTTTTCATTGCATATATATATATATATATATATATATATATATATATATATATATATATATATATATATATATATATATATATATATACAGGGTGGCGCATTGAAAACGAAACAGACCGATTTGCGTCCAGATAAATTTTTTTAAGAAACGCTGAAACACGCCAATTTTAATATTGAAGGGGCACATGTTTTGACATAAAACTCAACTTTGTCACACCAACCCCTTAAGGGTGGTGATAACAACACTTATATATTAAATAGGGAACATGGGTCGAGTGTTACATCATTTGAAAGATCTTTCTTTTCTGAATTCAGCACAACAATTTTGTCAACTTGTTTAAAAATTATTCACAGTTGGAGTTGCAAGAACGCATTTCATTCAATGTGATAAGAAATGCACTAATTAGTCAATTTTTCGTTAAAAAAACTAAAAAACAAAACCAAACGTCCAAAAATGTTTATTCAGTTAAACAAGTGTTCAAATTGTTGACCACCAGCTTCCATACAAAAGTACAAATTTTGTTCAAAACGAGCTCTGACATTTTGGAGAATTTGTTGAGTTATTAGACGACATTCTTCAACAATGCGTCGTCGTAATTCTTCCAGAGACTCCGGTTCTGTTGCGTAAATTCTACTCTTTAAATGGCCCCATAGAAATAAGTGTAAAGGAGTTAAATACGGTGATCTAGGGGGCCACTCAATAGCACCTCTACTCCCAATCCATTGTCCTGGAAACTCTCTGTTCAAAAGCTCCCTAACACGTTGTGAAAAATGCGGAGGAGCTCCATCTTGTTGAAACACTAATTGATTTTCTTGATAGCGATAATCATTTTCAACAATGTCAATTAGTAGAGGGTAAACGATATCTTCTAGTAACTTCAAATACGTTTCGCCACTCAAATTTTCATCAAGAGAAATTGGTCCGATTAAACGGTATCTAAAAATTCCAGTCCAGACATTCAATTTATGTTGAGTTTGAGTGTGGACTTCGTGAAATTTTCTTGGATTATTATCTCCCCAATAACGACAATTATGACGATTGACTGTAGAGTTTAATAAAAAAGTACACTCGTCTGAAAAACAGATATTGAACAGAAAGTTCCCGTTATCAGCTATTCGTGCAGTCATAACTTCACAAAACTCCAGCCGCCGATCAAAATCATCTTCATTCAGTTGTACAAGATCAATTTTACGGGTAAAATTTATAATGCTTCAATATTCGCTGAATAGTTCTTCTTTTGATGTTTGAAACAGTGGCCAATTTTCTCGTGCTCAAAGTTTGGTCTGCAGCAATTTGTCCTAAAACTTCAATCTCACTAGTCTCATTTCTAACCGGAAATTCACGTTCAGGATCCCGTTTTTTGTTGGCTACTGAACCACTTTGTCGAAACTTTGCAACTAACTCCAAAATGTATTTTCTGTTAACGTGTTTGTTCGGATGTCGTTCATTAAACAAATTTGCGGTACTACTAATTACTAATACCAATTTTCAAACATATTCACTTTTTGTTTCTGTTCTAATGAAATATAGCCGTAAATCACGCTCTATAGCTTCAAGCCGAAAGCATTCCTATTCTCTAAATCCCTTGAATTCTTCAACACTCTTGGAAACTAGCAAAATCAGAATTGCTACAAAGTTCGTGGGAATATTTCAGTAAGCGCCACAACTTTGTGTTTATATTATTAATTCTATTTTTACACGTATTTCCAGCAGCATACAGTTTACTATTCAAATAAACAATTTGTAATAGTGTAAAACATTGCATGTGAGAGTTGTTGAATAGAAAATTACAACAACTTTGACGGCGATAACGAACATGAAAACTGATAACACTTTCGATTTTTACTGAACATAATTGAGTTCAGTTTGTTTCATTTTGTTCTACGTTGTTGTTTTATCTTTCGTGTCTATATATTACTCTTTGTACTTGTTTAGTTTTAATTAATCCGGAAATTATAAGCGATAAATAATGATGACGTGTTAAATTGTGTGGCAGTAAATAGCTGTTAACACTGTTAAAATTAAAATTGGCTTTTAATTAAATGCATGTGTTTGTTCTTTTTACTTAAATAAGGTTTTTAACGTTTACTGTATAACATTGTGAAAATCAACATTTATATAATCGTTTTGTTTTGTATTTAGATGCAAATTCCAAACGGATTTTCTAATGTAAAAAATATAAACTCGAGACCCTTAATAAAAATCCAATTTTTCAATGAAAAGTTAAGGAGCAAATTATTTGTTTATTATAAGTATCGAACGCTTCGTTTTATGGGAGTTGTTTCTATCAAAAAAACCTTTGTTTTATCGATCATCAAAAATAACTCCCAGGTTCCTTAATTTGTTCTATAGGTATTATATAAACATATCTGGAGAATGCATTCTTATTATTACTTTTGAAATCAAGTACGATCACCATCATTACCTAAAGGTGACGTGTTTTCGTTTTCGTCACCATAATCGCGATATGGGTCCCCAGAACCCGGACCCAAAGTAGATGGCGCTGTTGTGCAAAGAAACTTTTCAATCCCCAGATCATTGAAATAGGTTGTGTTTGATAATGAATTATATTTTTGATTAAATTTATTTCTATTCACAAGTTCCAAAAAATCAACCGTTTTTAGTGAAATTTCTTTAAAAAAAATTCACTAATGAGGAGCTCACGACTTTTGAATTTTGAAGAAAATTCTTCAAATGAGCGCTAATTAGGCCCCTAGAACACATAACCGGGGTCACTTTGAGTTTATATATATATATATATATATATATATATATATATATATATATATATATATATATATATATATATATATATATATATATATATATATATATATATACATATATGTATGTATGTATGTATCACACCGATAACTCAAAAAATAATGGACCGATTTTGATCAAATTTGGTGAGTACCTTGCTTTTGCAAGTGGCTTGGATAAGTTCGTTAACCAGGAAAATCTGCTTAGTTGAAATAGATTAGACAATGTTTTCTTCTAATTAGACACACGGATTCCCCCTATCAGTGACAGTTCTGAGCCAGCCTTAAATGTATGGAATTTAGACCACGAAATTATAATGCATGTTTGTAAGAAAATAAATTCAGGAGTCAGCAAGTGCGTTATGGTAGCGAGTTTTTATTGAATGCCTCAAATTTGAATAGCTCAATTTGCTATTAACCTATAAGGTTCGTTGGCCAGGAAACTAGTTTTTTCGGGAACATTTCAAGTTTATTTTCGAAATTTTTTGACTTGGATAAGTTTGTTAGCCAGAAAAATCGGCTCAGGCTGTCCCGGAAAATTTTGTGTTTTCTTTCGGAAAAAAATTAATTTTCCGGAAATCACAAAGTAAGGGCAACCAAATTTGGTACGTGTGTTTGTATTAAAGAGTGAACCATCTACCAAAATTTAGGTCTGTAGGCTTAAAGACAAAAAAATTATGGGCAGAAGAAAAAAAATTGGAGTTTTCTTCAAAACGTCAAAGTCGCGATTTGAAACGTCAAAATTTGCAACATTTAGGGAAAGAACCTAAAACAAATATGGATTAGGTAAGCAAAATATCACAAGAAGGGTGTTCTGCAAACCTTTAAGTTTCAGCTTCCATCGTCATTGTCCTTCATTTTACTAAAATGTTTACAGAAAACTCATATCAAATAGACCCTTTTTCTGATGCTTTGACTGTAGGTTTAGTTAAGTTGATGCTTTGGCTCTAAGTTTAGCTAAGTCAAAGGTTTGACGGTCTATAATTTTTAGCTAATTTTCAGACGAGCGCAAACTAGGCCTCCTAGAATCCATATCTGGGTTTACTTTCAGTTTTTATCTGCTTAGATATATACAGGGTGACGCATTTTTACGTTAAAGCTCAATATACAAGTTACGAGAAAAAATTGTATACGCTAATTATAGGGTGTCTTATGCTGCATCTTCTAAAAATATTTTGACAATCACAGGGTGGTACATAAGTCGTTGGTGGTCCCTATATTTGTTTTTTTCGAATATCCTTATATTATTACATTTTTGCATTTTTTATCGAAATATGATGCATGTTTGTAAGAAAAAAAAAAGTCGAGACACAGTAAGTGCGTTTTGGTAGCGAATTTTCATTATATCCTTCAAATTCCAATAACTCAATTTGCTATTAACGTAAGCTTTGTTGGCTAGGAAACCAACATTTTAAGTTTATTTTCGGATAATTATTGTACATTTTCAAACAATAAGTAATTTTGATAAAATATGGTACATTGTTTCCACTATATCGGCTATACCGGTAATCAGATTGATGCCTGCTTGGATCAGAGAGTCATATTTGCTATTAAAAAGATTTACATAAAAATGCACTTCCATAACGCACTTGCTGCATCCAGACTTTTTTAGATATTAGATATTAAGTGTAGCATCCCATACAAGATAAAAATCTTCATAATATTTTCAATACAAACACTTGACACTAGTTAGTTTTTGGAACATTTTAGATATTAAAATAGGTACTATTAAAACATAGCAGCTTTTTTTACTTACATTGGGAAATTCTTTCCAGAGGCCAAGTTCGTTGGTCAGTTCTGAGAGTCAAGTTTTCCCATGGAAAAGTGCAAATTTTCTGGTCGAAAATGCTACATCTCTGAAACTCGTCAATTAATTTTATAAAATTTAACTCATATATATTACCATTAACAGATTCAAGGTTTTTATATATATATATATATATATATATATATATATATATATATATATATATATATATATATAAACCTTGAATCTGTTAATGGTCATATATATGAGTTGAATTTTATAAAATTACCTGACGAGTTTCAGAGATGTAGCATTTTCGACCATTATATATATATATATATATATATATATATATATATATATATATATATATATATATATATATATATATATATATATATATATAATTTGGCTTTGTTTTATTGCAGTTCCTTGATAGATCTATTTTTTTACATTCAGGTGGCATAATTTTTTACTAATACGAAAATAATGCACACGAAAATGTCATGTCCGAACTACCGAACACGGTTTTGTTATTACCTACATTTTTTAATAATGTATCTTAGATTGCCTTTTGACAACTTAATAAATATTTGGTGTACAGTGAAAGAACACGGCCGAACAATTAATTATACTTGCATTCTTGTGCGCTGACAAGTTTATCTAAAACCTATATTTGCTTTCAACTGTTTTTAATTATTACACGTAAAGGGTAATTAAATATTACATTCAGTAGCTCACGGCTACTTATTCCGTTGTTCACAAAATTAATTCGTTATTGTTGTCTGAGAATTGAAATGTTTCATTTCTTAGAGTGACAAGCTGTTATTAAAAAACTAATAATTATATGTCTATCAGTTGATAAAACCTATCCAAATGGTTAAAGCTATACGAAACGAGTAATCGTTCAATAAATTCGACAAAGAAACGTTATTGTAGCATCGACTACTTTAAGAAAGGAAGACCCTTTTATTGATTATTGAAGTAACACCGTGTTAAATAAAGATGTATAATTTGTGGGTAAATAAAGATAGTAAGTGTAGAAAATATTTGCCTATGAGGAAATCGCGGCTACTTTTGGTTGGACATGGAAACCAAAATAAAAAACAAAAAGAAGTTGTTACGTTATGTAATAAACTTTATCCCAACCGATCTCCAATGTTGCAGTCATGTTTTCTAAGGTAATAAAGAATTACAGACAAATTGGAAGTATCTGAAACAACCACAGATCAGGTGTACCACAGGATATGGTGCCACATTAACCTTTTATTAGGCGTAGAAGAAAATCGTCAAAGATTTTGTAACGATTTGACAAGAGACCACAATGCTTCTGAGAGATCAATTCGCGGCATTCTCAGAAAATGTAGATTTCATCCATACAATGTCCATTTACCACAACAACTTAGTGAAGACTAGTTGGATTAAAAGGTGAAATTTTCTTAAGCTATATGAGTTATTCACGAAGAAAGTCCGAATTTTGTGGACAAAATATTAACCACCTTACGTTAGTTGCCAGGAATAACATAATAACCACTGGATCACAAAAGTTGACACTCAGCGATCCCAATATTTGGACAAATAATATCGACGATCAGTTACTAGAACCATTTTTGATTAAAATAATCTTGACAGCTTGGCATAAAAGTATTTAACTTTGTCTAGACAGTCCATCGTGCCAGCATTACCAAGTTTTAATGGTGATTATTAGCAGCTATACTTTCAACAAGATGAAGCACCGCCTCACTTTGCCGCCGAAGTTCGAAAATTCTTAAGTAACGTTTTTCCAAACAGATAAATTGGGCGTCGGAAAAACAGAGTGATGAGCTTGGTCACCTAATTTATATTCCTTGGATTTTTCCCATCGGTTCAATATAAAGTGTACAAAGAGCAGTGGAATGACTTAAATGACCTGGGTGCTCATCTTCTTGGTTCAGTGAGAGCAGTGATATAAAAAACATTTGCAGTTCTTAGACAATCGTTTTTAGAAAGATTAGCTTAGTTGTTTGAAAATAATTTTTGGCGCTGAAGTTTAAAAATTTTCAAATAACATATTTCCGAGCAGATAAATTGGGCATAGGAAAAATAGTGTTCAGCTTTGACACCTAATTTAAATCCATGCGACTTTTCCCCATCGGGTCACCTGAAATATATAGTTTACAAAAAGCAGTCGACTGGCTTAGGTGATCTATAGGCTCGTCATCTTGTTCAACAAGACTCGGGATAGGAAAAGCTTTTGGCAAAATTCTACCGTTGTGAGGAAGATTCCTGATACTTTTTGGGTCGCTTTCTCATTTTACATAAAACATGGGTACATTACTATGATCCAGAGATGAAGGAGCGATTGAAAGAGTCGCATGTCGGTTCTTTAGGACCCAAAATGTTCGAATGTCAGCTTCACTGTCAGCGAGGAAGGTGGCAGACGTCCTCCTCAAGCAATGGCCAGTGTACTGGGTGCATCTGGGAGTTTTAAGTAATCTGCAACTTTTTGGGGAATATTTGCGAAACTATTGACGCCAACTGGTTGTACTTACCCTGATTAAAGTAAATGAAAAATATATTGTGTTTAACTTGTTTGTGTCTCAATTGTGAATACTTGTGCACTGTAAATTTCATATCCGTTACACTCTGATTCTACGGTAAATACACGTTTCATTCTAGTTTTGGTATCATGTAAAGTTATAACCAAAATTTTCCCAGTATCTTCTATAACTTCTAGGTTAAGCTGTACAATTGTGTACGCCAATAGCCGACATGCCCGATATAAACCAAATATCAATACCACTTTCATCAATAAGAAGTTATCGCCTGGAGCCTGTTGAAAAAACTTTTCTTACTTACGTTTTCCATAGTCAATTTTTTTTATTTCTTTGCTTTGTGTACTTTTCAACATAGAATACGTAGACCATAAACTGAATGCCTTAAGAGTTTTTTTTAAGTAATAAAAGACATTGTATGAAAAATACTAAAATATCTATAAACATAGCTTACCTTCCCACAAAAATACGCTAGTATTACACTTTCATCAGTTCTTACTACGTTTTTTTCATCCTTCAATTACAAAACACTTCATATACCTTCTCGTATTTTTCCTTAGACTTTAAAGGAAGTAAGCTGGAAGACGCTCCTTAAACGGCATTTACAATGTCTTCAGCACAATTTTCTAATATATTTTCAGTAGCAAGACTCATTTTTATAATTAATGTGTAACTGAAACCCAATTCACAAATAAGCAAAGCCGTGTCAGGTTACTAGATAATGGAAATCATACACAGGTACCTACTATGAGGTTTTTAAAATTTCTAACTTTATAATGCTTTTATATCTATGATTATTTGCCTACAATTACTAACACAAAATGCGAAAAAAACATATAAACAAACCTCGTAAGAAAAGCAGTTTTGCTAAACATGTATAACTTTTAAGTTAATCGCTCGCTGCGCTCGCTTGTACTCAAAAGCTATATTCGTTTAGTATTAGAATTTTAATTCTCTAAACTTGTCGTTTAATATGCTATTACAGATATTCAAATCTGATAATACATCACAAGCTATGATACCAAAGGAGATTCCCACATGGTATATTATTTTTGAGGGCAACAAGCGGCACTTAAAAATTACGAGGCTTTAGAATCCTAACTTGAATTAGTAACCTATAATTGATACTCCAACGGTCAAGACAAAAAAATAATAAAGGAAGTAATTTGCGAAATTTAAAATTATTGGTTATACTCTGCCTGAGAGAACCATTTTAGAACTTAAGAAATAATTTAAAAAATATGCCAGGAACATTTTACAACATCCAAATAAATAAAAACGGACCTATTAGTAAATGAGTTACATATCTAATTGTTTTTAACCACCACCTCAACCTGTCTTTATGTTGTTAAGTCCTGAATCTGAAATGAGCGGATGGCGCCTATTTTTAATTTAACTCGTCAACCTTTTGTTTTTTATTACCTTCAGCTCCTCTCGCATTTGGTCGAGGACCCAAGGTTTATTAAGAATTGCCGTAGACTCTAAAACAACATCAGTTTTTATATGAATAAATTTAATTAAAGGTCAATATTTGACGTTTTTTCATTTCCACTCATTTTCTACTAATCAACACTGCATGAAAGATGTTTAATTTATATTTATATTATGTTAAAAGAGGCAATGTATATGCGTTTGGAAAACATAAAAGGTAAACTTGGATGCCTTAATAGAAATAAATAAAATTATAACAACCATTTTATCACCTCTTCTTTGTCTCAAGTAATAACCTTAAACATTCTTCAGTGTCGTTAATTTTAATTCAAGGGTTTGGGCTGGTGTGGCTTTAAATATAGGTACTACCTTACAAAATAAAGTATAATAATAATAATAATAATATCAATAATAATAAATAATGGTAAAATGACACACAGTCTTTTCGAGGCAATCAATAAACATAATTGCTGGTAAAAAGAAAATTAATTATTGATTTATTTTATCTCAATTCCTTTAATAATTTTTGGTACTGGTCTGCTCGAAACCCTTATACAGGTGCACAAAGTATCCTTGTATATATATATATATATATATATATATATATATATATATATATATATATATATATATATATATATATATATATATATGTATATATGTATATATATATATATATATATATATATATATATATATATATATATATGTATATATGTATATATATATATATATATATATATATATATATATATATATATATATATATATATATATATATATATATATACATACCACAACCACAAACGATCTTTTAAAATCGTCAGCCCTGCCACTATATTCCTATAAGGAAATATACGAATAATATAAAAATAGATATATCAAAAATATTACTGGAAAAATACTACTTTCGCTCTTATTTGAGCTACTCAGTGTGTTATACCAGCAATGATCAAAACATTTTTTTGTTGGATACAGGAGGGAGAAATGCTGCATGCAGACCTAATTCACAACACCGAAGTGCGTGGGAGTTTTGAGGTACTGTGAGACTCCTACTCGCTAAAACTCCCTCCCAAGGAGTACCGGACCTTAGTCAATACCTCCGTCGGAAAGATTTCACACAATGACGTTTGGGTTTGAATGTTTCCATTCTGTTTTTGCCGCGGGGGCGTTAGCGGGTAAGTATAAGCTTTGGACGCTTATGCTTATGTCAAAGTTGCTCATTGTAGTCGGTGGCACTACGGAGAAAAGCATTTGGGTGAGAAGCGGCTTTTGCGAACTGAGTTGTGGATAGTTGAGTTATAAACTCAAGTATCCAAGGCATTTCCAGATCAGAGTGAATCTGACTGTTTCTGACAAACCATGGCGCTCCGGTAACCATTCTCAGAATTGTATTCCGGATGATTTGAAGGGTCTTGATGTGTGTTGCGGCCGCGGTGGCCCATGATGACGTTGTACATGAGCAATTCCTGGACAATTTGGAATTTCTATTTAGAAGTGGGAACAGCTTTGAGATGAACATCGAAGCTTTTCGTCGGGCGTGTTGGATATGGGGGCGCCATGTTAAGTGTTTGTCGAGGAAAACCCCGAGGTATTTGGCGGAATCTTGCCAGGGAATTAGACGGTTGTCTAACGATACGTGTTCGTGAGGTGTGTGTCTCCTCTTGGAAAATAGGACTGCTGAACATTTATCGGGGTTTATGGATAGACAGAATTTCCTATACCAGCGTTGCAGCTCGACTACGGCGGTCTGAAGTCGTTCGGTTATTATCCTCGGCAGGATGGAGCTACTGAGGATGGTAGTGTCGTCTGCGTACAGTGAGTATGTCACGTTTAGGGGCGCTGTCTGAATATCTGCGACAAATATATTGTACAGCAAAGGGGAGATAGGAGAACCCTGCGGGAGACCAGCCGTGGCTGAGTACGTTCTAGATCTGGCTCCCAGATCATTGACCTGGAACTTCCTCTGTTGCAGGTATGACCTGATTATCAGAATCAAGGGGAGGGGATAATTAAATGATAGAAGTTTATTTAGGAGGCCCGCATGCCAAACCCTATCGAAGGCTTGAGCAATGTCAAGAAATATTGCACCAGTTGACTTGTTTTTATTACATCCTTGGGTGATGTTTTCCACCACACGAAGGACTTGGTCTGTGGTGGAGTGCTGGTGTTTGAAACCGAATTGCTCGTCTGGGAAGATATCATTTTCTGAGGCGAATGAAGAAGCTAGCCTTTCCTTAATCAGTTTTTCGGCGATTTTGCCGATGACTGGTAGTAGGCTAATGGCCCTGTAGTTCTGAGGGAACAGCGGATCTTTGCTGCGCTTCGAGATGTTGATAATATCGGCAAGTTTCCACATGGAAGGAAAATGTTGAAATCGCAGCATGGCATTCATAATCGTAACTATGAATACCACGGCTTTGCGGGGGAGGTTTTTCTTTGATAAATAACTTGGATAGTTCCATTAGCCAAAAAAATCCGACTAGTTTTCGGGGAATATGTTGGGTTTACTTTTGGAAAATTTCTGTATCTTCGAAAATAACAAAGATATTTTAACCAAATCTGGTACGCAAGTTACTCATAAATATATAGGGTATGCCATGCTCTGAAATTTAGCTTTCTATAACTTTAAGGAAAACAAGGTAATAACCATTTAAAGAAAAAATCGGTCGCACTAAAGGTCAAAGAAGGTGAAAGTACGAAAATAATATTGTAATTAACAAAATATTTTGCATATTGCAGACAAAGATTCAGTTTTTTTTTTTGTCGCAAAAAGGTTGAAAAGTACCAAAATTATATGATTTTTGTTCTGGAAACATCAAACCTGCTATTTAAAAGATCAAAAATGGCGAGTTTTAAACAAACATTTCTAAACTAAGGCGGGTTTTTGATAATAAATATAGCAAGAAGTGTGCCTAGCAGGGTCTTACATTTCTGTTTCAATAGATGTTGTTCTTCGTTTTACTAAAATAGTTGTGGAAAATATATTTGAAACAATGTCCTCTGCGATCTTATAGCAGCAGTTTAAATTATAGAGTTTATGACTTAAATGTGTTATAATTTTTTATGTAACATAAAAATTTAAACAAGTTCTATCTTCAGTCAATAAGTCGATAAGTGAACAAACTACATGGAACGGTTAGTACAATTCAAATGCAGCAAGTGCGTTATGGTGGCGCATTTTGATAAACTTTTTTCAGATTTTATGTGTGTTTTCTTTCTTTAACGTCGGCCTATATCCGCGACTATGGCCAATCACCGACGCCAGGGAGCACTTTCACCTCACTATCCTGGAAATTTTGCCAAACCCCTACATTTCTGTAAGGAGGGTAGGGATCATTAACGTGCCCAACATCGCATGGACACGAGACTGACGTATTTACGCCCCCTCCAAAGGGCGAAACGTGTAGCCATTCAACTTGCTTAAATACAATGCCACAACCTCGGTTGATGTTAATGTTACGGTGTGTACTGAAAAAGTGAAAGGAGAACCCTGGGATCGAACCCAGTACGCTTCGGTTCAGAGGCACACGTTCTTACCACTGAACCACCGAAGCTCTTTTTTAAGATTTTAATAAACTAATTTTCACTTAATCCATTGGAATTTGATTTTGATATGAAATAAAAACTTTGTAAAGGCAACACGTGTGCGGAATTTCATCAAGCAAAATGTAGCCTTTTCGGAGATTCCATTACTTTTAAAGATTTTTTCGTTTTAAAATGTTTTTATGAACTTTTTTTTTCAATTTTAACAACACACTACGAGGGCTTATAGCCTAAATACTATCGTACCGTGGGTGTTGACAAGGAGGAAAGAGGCAACTTGTTAATTCTGGACTTGATGGTTTGGAGGTTCGGAGGAGAAGGAAAAACATGTGCCGGCAACTTGGAAGTTCTCGGGACAAAAGAGCGGACATAACAAGATGTTCTATGTCTGGTGACCTGGACAGTAAAAGGATACATTCGCTCTGTTCCCCTGGTGGATCTATTGGGGGCAGCAGGGGGGAACTATGGAGGAAAGCTCCTCTGAGCAGTGCCCGTGCAGATATCTATAAAAGAGAGAGAGGTCACCAACGGCACGTCGGTGGGAAAGGGATGGCAACTTTTGGGTGAGGGTAGGGTCACCTATGAGACGTATAGCTCTCTTTCGAATGGAGTCTAGGATAGAGAGTGTAGAAGCGGCAGCTGCACCCCAGATGTGGGAGCAGTATTCGAGGTTTGGCCTTATTTGTGAAGTATATAAGGTATAGAGATTAGCTGGTGAAAAGTATTTGTCAGCCCGGAAGAGGCAACCTAATTTTTTAGCAGCCGCTTCTGCAATTGATGTGACATGTTGGTGCCAATTAAGATTTCGATCCACAGAAATGCCAACAAGAGAAAAGGACTCATTACTTTGAATAACTTGGTTGTTCATTGTGATGGGTCTAGGGCTGGTGTATCTCTTATGAGAAAGAAAGCAATACTGAGATTTGGTGGGGCTGAATTGTACAAGATTTATACTTCCCCAGTCCAATACTTTTTGGAGATCCACGGAGACAGCAGCCTCCATGAGTCTGCGATCCTCATCTAATTGTGCTAAAGAGACAGGCTTAAAATATTGTATATTTGAATGGAGGGTGCTGTCGTCCGCGTAACTGTGAACTGGGTTGGATGTGCTAGAGAGGAGGTCATTGATGTGGAGAAGAAACAAAGTAGGGGCTAGAGCTGAACCTTGAGGAACTCCTGAATTAATTGGATACAGTTTAGATGAATGGCCATCCACCACAACAGAAATGCTCCTTTTGGAGAGGAAATTTGCTGTCCAGGTACAAAGTTTTGGTGGTAGGCCATAGGACGGAAGTTTATTAAGCAGCGCTGCGTGCCAGACCTGATCGAATGTTTTGGATATGTCTAGTGCAACAATCTGAGATTCACCGTGTAGTTCCATAGTCTTGTTCCAAGAATGGGTGACAAAGGAAAGGAGGTCGGCAGTCGATCTGTGCTGACGGAACACATACTGCCTGTCGTGGATTAGACTGTGTTTTTCAAGACATTTTAGTAATTCGGTGTGTATATACTTTTCCATCACTTTAGAGACGACTGAACGGAGAGAAATAGGCCTGTAGTTGCTACTATAACGCACTTGCTGCGTCCAGACTTTTTTGTATTGCACAATGTCCACTTAATGAATAAATATATTAATACGGATACGGATAAAAACGACACGCAAAACATTTGATGGTTAAGCTTACATATGAGTTTGTTGAATTTCATTAATATTATATTGATATGAATATCTCGGAATGTATAATGTATTTCTGCTTGTACATTTATCATCTCTAATCTATTACCGCAAATTTTGTAACACGTTTATGGTCATATTGAATCAATTTGTAGCATTCAATGGTCACAACCACAAGGCAGATATCCTATAACATGGTTGTAATACCTAAGAACTAGACTTGGTAATAGATACTTATTTATTATACCACAACTTCTTGTCTAGGTCTCGAGCTAAGCTGAACATCCGCTTTTATATGGATGTCTCTTATTTTAGATTACCTGCATTAGCTTTATTACCACCGCAGGCCTGAAGTGCCAATGGAAACGAAACTACAGTGAAAACATCAGGAAGTAAAATGTTACAATAATAAAACACCACTAAAATAATAACATATATTATCTCTTTAAAAACGAAACAATATTTCCAAAAATAAAACACGTAAATGAGGGTGGAAAAATTAAGAAAAATAATACGCCACTTGGAGCATTATTTCTCTAGGCAAACGTCACAACTCTGTAGTTTTTGTGTATCGCATCCACTGCAAACTCAATGCAGCCAACAACTGCACATTGTGCAACGGGACCACACTTCACCTCTTTTCCCAATTTCCCCAAAAATGTAACTAGTCTCATCTTGGTTTCCAAGAGCTCCTTTCTCCTCAAAATCTTCCACCTAGTCACTTTCTAAGATTTTTTAAAAATTTCCTGTTGAATCCTGTCTTTTGCTACATTACCAATTTAGAATCCGTGACCTGCTTTACTTGTTTTTGTCTTTTTTTTCTTGCTTATTGTTCCAGTGTTTGCTTTATTGAAGTATCTGCCAAATTATAAACGTAGCAGTTATTTTTCCTTATTAATCGCCATTATGATTTCGTTTTAGTCAATCTAATCAAACCGGCTTAAGTGAATTTTTATTTAAAAAAATCACTAATAGAGAGGTATCGATGGTGAGAATTTTTTTTTCAAATATATATGTATATATATATATATATATATATATATATATATATATATATATATATATATATATATATATATATATGTATGTATGTAAGTATGTATGTATGTGTGTATATAGTCTGACCAGTAAGGTTAATATGGTTGAATATTGTTTTGCTCGGTTGGTGCATTTCCTCTTGCTAGTAGTACCGCTGGTTAATGGAACTGATAGCAGACTCTTCAAAGATACTGAAGAGAGACTGACTTGCATAGAATCTTCCAAGTCTTCGCCTCTATGAGTCTGTATCTCAGAGAAAGATTTTGACCTAAAAATGCAACTAATAAAATATCCTGTAAAATGTTGAAAATTGGTTCATAAAATCATGCTTAGCTCTGAGCTAATTAGAGCGAAACCGGTCTGCGGTTCTAATTATGGTAAGAATACATCTAGCCTTACTTAGAAATTTGAATTTTGGTGCGTAGGATACGCTTAATAGTACTACATTTGGTAAAAATCCGCCCATTATTTTTTTAGTTACCGGTTATATATATATATATATATATATATATATATATATATATATATATATATATATATATATATATAAATTTAACCTGACCCTGGATATGTGTTCTAGGGAAGTCGCGCTCTGCTTGAATTTTTCCTACGAAATTGCACTAAAAATGCAGGTTTCAAGAAGTGCTTGATTTCGATATTTCAAGTAGTTAACAATCCTTGTAGATTTTTTTGCATTTTGTGAGGTGTGCTAGGCCACAACGTCGGCTACATTAGCGTCTTTTAATATATCATCTCCTAAGACAATAAAACATCTTTAGAGGAGATAAACCTCATAATAAAACGGCAGTATCATGTACAGTGTTCTAAGCCTCAGGGTGCCAACCTTTTGTGAGCGATGCAAGCCGCTTTTCAGTTAAAACACTAAAACTTGACTTTTTAAATTATTTATGGCTAAAGCTCGTTACTTGTCGTCACCGAAACACATTAGAACAGAAGGAACAAGGCAGATTTCGTCGTCTTTTGTCTTTTGTTACGTGTACCTGGCCATCGTGTGTCTAGGAGACCTTAAAGTTTTATGGACCTAAAGGTGGTCTCTTTCTCTCTTTTACTGTCCATCTCGTTCCAGCTGTTCTAGCTGGCGCTGAAAAACAATAGAATAGCAGGTTGGTTGTGAAATGTAAACAACAGAAACGAGGGTGCTTTTTTCATTATTCATTTGTTTATTTCTAACAGGAAAGTAATTATGTTTGTCATAGGGATTTATGTATTAGGTTTGGATTAGTATCTTAAAAAATTCATATTCTTTGCTTTTAGGATTTCTGTGATGCTTTACAAAATGAATAACATCGAGGAATATTTTGTATTGGTTCCACACTACCAATAAGTTTAATTTTGCGTCATATATGTGATACTAGACTCCACCATGTGTCCAATATCAAAAATATTAACTATTAGAAGAACATCGACCAGATACTCTGCTAAATTATAAAGTTTTTGTCATTGTACTGGGGTTAATACCAGGAAGATAAAATAAAATATACCTTCTCAGAAAATAAAAGATTCAGAGAGAAAAGTTTGGGCGCAGCAAGTGCGTTACGGTAGTGAATTTTCATAGAAATAATCTACACTTCTTATTATATATATACAGTCTGAAGTTAAAGTTGGGAACATAATTCATTAATGCGTTTTTCAATTTCAAGAAAAACGCTCAAAGAGATCAAGTTTATCTTCTCAACTGTCAACTTATAACGTAAAAATTACATTTATGATGTAACCTATTTCTGAATGATGACGTCATCATAAGTTTTTTTAAAATGACAACCCTATTTTTTGCTGTTCTTTCATACACCTGCTTACTACTTAAATGGTTTCTGGCATAACCGGAGAAATGCGTCGCCCTGTATATATGTAAACAGATAAAAACCGAAACTAACCCCGGATATGTGTTCTAGGTGGCCTAGTTCGTCATCTGAAGAAATTTTTTCTTATTCAAAAGTCATGATCTTCTCAACAGTGAATTTTTTCTACGAAATATTCACTAAAAGACAACGTTTTCTGTTGACATAATATGCACTTTTAACCGCTACACTTCCTTATCTAAGACTTATCGAAATATTTTTCTTTCGGTAATTGCCTTTTTTGTGAAAACCTTTATCACGCTTCTTTGCTCTAGTTTTTGAACGTGGGTTTATATCCGCGACTATGGCCCATCACCCACGCCAAGGAGCAGTTTCACCTCACTATCCTGGAAATTTTGCTGAACCCCTGTTTTCTGTAAAGGAGGTGAAGATATGTTACGTAATCAATATCATATGGTACACGGGACGTTGGCTTTACGACTAAAATTGTAGTTTTCAGTTAATCGAAAATTAAGTTATTAGAATTCAATTTTTTTAGTTAGTTACCATATCGCATTTACTGTGTCAAAATTTGTAATAAATACTTTCTTGAGAAGAATCTGTGTAATTCATTTATCAAGGGACAAAATACATACAAATTTTCGAACTACAAATTTTGTTTGTTTATTTATTTATTTGATTAGAAATTCACCTGAACCGAAGGGTTATTAGTGGAAGGTATTATTTTCAACAAGAAAAACTTATCCACGTTACAAAAAATTACAACACTACAAATAACTGCTCTATTAGATTGTTGAAACAACATTTCGGCCCAATGGCTTGTTCAGAGGGAATTCCATGGGTAAGTTTTTTTTGGTTGGAGAGTGGACACTATCATAAAATTTCTGACAGTCTGGTTTACCAAGTGAAGTTTGGAACCTGTGATGAGCACTGATAAGTACACTTGAAGAACACAAATCACCATAACACAATTATAAAGACCTGACGATCGTGTCTCCAGCAAAGTTAGCGTCATTAGAGGATGAAAAATTCTTCTGTCTGGTTTACATCACAGAGAACACATACTGGTGGCAGATCATTTTTTAGAAGGTGTCTATGAGTAGGTTCGGTGTGACCTAGCCTTTATCAATATTTATAAGGACTTGGCATGGCTATTCAGCATTGTTTAGCCACATGGTTTTTCACTCACTAAACACTGTTTGTTTCAGTTATTCACGCTACCTATTAAGAATTGGTTCACTAGTAGCATCCTTCACACTGATCGCTTGAGGGGATTAGTATTCAGCTTTTTCATTTCCATGAATTCCGATATGTGACAGCATCCAGACAAAAATTACCTACATCTTTACCTACAGCTTGTGACTTATGCAATTCTTCCTTGATTTCCATTGTGTTGTGTTCCAATCTTTGTAAACATTTTTCCTAACAGTCCTGAGCCCAGCACTCTCCATATTACCCTGTCACCTCCCTTAAAGCACACAGCAGCCACCAAAAAGCTCAGGTGACTGACATTGGTGCCAATGGGACAAGTGTCATCTAGTGGAAACAACACAGAAGTTCAGCTAGATGGTATGCAAGAACTATCGTTATCCAGCCTTCAGTAATCGGTTGTCATACTGAGCATAATAGTTGATTACGTGGTAGTTATAGGAAACTTAACGTCCTCGTCTTGCGGTGAAGAGGCATCGTGGAAAGATCGGCTGACTCGGGACCCGTAATCAATACTTGTTTATCATCAAGACATCGAAATCGACGTTTGTCACCTAGACCGGTGGACAGGTCACTGAACCACGTTGTAGGAAGAGCCAGTCTTCCGACGAGCGACTGACCCGTAATTAGAAATCCATTCGACCGCGTGCAAGCGGCACCAACAAATACGATTTTGTCACCTAGACAACTTCTCCCCCCTTGGACGACGTCCTAAATACCATCGATATCCTCCACGTGCTGGTTATGGCAACCTGCCGACATTTGTTAGTCACTTTTCCTTGTAGTAATCAGTATTGGATCACAAATCAACCATTATTTTTATGTGTAAATGTCCAGTATTCATATTGTTATTTTAATGCCACATGTATTCATTATAACTATGCACACACAAAGAACAATTCCTCTGCTCCTTTTTGAGTTATCTTAACGGAGTAACTTGAACCTCCATTCTAGTTAACCAATCTAATTTACTCATTTTAATTTAATTTAAACATTTTGATCCGGTCGATCCAATCTGAACAAACCATTTGGCCTCAACGAGCCGAATGTGAACAAATTACATTGCAGTGCTATGTTTAGTGAATTTTTATTTTAAAAAAATCACTAATAGAGAGGTATCGATGGTGAGACTTTGCAAAAATTTTTGCAAATGAGCGCGAACTAGGACCCCTAGAACCCATATCCGGGGTCACTTTCCATTTTTATATGTTTATATATATATATATATATATATATATATATATATATATATATATATATATATATATATATATATATATATATATATATGTGTGTGTGTGTGTGTGTATCTGTCTGGTAACTCAAAAAATAATTAACCGATTTCGATGAAACTTGGCAAGTGCCTTTTTTTATTAATGGCTTGGACGATTTCGTTAGCCAGAAAAATCGGACGGGGTTTTCCGGGAAAATTTTGAGTTTTCTTTCAAAAAAAATTTTTTTTCTCCGAAAGTAACAAAGCTGTTTTAATGAAATTTACTATATATGTTGCCTTGGGAGAGATCTTACTACGTACTGCAATTCAACTTTCTGAGTTTATAAAAAATTGAGTTATTCAAATTTTCTTTCGAAAATTTTTTTTCTCCGAAAATTACAAAGTTATTTCAATGAAATTTGGTAAATATCTTGCGTTAGGAGAGACCTTACTACACACCAAAATTAAACTCTCTAAGTTTCTAGAAAATTGAGTTATTCAAATTTGAAGCATTTAATATTTAACATAAAGTTTTTACCACAGAAATCGTAGAAACGACGAGACGATTTTTACGTCTCTAGTATCAGGATCACATGAGCGGATAGGCAGTGGCAGTGTAAAACTAATGTTGTACATGCTAGCTTGTTATTCTGCAGATGATGTTTTCAATTTGTTTTCAACATATGGTGAATGTAACAGAAGAGTTGAGACAACAGTTCGAACATTTAACAACAGATTCCTTTATTTGGCTCCAATGAATAGAACAAAATTCAGCAGAATTAAAAGTAAGTCGTCAAGTCATGGAATAATACTGACACGACGCGTTGTTAATGTTTCAAAATTAACGACAATGAAATGAATGAAATTATAGTTCTTGCATATTTTGAAGCATGTCTACCAACTTCGATAAGAAGTAGGTCTCAAGATTTGGGTTTATCTATCTGGGCAATTCACGGAATATTGAGAAAGCACAATGTGCGTAATTAGTGAATTTTTATTTTAAAAAAGTCACTAATAGAGAGGTATCGATGGTGAGACTTTGCAAAAATTCTTTCAAATGAGTGCGAACTAGGACCCCTAAAACCCAGATCCGGGGTCAGTTTCAATTTTTATATGTTTATATATATATATATATATATATATATATATATATATATATATATATATATATATATATCCGTCTGATAACTCAAAAAATAATTAACCGATTTCGATGAAACTTGGCAAGTGCCTTTCTTTTATAAATGGCTTGCATAAGTTCGTTAGTCAGAAAAATCGGACGGGGTTTTCCGGGAACATTTTGAGTTTTCTTCCGAAAGTAACAAAGCTGTTTTAATGAAATTTACTGTATATGTTGCCTCAGGAGAGATCTTACTACGTACCAAAATTCAACTTTCTAAGTTTAGAGAAAATTGAGTTATTCAAATTTTAAATTTTCTTTCGAAAAAAAAAATTTTTCTCCGAAAATTACAAAGTTATTTTAATGAAATTTTGTGGATATCTTGCCTTAGGAAAAAACTTACTAAGTATCAAAACTAAACTCTCTAAGTTTATATAAAATGGAGTTATTTAAATTTGAAGCATTTAATAAAAATTCACTACCATAACGCACTTGCTGCGTCCCGAGTTTTTGAACATAGGTTTTCAATACTTTGCAAAGAACTTTGAGAGTCAGTTAAAATTACACACATTGTCGTGTTTGAAGAATTGATTATCAACACAGTGCATAAAGTTCAGCTGTATAACTGGAGAAGAAATGTATATTTTTGGGTCCCTGTTCTGTTCTGTATATTTTTACTCAATAAGGTGGGTTTGAAGCATCTGTATATGACTTTTATAAGTCTCTAAGATTTTATTTAGGTTTTGTCTAATCAACTCATTGTTTGTGTGGTGTTTTTTGAATGAAGTTAGGATTGTAATTTTAGGTAGTCATGATAAGAAAAGTGTCTAAATAATTTGTACAACAAAGATTTCACTGTCCGCAACCATAAAACGAACCTATCAATCAAATAAAACAAACACCCTGATAAAGTGTCAGAAATTTATCGCTGTTTATGTGTATGTCTTTAACACTAGAAGGATTTATTTCTCTAAAGTTATAATAATAATAATTGGATTATAACAGTAATTAATAGTTATGTTCGTCTGGTGTGCTTTTGTAGATGCCGAAATGACATTTATTCAAATTCTATATATAGCAGCGTTTCTACGGTTGACCTGACGCCATCAATACGTTATATTGTAATCAATGTGTCACTTTCTATAATTATTATTTATCAATATATCATTAGTGAATATGAAAATCATCGAGTAACTGTCGCCGTACAGAAATCTTAATTAAACTGGGACAAAACAAATTTCTAATTTTAAAATTTGGTCATTAAAACCATACGCTAGATTTGCGGAGCCAGAAAAATCTCGGGACGCAGCAAGTGCGTTATGGTAGTGAATTTTCATAAAAATGTTTTTATTGCAAATATATGTGTTTTCTTTTTAAGAAAGCAGACATCAATTTTGGTTACCAGTATAACCTATATAGAAAAAGCAGGCATCAAATTTGATTACCAGTATAACATATATAGTAAAAACAATGTGCCATGTTTCATCAAAATAACTTGATTGTTTGAAAACGTACAGAAATTTCCAAAAGTAAACCAAAAGTGTTACTGAAAAAATCCGTTTCCTGGTCAACCTTATAGGTTAATAGCAAATTGAGCTTTTCAAATATGAAGCATTTAATCAAAATTCGCAACCACAACGCACTTGCTGCCTCCAGAATTTCTTAACTTACAAACATGCATTATATTTCGATGGAAAATGCAAAAAAATAAGGCGTTTTCGACAAAAAAATTTATTTGTATCACCAACGACTTATGGGCCACCTTGTGATTGTCGCAATAATTTTTTATGATGTAGCTCAAAACACCGTATAATTAATGTATACAATATTTTTTCATAACTTGTATAATAACGAATATATTGAGCTTTATTGATTTTTTACGAAAATTCGACAAAAATTATATACCATTAAACAATAAACTCTATAGCTAAGGCTACTGCCAAGCATCAGAGAAAGGGTCTATTAGAAATGAATTTTCTGGAAATATTTTAGTAAAATGAAGGACAATGACTGTTGAAACTAAGAGTTCGGTGTATGTAAAACATTCTTCTTGAGACATTTTCTTTCCATAGATCGTATTAGATTCAAGTTATTTGCCTAAATGTTGCGAATTTTGACGTTTTCAATTGTCACTTTGACGTTTTGAGGAAACCCCCATTTTATTTTTCTTTAAATGCCCATAACTTTTTTGTCTTTTGACCTACAGAGCTAAATTTTGGTAAGTGGCACACCTATAACGATATAAACCAGCTTACCAAATTTGGTTGCCCTTACTTTGTTAATTTTGGAGATATAAATATTTTGCGAAAGAAAACACAAATTTTTCCGGGAAAACCTCGGCGGATTTTCCTGGCTAACAAAATTATCCAAGCGACTTGCGAAAGGAATGTACTCACCAATTTTGACGTTTAAAATCGCAATTTTGACGTTTTGAGGAAAATCCAAATTTATTTTTCTTTGAATGCCTGTAACTTTTTTATCCTTTAACCTACGGAGCTAAATTTTGGTAGGTAACTTGCCTATAATGAAATAAATCCGCATATGAAATTTGGTTGCCCTTACTTTGTTAATTCCGGAGATATAAATTTTTTTCGAAAGAAAACACAAAATTTTCCGGGAAAACCTGGACCGATTTTCCTGGCTAACGAACGTATCCAAGCCATTTGCAAAAGGAATTTATTCACCAAATTTAATCAAAATCGGCCCATTATTTTTTGAGTTATCGGTGTGATACATATATATATATATATATATATATATATATATATATATATATATATATATATATATATATATATATATATATATATATATATATATATATATATATATATATATATATATATATATATATAAATATATATATATATAAACATATAAAAATTTAAACCGACCCCGGATATGTGTTCTGGGGGGCCTAATTAGCGCTCATTTGAAGAAATTTTTTCTAAATTCAAAAGTCGGGATCTCCTCATTAGTGAATTTTTTTTAAGAAAATTCACTAAAAATGTCTATGTAAAAGGATTAAAGATGATCTCTAACATTCGGTTGTAGTTACTATTATTTTTGAATAAATATTGTATATACACGTCTGTCTAAATTGACAAGAAAAAATTAAGAGGGGTCTTTCGTATAATTTTTGTTACCAAGTTACGGTCCTTTGAAATCAGGAAAGAAAGGTTTTATTCAAACTCTCCACAATGGAAGAATTTAGAAAAATGAAATTTTGCAGATGCTTGATGCTAATAAAATTGTAGTTTTTAACGGTTTTTGTAACACTGAAATGTTATCACGAGAGGGTGAAAAAATCAACCTCTACATGATTTTGCATCAGATTTTTTTTGTTGGCTAGTTGCAAACTACTGCATTTTTAGAATTAAATATATACATTTTATGTGTGCTTTAACTGGCAACAATGTGAGTAATTAACAACGAAAAAACTAATTCCGAGTAATGCTTTTTGTCTACAGTTAGCAAAAAAGATAAGAATGTAACAGATAAGAAACTCAGTTTATCTGTTTTAATAATTTATATCACTAGTAAGTTAGTATCCCCAATTGCTTAAATAAATGTTCTGCCGATAATGGTTACCTATCGATTCAAACCCAGGTATGTTTGAGGACGTACGTTGTAATATCTGTGTTAATTTTGGAAAAAAAAGTGCATTAGTGCTTATTTTTGTGTTTGAGGTTCTAACATTCGGTGAGTCGTTACTTAAATCTAGTTTTAGATGGGTTCTATTGAATCCTATGGTTTGCGTTTTAAAAAATACATATAGATGACTGTTAACAAAATTATGTGTTTATGTATCAAGTTTTATCGTCTTAAATTAAACTTACTTAAAGGTTTCATAATTCCTAGAAAACTTGTTGTTTTAAAAAATGTCATTGCAAATTGCTTTCCGATTAAATAAAGTCGACAAAGTGGCCACATTTGTTTGGCATAAATGCCATCTTGTTATATATAAAACACAGTAATGTCGCTTAGAATTTATTGGATTGTTTCTCATGATTTGAGAAAAGTTTGAGACTCAGCAAGTGCGTTATGGTAGTGAATTTTTATTAAATGCTTCAAAATTTAATAACGAAATTTCCTAGAAACTTAAAAAGTTTAATTTTGGTATGTAGTAAGGCCTTTCCTAAGGCAAAATATCACCAAATTTCATTACAATAACTTTGTAATATTCAAAGATAAAAAATTTTTTCGAAAGAAAATTCAAAATTTGAATAACTCAATTTTGTATAAACTTAGAAAGTTGAATTTCGATAAGTGATAAGGTGTCTCCCAAGGAAATATACATAGTAAATTTCATTAAAACAGCTTTTTAATTTTCGGATAAAAATTTTTTTTTCGAAAGAAAACTCAAATTTTTTTCGGAAAACGCTGTCCGCTTTTCCTGGATAACAAACTCATTCCAGCCATTAATAAAAGAAGGACACTTGCCGAGTTTCATCTAAATCGGTTCATTATTTTTTGAGTTATCGGATGGATACACACACACACACACACACACACACACACACACACACACACACACACACACATATATATATATATATATATATATATATATATATATATATATATATATATATATATATATATATATATATATATATATATATATATATATATATATATATATATATTCTAGGGGTCCTAGTTCGGGCTCGTTTGAAAAAACTGTTGCAAAGTCTCACCATCGATACCTCTCTATTAGTGAATTTTTTAAATGAAAATTCACTAATATTATAAGTAAGAAGAAGCATACGTTTCATGTTTATAAAATTACAATAAATGTAGCATAAAATCATAAGTAATTATTGAGTACCTACCAAAAATTGAAAGATACAAAATTTTCAAAACATGTTATTTTGTTATAGATACCATTTATGTCTTTTTATTTAGTAAAATATCTTACTTTTTATTTTCTGAAACTAAACTATGTTTATTTTCAGTTGAAAGACAAAGCGGTTGAATTTCTGGTATGTAAATTTTTATTATTATCTTTTTAGAATTAAAGTTTTCAAAATTTAATCGCGAATTTTTTTACTTTTTATGATTGTTAAATATAAAAAATCGATTTCAAATCGCAGAGATTTATGTAAATAAAAGTTAAATAACCGCTAATACATATACACAAAATTAAAGAAAATTTATTTAAATTTATTATTTAATATTCTTATTTTAAACTTCTAAAAATCCAGAAAATATATTTTAATTTTTTACCTTTTTCATCGCGTATTAAAAAAATATTTGGAATATAAATTATATTATTTTTGATGCACAGAACAAGGTAACTGAAATACGTATGCAAAACAGTAAATAACAACTGACTTTTTTCAACTGCAATTATTTTTTGTAATCTTCGATTTTTTAAGTCATGTTTTTTTATTTAGAACTTAATGCTTATTTTATTCCAATCTCATTAATTAATTTTGTGCTTGTGACGTTTTGAAAACCTGTGGTTACAATTTTAATATTAATGACGTTATTTAAAATTGACAAATTTTAAACTAAACTTAAAATCTTATCTGCTGATTTTACCAAATCGTTGTCCTATTTAAACATTTTAGAAAACCAACCAATTTAATCTTTTCCCCTTTCAGTTACACTCTTAAAAGACTACAGTTACAATTATAAAAAAATATATATTTTAGACATATCCCTATCATTATTTTTGTCTAGGATGTCCCTAATGAGCAATAACTTCGAGCACTGCAAGTACACGTTCATTCAAAATACCTAACTACCCCCATTTTGCATTAAACGCAGCAAAAGAATTTATTTCCTTCAAAATACATAGGTTCGTCTTACACTTTGTACAAAATATATGACATCTACCCCTACAGCTATCCATCTTGTACCTAGATTTTCCTTTTTGTAATCGTAACATGGATGGTGATTGTAGCCATCGTATCGCAGTTCTGAAAGAGTTTTTTTCATCGCATGATTTTTTGGTTACCGTTGCAGGGATCTTCAGTGACGGCCTACTTATTTTTGGAGCCTCTTTATCCTTGTAAAGTGATACTACTTCTTGTGGAAATGATAAGTGGCCCAATATATTTTTCTTTGTAGTCCAAATGTTGTTGCTCAAATTAGATATTCCAAACAAGATATGACCAATGCCATATCAATTGTATGGGTTGCCATTTGTACTGTCCAATTTTTATCTCGCGCCAAAACGAAAATTACCCAGTAAAAAGTCTATTTGTCAACCTTCCCACGTTACTGTTGTAATATCTTATTGATTTGGGTCTTGGTACTTCTATATGGTTTTATTTGTTTTATCCCATCTCCTACGTCGATCCACCAGTACCAATATCTATAAAATTTGACGCTGCTGGTGTTGTTTTGTTGCCATACAATTTTGTTACAACATAAGCTTACCGATAGATGCAGTAGATTATACTGTTTTCAAGGTTTTGTCTGTGGGCAGTGCGAATCGTAAGAAGCTATTAATTCTTATAGTTTCGACAGCAAATATGATTTCTGACTTAATTTGTTGGAAGCAAGGGCGTAGATATGTTTATTCTTGGGGAGGGTATTCCAAAAATACAAAGGTAAACCAAATTATACATACAAAGTCTTAAAAATGAATTGAATTAAAATAATTGAACAAAAACCTGCAAAAATATTAATAAAAAACAAAATTAGAAATGTCCCACATTAGAAAATAGGAGTTTGAACGCAGCAAGTGTGTTATGATAGTGAAATTTCATTAAAATGGCCTGCATCAAATATTTTTGTTATTAAACGTTTAGTACTTTTTTCTTGTAACATGTAGATCTAAGTTTTGTATATAGTTTACTTTTTATAACATAAACTTACATTTCAAATTTGGTTAGCATAGCTTTGTTATTTTCGGGGATAACAATGTTTTTCGAAAGAAAATTCAAAAATTTCCCGCAAAACCTTATTCAATTTTTCTATATAACGAACTTATCCAAGCCACTTACAAAATGAAGGTACCTGCCAAATTTGATTAAAATCCGATTATTATTTGTTGAGTTATCGTGTGAATATTTTCTACGAACATTCACCGAAAACGATTTAAAAAATCAAACTCGAAATCAGAGTAATGCCGAGGTTCTGTTTTTTTTTTGGTTCCCAATTCCCTCCAAAACCTTTTTGTCACTTGTAAGAATGCTCTGATCCTCATGCTTGATGGTTAGTACATCTAACCTCTGTTGTCCCATTGCTAAGCTGAGCCAACGTTCTTAACGCAGAAAACACTTTTCTACAGATTCCGCACTGGCAGGTCAGGGCAGGTCAGGTCAGGTCAGGTCAAAACTGAAAAAAATCTATGTGCGAGATGTACTTATATCACGAAATACTTCTTTATCAGATAACTTGAGAGCTTCAACAACTTCATCAAGCACCTGGAGAACTGTTGTTCTATTTTCTCGCACCCAAATTTAGCTGTACCTACATCCAGATCCAACCTTACTCGTAAAAAAACTGGACTCTTATTATTTTCCTATCCCAGCAAATATTTTGATACATTTTCTTTTGACGATAAAATGTCGTCATTTTTTGTATTGTAGCTGCAGGAATTATATTTTCATTTCTAGGCAAAAAATGTTTTAAAATTAAAGTGAAACTTGAGATCATCCGTGATGCTCTTAAATAGAGAAACGAAAATGCTGGTTTCGTAATATTTCTGAGGGGTTTCGCTTTGAACGTTAGTGTGGTTTAAACCTTAGTAAGCTTTAAGTTTATACGAGGGCACCTTATGGCATCCAGTACAGCATGATAATACAGGATTTATCTGAGTTCTCGCACTTGATATACATTGAAATTGTAAGTGAGTAAACTTTGTCCCGCCAAAAAAAAAAAAAAACATGTTCATGTCCCACTTTGTCGGATTATTCTTTGATATGTTTTCGATACTAATCTGCATAACATTTTTTTTCAATTCTAATTCTTGTCTGTACTTTCTGATATAATTGTATTAATCGCTCACCTTTCATAGTCTCCCTGCATTCCCTTATCGGCTATTTTCAAGGTAAATGGGATTGTTTTAGAAAATTTGATAAAGACTATAGTGTCTCTTACCAGTGGAATTGTTATATTTTTTGCCATTACATACGAACTCCAGGATACTGTAGATTACCCATTACTGTGCATATTGCCATACATTTTGTAATTTCTTCAGTTTTTGTTAGAGAAGCAATGTTTCTTTGCATAGCATATAAATTTGGCATCTAAAGAGGATGCCAGGAACAATTTTTTTGAAACACTCTATAGGGCCTGGGTATCGCAGCGTGTCAAAATTTGGTAAGACATTGGTCCAAGTTTTATTAGACTTTGAAAAAACGAACATTGATTTTATGTCAATTAGTTTTTTCAAAACTGACACATGTTAGGAAAATTTAGTATAGAGCTGTTATTAAATTCCTTACTCGATGAGGTCTTCAACATCAAAGCACTAAAGTTCGGCTGGGTGAGGTGTACAGAGAAAATTCTTCATTTTATGCTGTAGCAATAAATTGGTCAAAACGGTTTCGAATGAGGCAGGAAGATGGCGTAAGACGAGTAAGGACGGTGTAAGTTGTGACGGAGGCAGGATTGCCCTTGTCGATGATCTATTATTAAGAGATCGACGCTTGAAAGTAAAAAAAATATCAAAAATGTAGGGGCATTCAGATACCAGTGTTTACCGAATTCTGCACCAACATTTAGGCATGAATGAAGTTAGTTCAAGGTGGGTCCCCAAACATCAGTCAGCAGTTCAGCGTCATGTTGAATGTGCCTGATCTTTTATGGACCTCTTTGGGGAAAATGCTCTGGAGGTGTTGAAGACAGTTGCCACAGGAGATAAATCTATGGTTATCTACTATGATCCTTTTCATAGCAGGAAGTCCAAGGAATAGAGGCGTAAAGGAGAAACACCACCAAAAAAGTTCAAGGTCTGTCAGGCGACAATAAAACTGATGGCTACCATTTTTGTGCGAGTATTCTTCCCATAGACCTTAAACAACGCAACACCACAGTCAACGGGGCATATTATGCAACACTCCTGCATAAATTACGATAAAATATTCGGGAGAAAAGACATGGGAAACTGACCAGAGGCGTACGTTTGCTCCATTGTACAAGCCGCAATTCATGACTGTGGTTTCGAACGAATTGATCACGCTCCGTATAGTCCAGATATGGCTCCCAGTGACTACTACCTATATTGAGATTTGAAAAAAGATCTTCGCGGTCGCCATTTCAGTGACGATGAAGAGGTGATAGCTGCAGTTTGGGCACATTTGGAGGACAAGCCGAAAGAATATCTTTATGGGTTTTTGTTGCCTAAAAGATGTAATAAGTGCATTGATGTTAAGAGGGACTATATTGAAAAATAACATTGAATTGTGAGTCTGTGACGTTTCTTTCATAGTCAGGCTGAAAAATGTTGGTGCTTACCTCATATATCATACCTTTACTTAGTTATACATTTAACAGACTAATTCATTTTCTAAAAAACTTGTTACAGAAGACAAAATTGGTCACAAAAACTCCACGGGTACATAAATGCTAGAAATCGAATCACTAAATTGACATTTATTTACATGGTCTGGTATTTAATAGATAGCGCAGTGTGTAGAACATATACATCTCATAGGCTGCACAATTATTATTTGTACAAACTATTAGAGAATTCGAGATTAGATGGCATAGAAAATCTGGCATTAGATGGCGTATAAAAGTTTATATCTCCTATGGATGAAAATATTAACTTAAAGAATACAAAACTTTCGTATCTAGTTTATGATCACTCCGCCCTTTAGAGGGAATGTAAACGATTTTATTTATGATTTTATTTTAATTGATATGCTTTCAATATGTTTTTTATAGCTAACGATGCTATTGCAACAAGCGTAATATTGAGTAAAGCAATTTACGAAAATACTTTAAAATCCGGGTCTAAATTTTTATATGTTATCTTTAACTGGTATAAGACAATTAAACATAAACTTTGTAGCTATGACCTTATTATAAATCTATCGTCTTATTTTGCTCATTAGTTTAAACATCAAAGTGACGGCTCTCTTTATCTTTTTGTAGTCTGCGTTCACGGTTCGGTGAGGAACAAATGACATATCTGACATCATCTAATGTAATCCATTTATTATAATCTTTGAAATGCGGTTTTCTCTCGGCGGCTGGCGCTAAAGAAGAGGTTATACCCCGGTTAATGTGTCAATTTTCGTTTTTTGTCACAATGGGCTCACACACAGAAAGACATTACGGAATACAGTGGTCATTATTGTAGTTGAAATATAATGTCTCTATTATTCAGACACTTATCATGTTATAATGAGCTCACATGAAAAAATGGAACACCCGCAGTTGAACGAGATTCTAAGAAATTTATGGATTAGTGGAAATTTTTTCAGTCAGTTTTTAAGATATACCATGATTCTCAAACAAGTTTTAGTGCTTTTAGCGAATTTTCTAGAAAAAATCAGTAACATGATCGATACTTTTGAGTTTTGAAAAATGTCTTCAGATGAGCGCGAATCAGTTTTGATCTTTCTATGTATGTATTATACCAATAACTCTAAAAACAATCGGACGATATAATACAATTTGCTAACTAACTTTCTATTGTAAATAGCTTGGACAAGTTCGTAAGTCATTTGATACAACAAATATGTACACCAATATACCAATTAACGAAACTGCAAATATAATCGAAAATAAATTACAAAATAACAACAAAAAACAACAAATCAGCGAAATATTAAACATCATATTAAAACAAAATTACTTTGAGTTCAACGGAGAATACTACATCAAGAAGATGGACTACCAATGGGATCTCCACTATCAAGCATCATTGCAGAATTATACATACAACAATTAGAAGATAAAATCAACACCATCATAAAAGAGA
This sequence comes from Tillus elongatus, assembly GCA_964006375.1. Lineage (NCBI taxonomy): Eukaryota > Metazoa > Arthropoda > Insecta > Coleoptera > Cleridae > Tillus > Tillus elongatus. The sequence goes on from OZ023270.1 coordinate 78,350,947, forward strand.
CAGACCCAAACATCAAATGGATAAGATACGTCGATGATATATTAATAATATACAACAATCAAAAAAACCAACATAGACAATATCCTCGAAAAAATAAAGCAAATCAACAAAAACATACAATCTGGGACTCACCGTGTAGTTCCATAGACTTGTTCCAAGAATGGGTGACAAAGGAGGTCGACAGTTGATCTGCGCTGACGGAATCCATACTGCATGTCGTGGATTAGACTGTGTTTTTCAAGAAATTTTAGTAATTCGGTGTTTATATAATTTTCCATCACTTTGGGGACGACTGAAAGGAGAGAAATAGTTGTTAGGAAGCGCTTTGGATCCTTTCTTGGAGACGGGTTGTACTCGAGCAGTTTTCCAGTTACTAGGCAATATGCCTCTATTGTAAGATGTCTGAAACAGACGAGTCAGGGCAGGAGCAAGTTCTGGTGCGCATTTTTTGATAACAATTGCTGGGATCTCGTCAAGGCAAGAGGTATTAAGAGAAGAGAGCATCTTTCGTACCTTTTTAGTGTTGAAAATGATATCCGTCATTTTATGCGCGACATTGGGGACTGTTGGTGGTTGAACATTTGGAGGTGGGTTGAGAGTAGAATTGCCGGCGAACAACGAGGCAAAAAGTTCAGCCTTGCCCAGGGCGATAGAAACAATTTCATTACCTGAGACAAGAGGTGGGAACATGCCCTTGCGGAAATTATTCGCAATAGATTTAGCGAGAGTCCAGAAGGGTTTTCTGCCGTTGGAGCTTAAGAGGACTTTGTTTTTGATGTGGTTATTAAACGAGTTTTTTTGCCTCAGAAAGAATGCGGACATAGCGGTTTCTTGCGTCGTTAAATGCTTGACGGTTTCCTTGACTGGGATTGTGTAGAAGCGTTTTGTGAGCTTGGACTTTTTCAAGTCTGGCCTTGTCACAAGATTTAGAGAACCAGGGCTTTTGAGTGGCTGAAGAGGTTTTCTGTGTACCTGGAATAAATAATTCCATGCCAGCTTGGATAATTTCGGTGACGTTTTGTGAGATATAGATTGGTTTTGGAACGAAAATTTTTTGTCTGTCGGTCGGTCGGTCTGTTGGACTGTACGTCTATCTGTTAGTAAAGGTAAGATGCTTACTGGCAATTAGGCCATTGCTGACCCTTTTTCCTCATCTAAACTAACCTACCCTCCACCTTGAGCTCGATCTCAACGACGACAGTGATTTGAAAAATCACGAATTGAGATTTCATCTTCAAATCTGGTATCCTGTTAGCAACCGACAAAAGAACGCTTAGAATTGTTTTTGGGTAAGATCCCTTCAGTGGGTCGGGGATAAATGAGATAATTTGGTGAAAATTGATATTTTGTCAATAAAACTCGAGTAATATACCGTTTCAGAAGTTTATGAGTAGAGGAATACGAATATTTTCTGTATTGTCGAGTCATGGACCCTAAATTAATTCCGTGAGAATATCTTTCTGAAGAGAGTGAATTATCACAACTATGCGGAAGTTATGATTCAATTTGCAGCACTATTTTTTTTATTAATGTCTAGTTTTTTCATAAAAACATCATCGTTTTCTCACTATACAACTTTTGTACGTCAGACTCTGAGAGCTCATTTATCAAAGATATAAGTTGTGTTACCATGGCAACTAAATTAAATTTTGCTCACTGGAAAGTTTATAGGCTAACCAGATATCAATTTACCCTTGTATATTAATAAATTGCTACTTCTCCGTTGATCAGATTATATATATTTTTAAGTGTAACTAGGTATACATTATAATTTAGCTAATATTTTAGTCAAACTGTGCAAAAAATTAGGTTGTAAATTTTTCGCAAATTACACTGTGATAACCACTGGAGCTTTAAGATTCTGCTAAGTAGATGCTATCTGCTGGAACACAGTAGCAATTTTCGTTCCATTATTTTTAATATCTTGTGTATTACACAGTATGCTTTTATATTTATCAATTTGATCTGTATATGAATGAAGACATCGTGTCTAGTTTCGCACAACTGAATATTCTATGTTTATTTAACGTGCTAATTGCTTAATTATGAGTAATGTCTTTTATATGGTACATTTATCTGTAAAAATATAACCTAAAATTAGAAATGATAATGTGATAACTCAACAGTCTCTACACCCAGACACAATAACACGTTGTGATAATTAAGTTATTAGACTCCCCAAGTGATCCTCCCATTCCGTGCTACTCATCATTTGGCGCAATTATCGCTTCCGCGCGGAATTAATTGTTGCGCTTTTTTGTAAAAATAATAATGGTTATTTGCCATTAGAATTTAAATTGTTATTATCTTTGTTGATGAACAATCTAGAGAAAATTAGACATCGTAAGGATACGCACGCTTGGAGAACCCAAATCACCACAATTATATTAAAAAACCTGACGATCCTTTCACTAACCAAGTTAGCGTCATCAGATGATGAAAAATTCTAAATACCTTATATCCACAACTATATTTATATCCGTCTGCAGATAGTCGGTCACTAACGATTTAGGGGGTTCAACGGCACCAAAAATTAACATATTTCGTTTGGCGGAAACATCTGTATTCTTTTATTATCTATCGGACGTGCTTATGCCGGCATTTGTTTTGTAAAGTAATCAAGAGACTACCCATAGGCGGCGGAGCGATATTCATACACTTCTTATTATTACTATATTCAGCAATATATTGTTACGTTCTACGGGGTGCTGGATTTGTTGATTAACAAAACATAACTTTCCAAACTGCTAATTTATTATTACCAACTATTTTCCAACACCAGTGTCAACTAAAGTATTTCTCTTCTCTCTTATTAAATGTCCATAGAACTTTATTACACTATCGCCTTCTATGATTGCACCTTATATACACCAACACTTACTGTTGACTCTCTTAATACTCTATGATCACTTCCACACCACCTTATTCAATACTGAACTGACTTATTATGTGCACCGCTCGTCTATTTATACTTGTCTATAGAGATTCTAGACGTTCCACACTATTCTAAACTATTCTACACCTGTCACCTCTGGTCTATTCCCGAAATGTCATTCCAGAGTTTTCGTTGTGACAATATATATATATATATATATATATATATATATATATATATATATATATATATATATATATATATATATATATATATATATTCCAAGGCGTTTAGCTGTGCTGGTTGCCAAAAATGTTTTAATTAATTTTAGATTCTCCTCATTAACGTGGTGATTATCATCCCAAATGTGTCGGGGACGAAAAATCTAGTACCGTATTTTAATTGCGCCAGATGTTATCTAAATCTAATTCCAATAGATCTTTTTGTATGCCCGACGTATTTAAGATCACAATCTTTACAGCTTATTTCATAAATTCTCGACATTTTGGCTATACTATCTTTGTCTTTTGGGTTACCTAGCAAGTTTTTTAAAGTATCTTTTGTAGAAAATGTTGGTTGCAAAATGGCTTTTAAAAAAATGCTATCTAGACCCCTCGTGATTCGAGTTTCAAATGGTAAGCAAACAAAGTTTATTTCTGCTTTCTCTATTTTAAAAGTCGTTGATTGCGCTAACATTTTCTTTGTTTTCTGTTTCTTCATTAATTTCTCCACTAGGCAAGCAGTGTATCCGTTATATTCGGCCACGTTCTTAAGACACTCTAATTCTTTGGTATATCTACTTTTACTTAAAGGAAAATTAATTAACCTGTTTACTAAAAAAAATTAAGACTGGCCATTTTTTGTACGTACGTATAATGTGAGTCATTCGGAATGTAGCTTAGAGTGGTGGTTTTATTTTTATGGACATCTCTAAAGTGTCTTTATTTTCGATAACTGATTCATCTAGAAAGGGTAATTTACAATTAATTTCTAATTCGTGGGTAAATTTTATAGAATCAAATGTATTGTTTAATTTGGCAATAAACTCTTCTATTCTGCACATGTTAAACACTGCGAAATTATCATCCACGTAACGGGATTATACTCAAGGAAAATACTCACTTTCACTTTCAATGTCTGTTTCAAATCTACCCACCACAAGGTCTACAATAAATGACGATAGCGGGTTGCCCATTACCGTGAGTAGGTATAGATGGTTCGTTCTGGTGCCTCCACTTCCTCCACTTGGCCACTGCGCATGCGCAGCCCCGCCCATAAGGGCGCATGCGCAGTGGTCAAGTGGCGGAAGTGGAGGCTTCAGCACGCACCATCTATACCTACTGCCGTGCTTTGGGTTTGTTCAAAAAACTCATTGTTGAATTGAAAAATATTTTGTTTAATACAAATGTTTGTTAAATTTAGATATTCTTTGCAGATCTTTTTATTTATGTTATTCATTTTTAACAACTCTTCTAAATACGTTAACATTTGCTTCCTGGGAACGCTAGGAAACAATGAGGTTACATCATATGAAATCAAAACCTCGCCTTCAAGCAATTTAACCTCTTTAATTTTATTTATAAATTCAAGTGAATTTGTTAATGAAGAAACTTTTTTGTTTGACGGGCAAGCTTTTAAACTCATTTGTTAACCACTTTGCTAAATTGTATGTCGGGGAATCTATCGCCGAAACAATAGGTCTAATTGATTTTCCCAGTAGATGGATTTTTGGGAAACAGTACTTATTTGGGACTTTAGGATTTGCAACTTGTAACTTTCCTCCTAAGTCTTTTATAAAATGTTGTGACAACTCTTTAGGGTATTTTTAACGTCCGATATCATTTTTGGTAGCGGGTTTTTATTTAGTTTTGGCGATTTTTTTTAATTCGCTAATAAGGATATATATATATATATATATATATATATATATATATATATATATATATATATATATATATATATATATCGTACCGATAACTCAAAAAATAATGGACCGATCTTGATCAAATTTCGTGAGTACCTGCCTTTTGTAAGTGGCTTGGATAAGTTCGTTAACCAGGAAAATCTGACCAAGTTTTCCCGGAAAAATTTGTATTTTCTTTCTAAAAAAAATTCATATCTCCGGAAATAACAAAGTAAGGGCAACCAAATTTGGTACGCGTGTTTGTATTATAAAGAGTGAACTAGATTGTTGGCAAACATCATTGATTCAATATTGATTGACATTATCGAGAATGATGAGCATTATCTCGAAGACCATTTGGTATTTCAACAGGGTGAAGATCCTTTACACTACGCATTGCCTCTTCGACAATATCTTGACCACATATTTTCAAATCCGTGAGTTGGGAGAAGAGGTCCCATATACTGGCAGAAACGATCTTGGTTTCTTTTTATGGAGTCACATCAAAATTAAAATGTATTCTATTCAGTCCAATCTTCATCTATCTATATATATTTAAGCAGATTCTTGTTGATATGACCTGATCATGTATCACCAGGAAAAACCCCTCTGTTTCTGGAAACTTCTCTCCGGACACAAACCAGTAGTTCCTAGTGGCCCGCACGATCGCCAGATTTATGCCCATAGATTTTTTTTGGAGTCACATAAAAAATCGAAAATTTATTCTACACAGCACGGATTCGTACAGGATTTACGCAAGTGTATCGTAAACAAATGCCGCCAAATCACTCCAGAAATATTACAGAATGTTCCCCGACGTTCTGAACAAAGCTTGTGCTATTGTATGGAGGCTGGTGGAAGAAATTTTGAACATTTGATACACTGACATGTAACTTTTTAATAAATTAATTATATACTTACCTTTAGAAGTCAATTTCTCAGAACCCACTGCTTCAAATGTAAAAAAAATAAGGCACCGTTGAAAAGAGATTTACACCAGCACTAAATTGATGTTCTACTTGACTCCCTTGTTATTTAAGATTGGGGGTGGATCGCACCACCGCTTAAGGGTTGTATTTATCATTTTGGACCGAATAATCTCCAACTATATATTTCAAGCGGTTTCTCGTTGGAATGACCAGATCTTGTATTGCCAGCAAAATCCCTCTGTCTCTGGAAACTCTGTCCGGAGACCAAACAGCTGTTCGACGTCGATTTGTCGACATGTGCCCGGGACGTCTTATTATTATAAATATTTCTTTCTTTTATTCTTTCTTCATTCTATCGTGGCAAACTCCGTCCCTCGCGGAACAAGAGGTATACACCACGTTCATCTTTATTCACCTGGAGACTATAGCGGCAAACATACCATTTTTCTTTTGTATTGTTGCAGTGAGAGGACTTTCCTAACGATGTATGGTGTCCCAAGATACGCGGCTTCCACGCATTGTTATTAAATGAGTTGTAGTTAGTGGAAGAACGGTGGTAAGTTTCTGCCAATCGGGTGGTACAAGCTCTCGCGTCTCCCCTATCTTCGAAACGAGATTTTCGTCGACCGGCCCCGCAATGACCACAATCAAGGCTTTGTGATTTTTCTGGTCAATAAGCAAGATGTCGGGCCTGTGGCTTTTAACTGCTCTGTCGGTGACCACCGGAAGGTCGCACAGCAACCTAACCTGACCCTTCCGAACTACATCTTCAGGTTTGCATTTATATAGACCGTAATTTTTTTCAGGGCCTTATTATTATTATTCCTATCATCATTATTATTATTAGGGCCTTACGTATGGATGCAAGGAAGTTGTTGAAAACATTCATTCGTTGCAGTAATGTAAAAATTTGTATTTAGAAATATTGTTGGCTAGTGACTAAATTACAAAAATATGTCGACAATATTTTGGCATTTTGAACTATAAGGGTAATACCTACATATCAGAATAACCGAAAAATAGTTAAATCAAGCATCGACCTGTCCCCAAACGTAATAAATGGTAACCAAAAAAAAAAAAACAATGTTATAATAAGATGTACGTAAAGATGGTAGTAAATAAAGATAAATTATAATTAAAACTGGTTGTAAAAATGGGAGGAAGGGAGACAGAAACCGCATTAATGAACTGTGTGAAACATGATTTCTCGGTGTGTATCAGGTAAAGAGAGACCGACGATAATCTCGCCACTCTTCCAACAAAGACAGCTAAACCGAATCTCACAAGTTAAAGGAAGACGAAAACGCCCGGTTTGGAGTGTGAGAAAAGGACGGAAAGGGGGCGTGACAGTTTGGCGCCACGGTGGCCCACAGAGTACTAGAGCACAGTGTACATTCGGCGACGAGATAATTTTATTTTTAAAGGTTGCAAGCTCTGCGTCTTTTGTTAATGATCTCCTTCGACGACTGCACGCTTCGCAGAATTTAATTTGTAAAACAAATAATTGGTTAAAATGTTCCTCGACATCTCCACCATCTCATCCGATGTATCTCCTCCCGCTCCGTAACCCTGTTTCTGTCTTTCGGATATCGACAGCGGTTTTGCGCCAGCGGTTTCGATGAGAGAGCTTTTATTCAGCTTGTTTAATTCATGAGCGGGTATGTTCTATTCTGATTAATTTTAATCGGATCTCTTGGTTCCGATAATTGAATTTGGCGATATCGTTTTGCCGGCAATATACAGTTATATCTAAAATCATCTTTTCTACAGGTGTTTCTATCATACCTGATTGAAGGAAAAATTGCTGTTATATTCTTATTCAATTCAGCTCTGTTACTTCTCTAACTTGAATCATATTAATAATGATAATAATAAGACAACAGTTGATAAATTCCGTAGGTCCCCATTATATCTTGGGCTTTTCACTTACACACAAGGAGCGACAAATGTGACCTAGTTACTTGGTTACTTATTGATTATTTAATAATAATTTATTATTAAAACATGTTTTGTGTTTTTTAATCGAGTTACACAAACCTAATACAGATGTAGAGGCTTCTTCTCTGATTTCACAAGTGCTTATTTTCTTCTCTGTAACAAGCACTTGATGATCCAGAAAAGATGTTTCTACTGTATTCAGTATGCAATGGTTTCACCAAGTAAGTACCTACGTACTTATCTTGGAGCAGTACCTATCTACTTGTAAAATTTAAAAACAGGCTGAGAAAGAATCAGGGAAATACGAGGTTAAAGTGGAAGGTACAACAGCTAGAATAAACGGAGGAATTAGCAACTAGCAAAAGAAAGACCAGTAGTCAAGTGCAACAAATAATCATTTGTATAGACAGAAATAAAAAAAGGTTACAGGAAGCAGCAGTTTATAACTTTTTACCTTTTTAGCGAAATTTCGGTAACAACTTTCGAAATTGGGAAAAAACTTAAATCACACGAATTAGAGCCTGTAGAACCTGAGGTCAGTTTTCTTCTAACTCTGGGTTTCTTACCCATCTCAGGGGACTTCCTCCAACACGGTGCGGTAAAACCTTTCAAAAATGAATTTTTAAATCATTGCTTTAAGCACTTTTCATTTTACTTTATTTCTTGCCTGTTTTTTTAGGCTACGATGAATCCTTACAAAATGTTTTTCAATCCGGTAAATTTCGATTTTAAATGTTGCAACATACATTCTTCTTGCTCTCAGAGAATTGTATTGTGTCAGTTTTCTTCTAACTCTGGGTTTCTTACCCATCTCAGGGGACCTTCTCCAACACGGTGCGGTAAAAACTTCCAAAAATGAATTTTTAAATCATTGCTTTAAGCACTTTTTATTTTACTTTATTTCTTGCCTGTTTTTTTAGGCTACGATCAATCCTTTTAAAATGTTGTTCAATCCTGTAAATTTCGATTTTAAATGTTGCAACATACATTATTCTTGATCTCAGAGAATTGTATTGTGCCTGGCCATAAATTAAATGTATGTCAGTATATTCGGCATAGGAATCAGACTCCATTAGTCAGTTATGTTTAGATGATGATTTTGACAATTTTTTCATGCTTACTCAGCTAGTGGTACTCGGGACAACAAACCATTGTGGCTTTTGTTGTAGCATTCCAACTTAACCTAGAGTACCTTTTTTAACGGAATGACTCAAAGTAGTTGAAAAAGTAGTTTTTCGTTTTCTAAAATGAGATTTTTAACCTACAAGTGCGGGACTAAGTCCGCTCCTAATTTCCCTAGAAATATACACGAGTGATTCTATTAGTATGAGTGTCTTCGTCCATATGAGCTGCATAACGTTACAAAATTTCATGCCTCGCTTCTACGTCATCCAGAGTTTTTTTTTAATTACAGCTGTTTTTTGTGAGAAATGCACAAAACAGCTAGCTTGAACTTTTCGTTCATAGATTGTAACAGTTTCATAGATTGATGCAGTTTCCCTAAATAAAGAAGAAGAAGAAGAACTTAAGTAAGTATAATTGCCTCAGGCATCACAGGGGCCATGTCTTCAACCCCAACAGCCGCCATGGAGGTGTTGCTGGATCTGCCCCCCCTACACTTAGTTATTATGGGGGAGGCCAGGCTAGGACTATACAGACTAGCTTGCAATGGTAGACTGAAGATCAACCCAGGCTTCAGGGGACACTGCAAAATTCAGGAGATCGTGAAGGAGCGCATGCTTGAAATGAGGTCAGATGTCAGAATGTGCAGGGAAAACAATTTTACAGTGGAAATCCCCGACCGCGAAGCATGGCGGGAGGAGACGCCTGGCATACCACGGGACGCGCTCGTCTGGTTCACGGACGGATTCGGCGGGGAGCGTGGGACGGAGGCAGGTGTTTACTCGGAAGGACCGAGGGTAAGTCATAGTATTTCCCTCGGGGCCCATGCAACAGTGTTTCAGGCCGAGATGTACGCCATCCTGCACTGTGTGTGGGAGAACAAGAGGAGGGGCTACACCAACAAGCGGATCGTCATTGCCACAGAGCCAGGCAGCCCTTAAGGCACTAAGTAGCCCACGGGTAAATTCCTGGCTGGTGAGTGAGTGCCAAGACGAGACGAGCGACCTGGCTGGGCAGAATGAGGTGACCCTCATCTGGGTGCCGGGTCACTCGGGGGTCAAAGGCAATGAAGAATCTGACAGTCTCGCGAAGAGAGGGTCAGCAGAACCATTTATGGGACCAGAACCGGCTCTGGGCGTGTCAAAGAGCACTTCCAGGGGAGCCATTAAGTCCTGGGTCAGAAACCAACATAAGGTGTACTGGACGGACTGTCCAGGGCTCAGACATGGGAAGTCAATAATTGACGGAATCAGTTCAAAGAGAGCTCAGAAACACAACAGGTCTCTTGACGGGACACATGGCCGTCAAGAAACACCTGCATAAAATGGGGCGGTTCGAAGGGGACCTCGCATGCAGACTCTGCGGTGAGGGGGAGGAATCAGCCCAGCACATCTTGTGCGAGTGTAAAGCTCTGGACCGCAAAATACAACTGATCTACGGTCAGTCTAGACCGGAGACAGAGCAATATAAAACTTTACCCTACCAATCGCTGTGCAGACTAGTTCAAGGCACAGTGATTTTGGAATGGGTGGAGTAAGACTAAGGGTATGCACAATCAACCAAAGGTTGCAGTGCTATCGGGGCGGCAAGGCCGCGGACGAGCCCTGAGGGAAAAAAAAAGTATAAACGTTACTCTGGCTGCTGAGCGGAAAAATTAATCAATAAACAATGTTAGCGGGATCTACAACCTTCAGAAAAAAAAACAGACAAAACCGATGTCTGTTAACCATTTGAACCGCGAATTACAAAAAGTTTTAATAGCATTTTTAAGAGCGCCAATTTACAGCTAACATTTTCTACAGAAAAATATATTAAAAAATTTTCTAGGTAACCCAAAGGCTAAAAATAGTACCACAGAAATGTTGAAAATCTATGAAATAAGTTGCAAGGATTGTGAATTTAAATATGTTGGGCAAACTGAAAGATCTATTGGAACTAGATTTAAAGAACATTTAGCGCAAATGAGAAATGGCACTATTGATAAATCATGTAGCTTTTGCTCAGCTTATTTGGGAAAATAATGTATCTAGATAAAGAAAATCTGAAGTTAATCAAAAATACGTGTATACGAAAGTATATATCGTTATAATTTTTTAACAGGTAATGGAATCTTAATTACAGGGATTTTAGACTAAACAGTAGGAGTTTGTGTGGATACCTTCGTAGAGGACGCTGTTTTCCATTAGTTGTCAACTAACATATAAATTTGATTTCTAGTTTTTGTTCGTTTAGTTTATTAGTGAATTTTCGTAGAAAAAATTCACCAATGGGGAGATCCCGACTATTGAATTTTGAAAAAAAATTTGCAAATGAGCGCGAACTAGGACCCCTAGAACACATATCCGGGGTCAGTTTCAATTTATATATATATATATATATATATATATATATATATATATATATATATATATATATATATATATATATATATATATATATATATATATATATATGTATCACACCGATAACTCAAAAAATAATGAGTCGATTTTGATAAAATTTGGCATGTACCTTCCTTTTGTAAATGGCTTGGTATCTCAAAAAATAGAAAAGCTATGATAATTTAATTAAAAATTTAATAGGTAGGTTTACAATATAAAAAGTAAACTACACACAAATTTAGATGTCTACGTTACAAGAAAAAAAAGTTATAATTAATTATTTTGTGCCAGATCAAAATTCACTACCATAACGCATTTGCTGCGCCCAGGCTTTTCATCCCTCTGCTGGCTCTAACTTTGTTAGCGAAACGATCGTCAGGTCTTAAAGCTGTATTGTTATGAAATGTGTTCTCCAAATTGCAGTTAATGTGAAAATAATCAGGATCGTCATATTGATTTTCGGAATTTGATAGCAAATAAAATCGCAAGAAGAATTTGGGATAAAAATAAAGACTGATAAATTCCTCAGCTAATCAAGGAAGATGCCAAAAATATCAATATCAAATAGTTACCTGGACGGAGTTTCACTTCATGATACGGAGCTAATGCAAATATGATTAGGATTGTTATCTTGATTTTCAACATTTGATGGAAACGAGAAGAACAGTTCTAAATAAAAGTAACGAATGCCTCGGCTTGTCAGGGAAAATCAGCAAGCAGGAAGAAGATGTCATGATTCAGGAATCCTAGAGAATTGTTCTGGTTAAGTTTTATTGAATCGTTGAAGGTTGATGTGAATACGATTAGAATTGCCATCGTAATTTTGGGTCGTTGATAAGAGATACAGAAGGAAAAAAATTCAGGAGCTAGTGAAATATCGCGTACGCCTCGAAACTTGTAGAAATAAAGATAAATAAGATGACCTGTTACAATTTTTTTATTACTTTAACCTCGGCCTATTTCCGCGACTATGACCAATCACCGACGTTAGGGAGCAGTTTCACCTCAATATCCTGGAAATTTTGCCGAACCCCTACCTTTCTGTAAGGAGGGTCGGGATCTTTAACGTGTCCAACATTGCATGGGCACGGGACCGACGGCTTTACGCCCCCTCCGAAGAGCGTAACGTGCTCAAATTCAATGCCAACCTCGGTTGATGTTAGTTGTACAGTATGTGCTGAAAAAGTGAAGGGAGTACCTTGGAATGGAACCCAGTACCCTACAGAGGCACGCGTTCTCACCACGGCTCTGACATGTTACAATTAATTTGAAACAAAATATCCTTGCAATGTACACACGTGCATCGATAAAAAAAAGTGCAGGCATCTTTAATTATTTAAATTCAGCACATTATGCAATTGATTCACAAGTTTCTATACTATATAAGGATACAATTACTGAGTGAATAAACATGTATCTCTAGAAAAAAATGTGCCAATTAAACACAATGGTAACTTTGTCGATGAATGTTCCTGTTATCTGTTAATGACGGCTACAGCAAGACAGAAGAAACTGTTATCTTGTATGGAAAATGTTAACAAGTTGTTAGTTTTAATGTAAAAAACCGAGAAAATAAATCTCTAGAGTGGTTTAGAGCAAGGTTCAACACTGGAGGTTCCACGACATTGTGACACATCGTTAATGACGTGTTGTTATGATGCCATTCAATTGACATAAATGTAAAACGACATCGACCATTGTGTTCTCGATATGTTTGGCCTAAATACACTTAATGTCGTTAACTACATGTAACTAATGAAGAAATGGAATAGTTGCTTTCAATAGATGTTGTCCATTACCATGGTTGTCTATTCACTATATGTATATATATATATATATATATATATATATATATATATATATATATATATATATATATATATATATATATATATATATATATATATATATATATATATATATATATATATATATATATATATTCAAAAAACAAACACGGTGATAATTGAATTGAGCAGCGATTAAAAATTTAAAAAATGGAAAGATGGCTGATACATTTTCGGACGTTCAGGTTTTTAGAATAGTAACATTTTTATTTATCATAAACTCATTGAGCGGTGTCCCCTTAAAATAAAAACGATGCGGCACGCAGCAGGTGCGTTGTGGTGGTAAATTTTTATAATAATTTTACACTATTAGTATGGCATATTAGTAAACGTAATAGACCTTGAAGATCGGCTTTACAGGTCCTAATACTCGCTTATTTGAAGAATTTTTGCGATAGTGTTACCACCGATATCATAAAAAATATTTTTATCCTATGTTTCAGCTCCGTTTGAGAATAAACTTGAATAGCACAAAGCTGAATTTTCTATGGAGCTAGAAAGTTAAAGTTTGGTATATCTAGCTACTGTAACTCTCTTTAAAAATTACAAATTTAATTAAAGTTACAAAAGTTTTCCAAAAAAATACTTAATTTCGCAAAGGAATGTATCTGCTAAATTATAAACGTGGCAGGTGTTTTCCTTATTAATCGCCTATTTCGTTTTAGTCAACCTAATCGAACTGGTTTTCCTAACAAACATTTATTTTCTTAAAGTTCATCTCTATTAGTAAATGCTCTTTAAGAAAATTCACCACAATATTCACTGAAAATTATAATTTTAGACTTAACGGTGGCAAAGTTGTCCAGACGTTTTATGGAAATACGAAATCTTGGTCCAAACACACGAAATCTGGGCACTATTGTTTTACCAAATATTGAAGCTAGTGAAGCAAAACAAAATGTTACATGCATCAGGCGGGAACCAAACACGGGCCGCCCGCGTGTCACGCGAGCATTCTACCGTTGATCCGAGGATGCTAGCGAATAAATTGTTTGTTTACGTGGTAGTTATACAGACGCCAACTTGATGCCCCAGGAAACTTTATATTATATCCTAAAAGCAAAAGTAAGTAAACAGGTAATTACAGAAATAATTGAATTCTGACTAGTTCGCCGGTCATTGAAACACATTCGACTGTTTCGATCGTAGATGACGTCTTATTTTTGAGTTTAAAGATAAAAAACTGCTTTACAAACGTTTTTATAGAGACGTGAGCCAATTTCTTTCATTCTTACGTATCTTCGCATATTCTTAGTAACAATGTGCGAATGGTCTGACGACCGCAGCCATAAAACACGACAACACACACACACACACACACACACACACACACACACAGATATATATATATATATATATATATATATATATATATATATATATATATATATATATATATATATATATATATATATATATATATATATATTCTTATCATATGACAATGAACTACATATTGTCATTGCATCTGTAAACATTTTTTTTTTGTGTGCCATCCCTTATTCTTGTACATCTATTCTAGGCGACGAGTGTTTTTCAAAACATTCTGTGACAAAAAAATTGTTAAATCATGGTTTGACAAGAACGTCATAGTTTCTGTATAAAAACGATAGTTCTTTAAAAATCTCTCTACTGCCTTCCCTAAACCTTGGTCTTTCCACTGTATACTATCTTTTCAGTCTAACATTTCACATATAGTGTATTTTAAGCATTTGATTGAATCCCATTGAAAAACAATCAGCACGCAAATGTTCAATTTCATGTCATCTGTCATTATACCTTGGTAATTGGTGACCAAACGATTTTCGGGATTTTAGTGGCCGAGATTTTTCTATCGCTAGCATTTAGTTATGATTTAAGCCTTTAGTATGTATCAATCTACGCATGGTAGCTGACTACTCTCACCGTGTGACAAGAAATCTCCAATTGCCTAGACCGCCCAAGGTGTCCGTCATTGTGGCCTCCTCAGTTTTACTGAGGACATTTGGACGGCCTACTGGACCCGTGTTCTTTCCAACCATCTTTTGGACTAGCCCTGGCCGAGATACTGAATTTTTTCGCCATCGCCTTCTCTGACATGCGATTTTTGATAGCCTCTAATTTTTTTCAATGTTCTCTTTGGTGAAATTGGGATAGTGCTGGGACCCCGCAATTTTTTCCTAGTTTCGCACCATTATTTAATACAATTATATTTAGCTGAAAGATATCAACAAATAAATAAATGAAAAGTCCGGACGCAGCAAGTGCGTTATGCTAGTGAATTCTACATTATATGCTTCAAATTTTAATAACTCAATTTTCCGTTATCCTAGACATTTTAATTTTAGTACATCGTAAAGTCCCTGTCGGAGCAACGTGTGTATCAAATTTCTCTTAAATTATTTGTTATTTTCAATGATAACAAATATTTGTTGAAAAGTGTTTTTTTAATGGGTCCAAATGCGTGTATTGTATCACCACATAAAAAAGTATAGAATTGCGAAAACTGACCGAAAAAATAACACCATCTGATACTCTCTTTAAGCAGCTTTATTTTTGCGTTTTGTTTTCATATGTATAATACATTTCTATTTATTTAACATTTTGTGTTATTTTTTAAACAAAAATAGATTACTAAAACGGTTATTAGTACTATGATTTAACAGTATTTACCATATAGGATTTACATCACTTACGAAACACCGCTGAAGTTGTGTTGTAATTTGGTAAAGGCAAAGAGAGCTTAGTCTCATCCCCGTATCAGTCGACCGTGGTGCTAGAGGCAGTAACTAACCGCACCGGAAGCAGAGACATTGATCCTGCTCTTCCTTACTTCCTCTCGAGTAGTCCAAAGCCACCTCGCCGCCTTAGGAAATGATCCTTGCCCTTGCACTGACACAGCTACTACTTGGCCCCAATTTCGCCTACGAATTATACATTACACTTACTATGTAGATATCTACTTACTTTTTTAACACCGTATCACAAAATTATATATTTCGGATCCAAAACGTAGCACTAACTTTCTGCCAGCAAGTGTATGTTATAACGTAACACAATAGCAGAAAGTGGCAAGAAAATGGCTTATAAATAATTATTTTTTTTAGATAAAGATTCGCTGAAACGTAATTTTCTCCACTATGGGAGTACATTGAAAATGACGTTTATTTCCATACCCTAGTTTATAAAATTTATACATATGCGCAAATAAAACCATAGAATGGATACATTAGCTCGGTATTGATTAGAGACTTTTAATTTATCGAAGTAGGCTATTACAGTATACCTTTGGTGATAGTTGCCATAGTAATTAAATAATTGAAATGTCACTGTCTCTACGATGAATCTATTTGTACATAATATGCTATTGACATATTTGGCTTCTCAAACCGTAAATTAAATATGTTTTTTTATATGTTAGTAAAAAAGCACAATTACGTGTTTAATTTAGCAGTGTCATTTACTTAAAGCACAGAACGTGGGGCTTCTACGTCTATAAAAGTGTCTTCGAATCTTCATCTGTCCAGTTTCTACAAAAAACATATTCTACCTAAACTGTAGTAGTTTGTCCAATTAACTTAAATGTTTCCACGTTCCGTTTTATGGAATGAGCGTAAAGCGATCTTTTGGCACATTTTTAAGACATTTTTTAACATTACGCCACTATTTATTAACATAATTTTGTGAAATAAACGAGAATATAAAAAATCGCGCCCGCTGAATCGGTTGGTGATCCAAATTGCTCGAAAGATAATATTTTTTGAAAAAATTTAAAAAAAGGGATGCTAACATAAAATTGATTTTAAAGCATCCTAATGTAAAAGTAACCCCGACGCAGAATATAAAAATCCCTTTAACAAATATTTTAGCAAATTTTTGCATAAAGAAAAACACGTTTATTTGCCAAATATATTTATTTGAGGCTCTTTAAATTTGCCATTACAAAAATAACACGTTCTTATTGTCTAAATTTATTAATGAAACAAGGAACTGAAGGAAATATTTCTTAACGTACATATAACATTTAAAAAATGTGAAAAAAAGTTTGTACGTTGAAAATGGTAACAAACATCGCCTTTGGTACGATTTAGAAACGAAAGACAAACATTTAAAATTTTAAACTTTTTCACATTTCGTTCTTTTTGGATTTAGTTTTGGAGATTAAAGACCATTATCCAGCTGTCATCGTATAATGGTTAATCCTGATCAACATCTGAGTCATCGCAAACTGGACACACATAAAATGCATCGGTGATTTCTGCATTTCAATTTCCGAAAATTCACTTTTTGCATCGCACACATTCAATCCAGTCACCCTTTCCTCTGTAGTTTTTAAAAGGCATACAGCAAATAGCATATTTAAAGTTAACATCGCTTTTACATATCAAATTGCCTTCGTTATGTCAACATTTAGGTTTCTTCGCTTTTTCTGCAACCACTTTTGATGGCATTCCTAATGGCCCCGAAGTGCTTTTAGAGAAACAAGGCAAATCGGTGGCTCTGTTTATTGCTTGTACTTTCCAGCTTGAGACTTTTTCCTCTTTTTCTTTTTATTTGGTCTGTACCTGTCCCTCTCATTTCTTTGAAAAACTCTACCAAAGATGAATCTAGCACTTGAGCAGTTTTTTTCTCATTTTCAAACAATCCTTCAAGAATCTTTTTCAACATTTCATTAGCATTCATTGGGTACAATCCTGTGGATCCAGATATTAAATTTGCACTCACAGTGTCTGCTGTTATTCCTCAGCGTTGAAAGTAACTGAGGGAAATGTTCTTTGGGTAAAGTCCCAGAATATCTGTTTTCCCTTCGCCATTTTTCCAGTTTCGCGCCGCTTCCTCTTAAATGGTGCAAATACAGCCACATATAATGGCGGCATGGAAAGGGGCACATGTATATATTATTTTCTAGGATTGCTTTAATAACCTGTGGTGAAAAATGGCTGGCCAGATTATCGCCAACTACAACTGCACGTGTTTCTCATTCCTTGGTTGCTTGTATGTGAGGTAAGAGGGACTGAAGGAACCATTGCTCAAAAATATTTAGGTCAAACCATCCGAATAAGCTGTTTCCATAAACAGTGCCAGGATGTCATCCAGTACACCAGTTTTTATATAAATTCGCACTTTAGTGTACAACCATATGGGGAAGGAGATCTTCATCTGCATTGACACAGACCATTATGCTCACACAGGACCGAGAATAATTTTGTACCCATTCTACCCTACAAAAGCTTCTGGAAACAATGACTTTTTCGTAACTGGGTCGTAGGCGAGATTAGTCATATCGTAATTGTATAAGTTTTTATTGTCGATGACACTCAAAGCTTCCTTTATGTTGTCAAAAAACTCAATTATGTCGGTTATATCTACGGACGAGCGGTATCTTTTAATGTTTGTTGAGATTCGTGTGGAATTTTTTTTGATGAAGTTTTCGACAAAATCAGGTCCAGGATAATTGTCTTTGAATGCTCTTTTTATCCAGGTATGTTTTCATTATTGCATGAATATCACACTTGGTTAAAGGAAGGTGATCTTGGACTCCAAACTAACATGGTGGTCGCAAATAGAACGACTAGTGAGGAAGGGAGTAGCGACCCTCTGGCAGCTGCGTCTATTGATAGGGAGGACCTGGGGACTTAATCCTCGGATCCTTCACTGGATTTACACTGCGATCGTCAGGTCGAGAATCCTCTATGGGGCGTTGGTCTGGTGGTGGGGTGTGAACCAAACTACCAGCAGGAAGCTGAGCTGGCCAAACTCAAAAGGCTGGCAATCCTGGGTATCACAGGCGCTATGCGGACGATACCCTTAGCCGCGCTAGAGGTCTTGCTGATGCTGCCAACGCTTCCCATATGTATCAGAAGGGAGGCTATGGCGTCGCATCTTAGAATGCGAGACTCTGGAAACTGGTGCGGAGAGGAAGCAGTAATAGGACATGCAAGCGTTGCCAAGGAGGTGGAAAAGGAAATTCCGATTTCCACCATCAAGGTACGGGATGCCGAGGACGATATTAGGTTGACTAGGCCATATACCCTCAGGATCCACGGTAGAGATCAGTGGAGGGAAAATGAGGTTGCATTTCAGCCCGCAAGTCTGGTATGTTTCACCGACGGATCACGGCTGGAGGATCAACAATCCTCCGGGGCGGGTCTTCGCGCTTCCCACCACTGCTACTACTACTGGTTAAAGGAAACCCCCATTTTGCCACTTTACACAGTTTTACGAATAACTTGTTGTTCACCGGTGGAGAGAACACGTGGATGACCTATAGACCGTTGGTGTCGACCAGGAGACTTGTTGCGAAGTGTTTTCCGTGGGATTTTGTCAACAATTGTCAGTCTTTGAACTGGAATTTTACTTTCAACAGCATCAAGCGCATTTTTTAAATCTTCTTCCGAATAGTTTTTGTAACCCCGGCTTTCCGGAACTTTTTGGTATATTCTTACCTAATTTAATTATTTAACACCTGTAGCATTACAAAATAGTATTTTTATGGATCAAAAACAAAACAAAACCAAAAAAAAACAACAATAAACAATGTCGTTAGTGTCAAAGTTGCCCCTTGGTCTCAAAGTTTGATGGTATTCCATAGACATTGTTCATCACATAAAATATTTTGACACCAATGTTTTTTTTTAAATGGTTATAACTTTTTTTGTTTTAACTTAAAGATCTGAAGTTTGGTACGTAGGCTACGTTTTATGTTAAGCAGAAAATTCCTCACCAAATGTGGTTGCCATAGCTTTGTTATTTTTGAACGTCCAAGGAAAACAGGTCTCATTTCTCGCCAGCCTCTCCAAGCCAATTACAAAAGGAAAGTACTTACTGAATGTCACTACAATCGTCTCATTTTTTTGAGTTAACGGCGTGATAAATTAAAACTGACCCCGGATATGGGGTTCAATTGAAGAAACTTTTACAAATTTTTCTTCATGAGGGAAAACTTTTCCTACAGATGCTTGCTAAAACCAACATGTACCTTCGCTTCTTCTCATGTACAATGTGTACTGAATCATACTCCGACGGATACATTAATCTTCATTATTTAAATTATTTGATGCTATTATTCCAATTACTTTTAACACATTAATTATTTTGATTTGCAACCAGAGGTGTAACTATTTATTTATTAAATATAAACTTCGTGACTGCAGCTAAACTTAAATTAAATACATAAGAAATAACAATACCAAGACAGACATTAATCGCAAACAACATGACATTGTAATTGTTGCCCCGTTATAGAAGAACCGAGCTTCTGTTAAATAAATTCTAATTAGATTAAATACACAACCAGTTTACATAATGCACTGAATTATGTTGGTACAAGCCGAAGCCTTTAGCAACCGTCTAGTTTTAATATGGATTACAACTTGCAAAACATTCCAATTGCCGATACACGTTCATTGCTTTAACTGTTTTGCTTTATGTCGCACTGCAATCGCATTGGGATCGAACGTTGTTTGTTTTAGTTGTATTTGTTAATTAGAAAAATGCGTTATGTGTGTGTGTGTGTGTTTTTTTTTGTTTCTTTAACGTCGGCCTATTTCCGCGACTATCCTGGAAATTTTGCTGAACCCCTGCCTTTCCGTAAGGAGGGTAGCGATCTTTAACGTGCCCAACATCGCATGGACACCGGATCGAGGGCTTTACGCCCCCTCCGAAGGGCGGAACGGGCAGACATTCAACTTGCTCAAATACAATGCCAGAACCTCGGCTGATGTTAATGTTACAGTTTGTACTGAAAAAGTGGAAGGAGTACCCTGGGATCGAACCCAGTACCCTTCGGTTCAGAGGCACACGTTCTTACCCCTGAACCAAAAAAAGGGTTAGGTGTAGATGGGGTTTAAGTATTAGATACAGTCTCATTCGCCGTGGCTTATTTCTCAAATAATAAAATAATGCTGCAAACTGAATCTTCTTTTTCCAACAACAGACCACGAGGGCTCACAGCCTAAATACTATCGTACCGTGGGTGTCAACAAGGGGGAAAGAGGCAACTTGTTAATTCTGGACTTGCAGGTTTGGAGGTTCGGAGGAGAAGGAAACACATGTGCCGGCAAGGAATTCCACAACTTGGAAGTCCTCGGGGCAAAAGAGCGGGCGAAACAAGATGTTCTATGTCTGGTGACCTGGACAGTAAAAGGGTGCATTCGCTCTGTTCCTTTGGTAGATCTGTTGGGGGCAGCAGGTGGAGGAACTATGGAAGAAAGCTCCTCTGAGCAGTGCCCGTGCAGATATCTATAAAAGGGAGAGAGAGAGAGGCCACCAACGGCACGTCGGTGGGCAAGGGATGGCAGCCTTTGGGTGAGGGTAGGGTCACCGATGAGACGTATAGCTCTCTTCGGAATGGAGTCCAGGATAGCGAGTGTAGAAGCGGTAGCGGAATCCCAGATGTGGGAGCAATATTCGTGGTTTGGCCTTATCTGTGAAGTATATAAGGTATAGAGATTAGCTGGTGAAAAGTATTTGCGAGCTCGGAAGAGGAAACCTAATGTCTTAGCAGCCGCTTCTGCAATTGATGTGATATGTTGGTGCCAATTAAGATTTCGATCCACAGAAATGCCAACAAGTGAAAAGGACTCATTACTTTAAATAACTTGGTTGTTCATTGTGATGAGTCTAGGCTTGGTGTATCTTTTGAGATAGAAAGCAAGACTGAGATTTGGGAGTTGAATTGTACAAGATTTCTACTTCCCCAGTTTAATAGTTTTTGGAGATCCACAGAGAAAGAACCCTCCATGAGTTTGGGTTCCTCATCTAATTGGGTTAAAGAGACAGACTTAGAATATTGTATATTTGGGTGAAGGGTGATGTCATCCGCGTAACTGTGAACTGGGTTGGATGTGCTAGAGAGGAGGTCATTGATGTGGAGAAGAAACAAAGTAGTGGGTGTGATGACTGTGTGACCTCGGGTTGCATTGCGCAGGAACCGGTGACCATGCCATGGTCTCAGCGGTGACTGATGTCTTATAGAATTCAGGTTTTGTAGTAAGAAGGAGATCCAAGGGATTTGAGCTGTGTGTTGGGATGCGAGGAAAGTAAGTAGGTTGCCGAACCATATTGGCTAAAGAATTGTTGACTGCGAAGGCCTCCGCTGCTCTTCTTTGTGGATCAGTTTTTGAAGATCCTATTCATTCCTTATTATGGATATTTAAGTCACCAAGAATAGTGACCTCGAAGGAAGGGTATTCAGAAATCAGATGGTCGGTTTTTTCAGAAAGGTAGTCCAAGAGATGGACAAAGTTGTTGTCAGAAGGTGACCGGTAAATGCAACAGATGAATTTAGTTGCAGCCTTGAGAGAGAGTTTCATCCAAAGTATGTTTTTTCTTCCAGCTTCCAAATTGGGGAGCCTGGTGCAGGGTTGATTGCTACGGACGTATGCGCACACACCTCCATGCAATATAAAGGAAGTAAGGAGCTTATACCCCGGGAAATTAAGGTGATTAGTGGGTGTTTTGGCACTGATTTGGGTTTCGTTGAGAAAGAGGAGTTGGGGCCTATTAGCCTGGAAGAAATGGTGAGCAAAGTTCAGGTTAGAATTTAGGCCACATATATTCGAGAAGGATATGTTAAATCTTGATGCTGCCCCCCCCCCCCCCTGCACACCTCTCTTCCGGAGATCCGTAGGGAGGAATATTTTACCTACGGAATCTTTTGTACAAGGAGGAGCCATCATCATTTTGTTTATAAGGGAAACCGATTCATACACCAGAACCGAAAACGTCCGTTGGGACTTCGCCTTGATGTACGGGGTGGTACCTCCTCGGGCGTGAAAAAAATCCTTTACTATCACGTAAAGGAAAAGTCCACTACCACCTATCTATTCATAACTTCCACATAGCTGTGATAATTTACTCTTCTGAGAAAGATGTTCCAATGAAATGAATTTAAGGTCCACGACTTGACCACAAAGAAAATATTCGTATTCCTGTACCCATAAACTGCTTAAACGATATATTACTCGATTTTTAATAGTAAAGTGCCAGTTTCTCCAATTAAAACACTGTTTCTTCCCCTTTTTCTGAAGAGATCTTACTCACAAATAATCCAAAATATCAGGTAGTGAACAGCTATCTGTGCACCAAATTTGTTGTCGATTGCTTGATTACAAAACAATTTAATATTTCATCTCTGCGTGATCAACCCCTACTAGAATTTAATCGGAAATTGATGTTGGCCTTGATTTGAGCTTGAAAGTCACCGCCAAGACCAAATCCAAGGTCACAGTCAGAGAGCCAGAGAAATATCCTTGTCTGGAACTTTTTTCTCCGCGACTTGAAGTTTTTATTTCATCAACACACCATGAGGGTTCAGCCTAAATACTATCTTACCGTGGGTGTCGACAAGGAGGAAAGAGGCAACTTGTTAATTCTGGACTTGAAGGTTTGGAGGTTCGGAGGAGAAGAAAAAAATGTGCCGGCAAGTAATTCCACAACTTGGAAGTCCTCGGGACAAAAGAGCGGGCATAACAAGATGTTCTATGTCTGGTGACCTGAACAGTAAAAGGGTGCATTCGCTCTGTTCCCCTGGTAGATCTGTTGGAGGCAGCAGGTGGAGGAACTATGGAAGAAAGCTCCTCTGGGCAGTGCCCGTGCAGATATATATATATATATATATATATATATATATATATATATATATATATATATATATATATATATATATATAGAGAGAGAGAGAGAGAGAGAGAGAGAGGTCACCAACGGCACGTCGGTGGGCAAGGTATGGCAGCCTTATATATTTGGCCTTATTTGTGAAGTACATAAGGTATACAGATTAGCTGGTGAAAAGTATTTGCGAGCCCGGAAGAGGAAATCTAATGTCTTAGCAGCTGTTTCTTCAACTGATGTGACATGTTGGTGCCAATTGAGACTTCGATCCACAGAAATGCCAACAAGTGAAAAGGACTCATTACTTTGAACAACTTGGTTGTTCATCGTGATGGGTCTAAGGCTTGTGTATCTCTTATGAGATAGAAAGCAAGACTGATATTTGGTGGAGTTGAATTGTACAAGATTTCTACTTCCCCAGTCTAATATTTTTTGGAGATCCACAGAGACAATCCATTCTAGCTGTAAGCTGATTCTGGGTCCACATGAGCTCCCTCCGAATGTAAACCGTAACTTGTATTTAGAATTTCTGCAGAATCATTTACTTAGTTACCTGGATGATTAACCATTACATTTACGGCAGAATCTCTACTTCATGCAAGATGGGGCTCCCCCACATTTTTCTGTCCAAGTACGGTACTATCTTAGTCAAACTTTTCCGGGTCGTTGGATAGGTCGTGGGAGTCAAATGTCATAGCCTGCTCGTAGCCCTGATTTTAACCCCATGGATGTTTGTTTATGGGGTTTCATTAAATCAGTTGTTTATAGAGAAACTAGAAACACCCGGGAAGAACTATGGCATAAAGTTGTTAATCATTTCGCGATAAGATTATTTATTTCAAAATAACACAATATTTTAATAATAGCCTAGCCGTAGCAAGTGCGTCATGGTAGTGAATTTTCATAGAAAAGATCTGGCGCCAAATATATTTTATAACTTCTTTTTCTTGTAACATGGAATAAGTTTTGGTATATAGTTTTCTTATAATATCGTTAACTTACGTACCAAATTTGGTTACCATAGCTTTTCTATTTTTTGAGATAAAAGTTTTTTCCCAAAGAAAACCCAAAATTTTCCCGGAAAACTTGGTTCGTTTTTCCTGGATAACGAATTTTTTCAAGCCAGTTATAAAAGGAAGGTATATGCTACATTTTATCAAAATTGGACCATTATTTTTTGAGTTATGGGTGTTATACACACACACACAGATATATATATATATATATATATATATATATATATATATATATATATATATATATATATATATATATATATATATATATATATATATATATATATATAAATTGAAACTGGCCCCGGATATTGGTTCTAGGGGTCCTAGTTCATGCTCATTTGAAGAAATGTTTTCAAGATTCAAGTCGGGATCTCCCCATTAGTGATTTTTTTCTAAGAAAATTCACTAATAAACGCGTTGATAAATGTATCGAAGTTATAGGCGGACATTTGATCAATTATTTTGACAAAGGCATATTTTTAACTCTTGTTTACTATTTTACTGTTCATTCCAATTCTTAATTCTAAATAAACCCCTGTTTTTTGACATTTCTACCATATTTTAATTATTACAGCAATCAACCTTGGAAATTTCAAAGTTAAATATCTCGAAACGGTGCGAGACAGCGACTACTATAGAGCATCCCTACCTTTTTTGTGTAAAAAAAAAGTAACAAAACAAGAATTTGATACCAGCGATGATATTCCTTAAAGTATAAAATATTGTCGTTTTTACAGTCCATTGCAGCTGGAGCCCTCTATGAACTATAACCAAACTGTGAACATATTTCAATTCCTCAACCCAAAAAACCCCAAACCCCAAAATTTGGTATGGATATTACCATTCCTTAAGAACAAAATTTAAAAAATAATAATATTTTGCATTTCACACTTTGTATGTCTCTAACTATGAACTTCTACCCCACTGTGATTATACCTGTGAAGCCGTGCTCCGTCTTGTATATCTAGAAGTGGCCATGACAGAGCCCTTGGTTCAAGTGTCCCCGTTTATAATCCCTAGTAAATAGATTTTAAAAAAAAGTGTAAACAGCTCAAAAAAAGAATATCCGTCATATTTAAAACAAACAAAAACACATAAGTATTGTATGAAAATATATAAAAAGTATCTCTCTTATATATGTATGTATATATGTGTATATATGCATATATCAAAAGAAAAGTAGCATACAGATGGGATCCAAACCAAGAAGCCGGAAAAAATATGCGAATGGGCAGACGACCGCAGCCATGAAAGAAGACAACACACAACAGCTAGGAACTTTTGGACCAAACTATGTTGGGCTAAATCGACATATTTTTACCTTAGGAATCTACCCAGGAATTTTGGCACTTTACCTCAAAACAACCGGCATGGGTTCTACGGCGTTAATTCGATCTCATTTGAGAAAATTTTGTGACCTCTCTAATGTGAATTGTTTAATGAAAATTCACTAACAATGTTTTTTATTCTACAATTTTATATGTGTTAAAGATAAAAAAATTTACTTCTCTTAATCTGCAGTAGGCACTTACTCACTGCTGCTGTGTCAATTTAGGTTAATCCTTTTTACAAATCACGATTACAAGTAAATACCCTTGTATTTACGGGTTAGCAGCTTAAAGTATTTATAGTCCTGCTGGAATCCTTATAGCTATCGGAGAACCGTACTTGGGTGGCTATCTAGCGGCGACCCGGCGAACTAAAGACACCAGTTTTACATTAAGGTATCTCGTCGCTACCGTACAGATAACACCACAATCGTCCAGCGCCAACCGCGACCCGGCCACTCAGACATTCCGCCTGTCAACTTGCAAGGCCTACTTCTCCTTTTAACACAAACGCATATATATCCGAACCGGAGTGATAATACAGTACTTAACTGGTGTTTAAATGTTAAATAATATCGTGCCGGTCCGATTGAAGTCCGACCCGAAGGCGGAATATAAAAAACCCATCTCCAGGTTTAATTATTTTTATAAGCATTTTTCTTGGAAGACTGAGGCAAATAAAAATTGTTTTATTGAATTTTACAGGTGGCGGCGAAGAGTATGTTTTGGTTGTGTGTACATTTGACCACGGTTTTTGTTTGAGGTTAATAATCGTTGACAAATATTTAGATATTATCGGTTTTGATCTGGTTTTATGACCGCTCATTAGGGTCGACGGTTTTGGAAATAGAAAGCTCGAAGTGGGAGTACATATTTAGTACGTCAATGTTTTTTTATTGTTGTTTCTTTGATGATGACGATAAGAATGGTTCTTAGACAATTACAGGTTCTTTTGTGTCGATTTCGTCATAAGATTTTAAGCAAACGAAAATGTTTGACATTTCTTTTGCCTATAAAACTATGCCACCACACAGACATTAAAATTAAAGCCAGAGTGGGAGTTAGCAATGCTAATTTTGATCAAATTTAATGGTTGATTTGCGATTACTTTTCCTAGTAAATTCTTCAAAACATTATTCAAACAATTGTCAAATACGCTTAAAATGTGAGTGATTCATCACTAGAAAACGGGACGCAGCAAGTGCGTTATGATAGTGAATTTTTATTAAATGCATCAAATTTCAATAACTCAATTTTCTATAAACTTAGAAAGTTTAATTTTGGTATGTAGTGAGGTCTTTCCTAGGGCAAGATATCCACCAAATTTCATTAAAATAACTTTGTAATTTTCGGAGAAAAAATTTTTTTTTGAAATAAAACTCAAAATTTGAATAACTCAATTTTCAAAAAATTTAGAAAGTTTAATTTGGGTACGTAGTAAGGCCTCTCTTAACGCAATATATCCGTCAAATTTCATTAGAAGAGCTTTGTAATTTTCGGAGAAAAAAATTTTTTTTTGAAAGAAAACTCCAATTTTTTTCGGAAAACCCGGTCCGATTTTCCTGGATAACGAACTCATCCAAGCCCTTAATAAAAGAAAGGCACTTGCCGAGTTTAATCCAAATCGGTTAATTATTTTTTGAGTTATCAGACTGATATATATATATATATATATATATATATATATATATATATATATATATATATATATATATATATATATATATATATATATATATATATATATATACATACATATAAAAATTCAAACTGAGCCCAGATATGGGTTCTAGGGGGCCAAATTTGCGCTCATTTGCAAAGTCTCACCATCGATACCTCTCTATCAGTGATTTTTTAAAAATAAAAATCCACTAAATACGGAGATATGAGAAATTTCTCAATAATAATTGTCAATTTCAATCATTTTTTGATTATCAAAGTCTAACATACGAGGGTGGATGGTTAAGAATTTTGTCTCTTCTAGATTATCAGGCTGAGTAGCAGTTTTTTTAATTTAAGGTGTACCTATAAAAATCCAAGGTACTTAGATCAGGTGATCTAGCGGTATGCTTAAATGAGCCTCTTCTGAAGATACCCACTCACCATTCTCAAAAAACATTCACTAAAATATTGTCATATCAAAGTTCGCTTTGAACTGTCTTATTGGAAAGTTAATTCGTTTTTGTTAGTTTTTTATCAAATCTAAGAATTTAGCTAATTCTAGGTACAATCTGATCCTCCAAAAGTATGCAAAAAAAATTCCATTCGGATTGACCTCATTGAAATGGGTCAAATTAGGTGGTTTCCGAAAATCCCGACCCATGAATTTAATTTTTAAGGGTATTGAGTGCGTTACCCTAAACACATGAGGATTCTCATTCCTCCAATATTGACAATTGTGTGTATTTACGTCTCTACCCAACACGAAAAAAACCCTCGTCCAAAAAAACGCATGCTGTATAGGGGTTTTTGTGTAATAGTTAATTCAAGAATACATAAATTCAAATGTAGATATTTCTTTTCATGCTTCACAATGTTTATTGTCTTTTCTGTATCCTGTCTGACGATGCTGTCAAGCAGCGAAACCGGTGACAGAAAAGAAAAATAACATTTGTGAGCCAGAGAAGAAGTCTACATCTGAATTTAGTATGGAACGGATTTACCATGTAAGGACAACCAAAGAATCTTGAAATAATTTTATAACAGATTGAATATTATACAAGTGCGATTCGCCGAAATCTGAAATTTTGGCTGCTTTATTTCGAACGTAACCAGTAAGCTAAAATTTATTAAATACCTGTTTCACATATTGGTGACTTACGTTTTGACTTGGATGATTAATATTAGAAATTTTTGCTGTAGCTTTAGCGCTGTCATCATTTCAATACTATATTCG
This sequence comes from Tillus elongatus, assembly GCA_964006375.1. NCBI lineage: Eukaryota > Metazoa > Arthropoda > Insecta > Coleoptera > Cleridae > Tillus > Tillus elongatus. The sequence continues at coordinate 78,379,778 of OZ023270.1, forward strand.
AGCCATTACAGTTCTCTCGTTTACACGTCCGGGAAGAACATTAAACTAATACCGATTAATTAAATAACACAAGTCAATAATAATCATGACAGTTATTTTTTCATTTACTTTTTGACAAGATAAAACTAATAAGCCTACCTGCCAAAAAGCTTTTCGTGTTGAGAGCCAATTTTGATAAAGCGTGCTAGCTTTAAAAGAAAGTAATTGTGAAATTACTTTTTTTTTTAATACTTGATCGATTTTAGAAAAATACATGTCATATATGGGATGATTGATAATATATATGTCACATGGCTCTGTCCCCTTGCCTTTTTGATTACTGTCAAACACAGGGGGATGCGGTAATAATATAATATAAGAATTGACAGGCGTGTAAAAAAATTAAAAATTGTTTTTGCAAGAGTTATTGAAGGTCAAATTGTTGAAAAACCCTGTATATACATATAGTCTCTTCATTTTCCTGATTTTTGTTTTCTGAGTTACAGGATTGGCTAAATTATGAAAGCTATATAATTTTTTTTGCAGAGCCTGGCTTAGAACCCAGTCAAAAATCTCCTTTTTGAGATATTTAAGAATAAATCTATATTTTTATAGGATGTATTTTTACACAGTTTAAAGGAAGACTTAATTCTAGAAATAAAAGTTACAGTGCACTAATCAACTAAACCTAAAAGCCCATATGATCCAAATATAGATGCAGAGAGTCTTTCTGTGGCTTCAAGATAAAATTTGCTTTTAACTGACGATGCCGTAAGAAGCGAAACCGTTTGAAGAGAAGGAGACAAGCACCTGCGAGGCCGCGGTAAAGGTCTCTACGTGGGTATTAAGTGAAGAACGATTCCACCAAGTTAGGGCAACCATATAGACAACCAGATCTGATATTAAAATTAAGACTAGATGCATTCTCGTAACAATTAGAACCGTAGACCAGTTTCGCTATCATTAGAGCTCTTCAGTACGGCATACTAATTGTAGCAAAAATGCACCAAAAGTAAATACGGCTATAGTATAGCCAGCCTTAAAATACTAAGTGAGTGGTGGACATGCCGCCACCTAGTTGCGGAACCAAGTAGTATGTTGTCACGCCAGCTCCAAATAACACGAAGTGTTAAAAAAATAGAGACTGTATACAACTAACTAACAATTTAGAAAATTGTCAGCCCTGGCCCATTTCGACCCCCCCCCCCCCCCCCCATATAGGGACAAAGTATGTAAGGCTAGATGCATTGTCGCAACAATTAGAACCGTAGACCGGTTTCGCTCTAATTAGAGCTCTTCAATACGGCATACTAATTGTAGCAAAAATGTACCAAAAGTAAATACGGCTATAGTATAGCCAGCCTTAAAATACTAAGTTAGTGGTGGATCATAAGTCTTGAAAGTCCTCATCTCCTCACTAGTGAATTTTTTCTATAAAAATTCGCTAAAAAATTATTATTTTCGTATATTATATAATCTCATCGCACAACGTTAAACTTTCATTAAAAACCAGAGCAACAATTAAAATTTTAGTTACCACTAGGATGCCTACTGCGTTAGATAACGAACATTTACCTAGTCTCCTTTACCCTCCGGCACCCCACGAAATCTAAGTATATTTGCTGACTATAGCCACATATACGGTCCTATGTGAATGTTCGGCGATCTTGAATTATGTGTAACAATTTGCAACTTCTATATCGAACACATATTTTTGCAAATATTTTACTCAATATAACCAGAGTAACATTTTTTTTCGGTCGGTCGATTTCCGCGTCTATGGCCAACCAACGACGCAGGGAGCAGTTTTGAACCCTTGCTTTTTTGTAAAGAGGATCCGAATCTTTAACGTGCCCAACATCGAATGGATACGGAACCGACAGCTCTACGTCTTTTCCGAAGGACGAAACGTGCAGACCTTCAACTTGCTCAAATACAATGCCACAACATCGGTTGATGTTAAATGTACAGTATCTACTGAAAAAGTGAAAGGGAAACTATGGGTATCGAACCCGGCACCCCTCGGTTCAAAGCTACACGTCCTTACCACTGAACCACTGAGGCTCTGAGAGTAGTAGTTGAAACACTAGTGTAGGGCCTTCTAAAAGAGATTTCATGCAATATTTACCACTTCTAGACTGCATCAGTTGCAGGATCATTGTTTGAAAATCACCAATTTTGACGTTTAAAATGCAACTTTTCACTTTGACATTTCAGAAGAAAGACCTTTTTCGCCAAGAATAGTGGATCGCAAGAAATTACCAAAGTTGATCCTTCTCTGTAATATTTAGTAAACTTTGTTTGATGCACACAATATTTTTTTGCACTCATCTGCTTCAAGTCACACCCTTTTAACTTAGATCTCTAAATTTTGCTTTGTTGTCTACGTTTCCTAATAGAAACGTGCATTATAAATTTGGTTGCTATAGTTTTCTTATTTTCGGAGATTAAAAAAAATTCCGATGGAAAACCCAAAATTTACTAGCGATCCTAATTGGCACTGAACTTTTTTTAAGAAAAATTGCTAAAAATAATAGACAAACTTTGCAAGAAAAAAACCACAATGTATGTTTTGTCTTATAATACGGTTTTTTCGCGTCTTTATTTCCACTTTTTAGGCGATTATACAAACCTTAATGGTATAATGATTAGCATAAAATTCAGCTTGACTAAATGAAGAAACCAAAGGACTCGAGTTCAATAAATTGATTTATATTCATTATTTATTCTTTTATACCTGTGTGCCAATATCTGTTCCGTCGATAGCTACCTTTAGTAGGAATCCTCTGCTATTCTCAGCAGCAAAACGCAGCGTCTGCACTCGAACCCAAGCTTTCCTGTTATTGACTGTGTCGCGAACATATAAACGTCAATTGGCCGACGACATTAACATTATTATCATTTAAAAGTGAAACAGATAAAGTGCCTAATTGCGGCTCCTCGCTACCACAACAGTATCAAAAAGACTCCGCCAGGAGGAGTTGGCGAATGTTTCAGTGCAGAAAGAGCAGGGCCGCTATCTCTGCAGGACGGGTTTACACCGACAGAACAAAACGTGTTTTAAGAGCTCTCTACATCCACATGTCAACCATCCTTAATTAGCAGATATCCGCACTGATATATACATACAAAACCAGGCTGATTTTATAGTCATTGCCGTTTTGGTTTCATTCTAAATAGCTGCCGATGGTTATATGTGTGCGACTCTTTTAAGTTAGATACGGTATATTTTATACCTAGAGTGAATGGCTTCTGAAGCAGGTACTTTTGGTTGTTAGTCCAAGCTACGTAAAATTTTCCTATCAAAGTAATTCGTTCTTTCAATTCCCTAAAAACTACGTTACTCTTCTTTGAGAATCACATAAAGTTATTTTTCGGGAAACAAATAAAGGGTTTTGCAATAAGGCCATAACAATTTTGTATTGAAATAAAACACAGAATAATTAAGGTATTGGGCTGAAATTTATTATAGGTGCAGTACAAATGTTACATTTTAGTATGGAATTTAATTTTATATACTCATATGACCACCAGGAGCATGTTTGCAGTGATCGTTTCTTTGGAGCCAATTTTCCACCACTCTTCCACATATATCGGCCAGAACGTTGGCAATTTCACCTGTGATATTGTTCCTGAGCTCCCCTAACGTTGTTGGCTTATTGCCATAAGACGACACTTAACGTAACCCCATCAAAAGAAATCCAACGGCGTTAAGTTATATGAGCGAGGTGGCCATTCGACCAGACCATTTTTCAAGATTACACGGTTACCGAACTGTCAATTGTTGGACCAGCTGTGTGGATGTGGCACCATCGTGTTGGAACCACCTATCACTGATGTCAATTCCATCCAATTCTGTTTAAAAATAATCTTTCAACATGGCACGATAGCGAACTCCATTGACCATAACATGGCACTCATTTTCATCGACGAAAAAATATGGCGCAATCACACCTCTGGCATAAAATATACACCACACTAGGGATGGGCACATTTCTTAAAACATCGATGTTAACATCGATGTTTAACATCGAAACCTACTATCGATGGTAGGAAAAACATCGGCTGGAAAACATCGATGTTGGGAAACATCGATGTTTTCAAAATAATTGTGAATTTACTAATTTTATAATTCTATGTTCTTTCGAGAAAAAAAAATAGTTTGTAGTTTTGTAGGCATTAGAAAATGGAAACATATTCCGATGCAGATTATGGCAGGTGCAAGTGATACAAAAAATAAGTGGTAACAAAAATAGAAAAACTTAACTTCTAATGACTTTAATCGTAAAAAGTAAACTTCAAATTTAATTCTAAACTGTTAATAACCCTGTGTGTGTATATATATATATATATATATATATATATATATATATATATATATATATATATATATATATATATATATATATATATATATATAATTCACCAATACTAGTGATAATACTGATAATCTCACCATTCAGTTTTATATACTCTTTATAGATCTCTGTCAATGGACTGAAGGAATCATATTTTGCCCAAGTGTTCTCCAGTTAAACGGTTTCTTTCTAGCGTGGCTGTCTGTCCAGCTTTGGAAAATAAACGTTTTGCCGGTGCAGAAGTCGCCACTATGGACAAGAATTTTTTCGCGACAGGGTATAAATTGGGATAAACATTTTTATTATCTGACCACCATTTCAGTGGATTTTCGGTAAGATTAATTAGAGGATTCTTTAAATACAAAGACATTTCGCTTAATTGTTCTTTCTCTGGTGAAGCACTCTTTTGAACTAACTGAGAATGATGCGCCCATATATTGCCCTTTGGAGTACCTATAATTATGTTAAAATTTTTACCAAACATCATTGTGACAATCTAGCCTACTTACCCGTGTCCTGTTTATTATTTGTCGTTTCACTTTCTATTATTTCGCGATTGTGGTCATCTCCTTGCGTTTCTGCTAACAGTGATTATGTTGTATTAGATTAACTGCTGCTGAAACATTATGAGGACTCTCAAAATAAATTTTTTTGAACCTCGGATCCAGCAAGATTGCCACGGCTAATTGTTGGACTTGTTCAACAGCAGAAAATCGTTTCCTACATTCTTGGAGAAGTGCTTCTTTTAGTGAAATACCTAAGGTGTCGTTTACATCACATTCAATGTGTGAAGCTTCTTTTTCCAAATTATACGTGAGAGGGATTACAATACTTGAACTAGTATACTTTTGACCACAAATTTCTGTTGTTACTGCTTCTAACGTCTTTAGAAAGTCAATGATTTTATTTAGTTCAAGAACTTCCTTAACTGTAAACATTGCAGGGCAGAAGAATGTCTGTTCACTATGGTATTTATGTATTCCCGCAGTTCAAGAAAACGATTAATCATGTAGTATGTGGAATTCCAGCGGGTGGACACCTCTTGTATTAATTTTTTTAAGGCTTATGGTCGCTTGCTTGTGCCTTCTGTAATCATCAGCAGCTACTACTGAATGCCCAAACCACGTTACAATTGTTTTAATTTAGATATAACTGATCACAATTCCGAAATAGATTTTATGCCTCTGTCGGCAACTAAATTTATTTGATGAGCGAAGCAATGAATGTGTCTTTTTTGGAAAACGTTTCCTCAATAGCTTTTGTCATATTGGCCGCTCCATCCGTAACAACAGTAGTAACTTTAGTTTCTAGGATACCCCCATTCCTCACATATACGTTTTAGCACTCCTGAAATGTATTCGGCTGTATGCCGTTCACCTAAAAGATATACACCTAAGTCAACAGATTTTATGGAATTGTTATCTTCAAAGTGCATAGTAACACCAATAAAACTTCTACATTGCATATCTGTCGTCAAACAATAGCAAGACAATTTTTTGAATTTGCAAACGATATGCATTTGCAACAGGATTTGTGGGATACGTAACGATGTTTCGATGATTACAAGTAACATCGATGTTAAAAATATAACATTGAAATTACAACATCGATGTTTTAAACATCGATGTTCAATGGAAAACATCGATATTCCAAAAACATCGATGTTAGGTGCCCATCCCTACACCACACGGTCAGTTTCTGTGGAGGCAATGGAGTCTTAAAACACATGTGGGTTTGTTGCTGTCCAATAACGCATATGTTAGTTATTGACAAAGCCATTAAGCCAAAAATGGGCATCATCACAGAAGATGATTTTTCGATGAAATTCGGGATTTTCTTCAAATTTTTGCAGAGCCCAATCGAAGAAGTTTCGGGGCTTCAAATTATCAGGAGGCTTCAATTCTTGAGTTAATTGTATCTTGTAAGTGTGTAGGCCAAGATCTTTACTCAAAATTTGTAACAATGTGGTTTGAGAGATCCTCAGTTTCTGTGAACGACCTGGAATCAACTGATTTGTATCATTTTGAACTGAAGCACTTACGGCTGCGATATTTTCGGTACTTCGACCAGTGCATTCTCTCACTGGCACAGCAACATCCGATAGTGAATAATTTGACTCCAATTTATCCATTATAGCATGCACAGCCTGCCTGGTCGGACGATTATTATTACCCAAGATTTGAGTAAGCGCTCTTAAAGTTGCGGCCACCGACTCAGATTTTCGGTAGTAATTATTAATAATTTCCAAACGTTTCTCGTTCGTGAACTTCACCTTGATAAAAATTTAGACCTTGACTGACGTTTTGACGTCAACAGATCCTGAAAGAACTTTCAGGGTGCGTTGGTATTAAAATAGAAAATTGTTATGTCGCTATTGAAAAACCCATTATTTCGTAAAAAGTTCCATCTGTAGCGTCATGTTTTTTCAATTGAAACATTAGGTGGCCATTTGAAAACGAAGCAGGCACGTTTTAGGGTATTTATGGCGATCTTGTTGAAAATCGCTTCAAGGCGTAAATTTTGCTTTCAAGTGGGAAGACTTTTAGGGTTATTTTCAACATCGCAACACTAACCTTTAAGCGGTGGTGTGATCAACCTCTAAACTCCTAAATGGCAAGGGGGGTCAAGTAGCACATCATTTTAGAGCTGACGTAAATCTCATTTCCACGGTGTCTTTTTTTTAGTAGAGAGGCAACGATGGTGTAAGACTTTCGGAAAGCTTTTTCAGATCAGCGCGAATATGGGACCCATAGAATCCAAGTCGGAGGTCCGTTTGAACTTTTAGAAAGTGTTAGAGTAGCTGGAATGAGACTTTACATGTGGCTAGAAATGTTGTAAATAAACCTATGTTGTGAATTTTCAGTAATTTGATTCACAAAATTTAGAATTGTTTCAAATTAAAAATAAAATCTGAAAGACATGCATTGAAACGACTTAGTGGTTAAAGTCCAATACTTGTCAGACAGACTAGTTAACTTCTATGCGTAGATTGATTCATACAACAGGTATAAACCATACATCCACGGTAACTAAACAAAATAAATAACAGGCATAAAAATACTACCCGAACCAACAAATATCGCAATTGAGAGACGACATGAAATATGAAATTTTTTCAACTGGGGGATTCAATCAATTTTCAAATACACTACATTTGTAGCTTAATGAACGGCCCCAATTACAATCTGAGACACAAACTGTAGCATAAATATAGTTTAAATGTAAACAAATCAAATCTCTATAAAATGATTTTGAATGTGTTTCAAGTGACAATTCTATTAGTTCTGTAATTAATTGTTACGCTTACATTTAATATAATATAAAATATCCCTGGTCATGGAGTCGGCGTCGAGTATCAGGTAAACAAAGCTCTATTTAACGCATCTCAGCTGGTTCATTGGTAGCATGCTTGTTTTCTACGCAGAAGGTTCCGGTCGATGATTGTATCGTTTTTGTCTTGTTTCACTTTGACATTTGGAGAAACAATAGTGTAAAGATTTCATACGTTTTGAACAAGATCTCATTTTTTGTTTAAAACGCCTGAATAACTTTGTCACATTTGAGTCTAAAATTATAATTTTCAGCAAACATTTTGTTATTGTTGATATTGAATTTTTATTAAAAAAACTCAGTAAAAAAGAATTTCTTTTTTAAAGGATTTTTTAGCCGTTGAACAACCCGTATGATTAGGTCAGTAATTACTGATTTTAAAAATGTAGTCTCTATACTGGGGAACTACTTAGCTACAGACACTTGACGCTGCCACTTTGCAAAAAAATTACTGAAAGCAACAACACGTAGGTTGAGTAAATGGTCGAACTAATGGCTTTAATTTTTAAATATTAAGTACCACGTTTTTAAAATGACCTCACGGGAAGATATCCAGAAGAGTCGGGACTAATGGCTTTGTTGGACGATCGACAATATTACATCTGTTGAAAATTGTTGTCTCGAAATATTGTCAAACAGTAACGGCATAATGTGGGAGGGCAGCATCTTGTTGACACCACAAGCTGTGATTTGGAATTTCAGGGTTTTCTCTATTAGGAGATAAGTTTACGACTGTAGGAATGAGTCAAAATTGCAGGTACTGGGATCAAATGAAATAACGTTCAACAACGTAGTGACTGATAATTCTATTTCCAATTAATTCCTGCATGCACCTTCTTCTGGAGATATTGTGTGAGATGCTCTTGTATCAGTGTAGTACTTTCTTACAGCAGTAGTATTTCAGTGTGAGATGTTCAAATGGCTTATGCCTTCCATCTCTAGTTATTACTGTTAGAGCTGAAGTTAACCACACACCTCTGAGGGGGTGGGATTTGCATAGGGGTCGTTATAATACGAAAAACAGGTATTTGTTTTTTGTTAACTGGAAACATTTTCTTGATTTTTAAAGATGTTACTATGTATTTTATACCTCTGCAGATAAATAATCACTTCGTCTTTTCCTATACGGTTCGGCCCATAGTTCATCAACCTCATTTTTCTGAAAAATACATCTCGTAAGCAGTATAAGATTTCTTAAACGCTCTCATAGTCCTGTTTTTAAATCAGAAATCGCCCCCACATACAAAATCACAGACGGGCTTGCATAACATTTACTTTGTTTAAAGTGTTTGAAGTTTGTCACGAACCTTTTCCTTTCAACGTGTTATTGTAGAAGAGCATGGTTTGTATATGGGTTAATCGGTTAACTAGTAGCCTCCGATTCATTTTTGTTTCTGTGAATTAATCGCTTCTAACTCCTATGGTATCGGATATTCTTTACATTCGTGGTTACGTTATATCTGGGCTTAAAAACCATTATTATTATTATTATTATTATTTTACTTGCTACCTGAGGTTCCTTTTAGCCAAATCAATTGCCATTTGTTGTGTTTCGTTTTGTAAACATAGTTAAAAATTAAGAGTCATTTCCTAATTACTAAAATATACTTTGTAATACAGTAAAAAGAAGAATGCATTTATGAGCTGACGACAGCCTTTGATAAATTATATGCACAAAATCGTATACGGCGTAGTCACTGGCACACTAATAAAGCAAACAAAAAACACGACCAGAACTCATTAAAGTAATTTTCGTTCTCCGAGAAATAACGAATAAAAACAATTTTATAGCCAAAATCTGGTAATTATACGCCGGTCGTTCCGTCAATATAAATCCGAAGAATTCCGTATTTTATTGACCAAAGTGGAGGTTAATTTCAAAGAAATCGTAAAGATAATTCAGGTTTCCTTTCGAACACTACGGCGGACATAAAATTCTCGCTTGAAACAGCTACTGGTTTTACTCCACCTTCTATTTTATTCTTATCTTACTCTAAATTCAAATTAGGCAACGCGTTTCTATGTGTTTTTCCATCAAATTCTCTAACGTGTTGAGATTTTATATCTTTAGCTACTCTGCTAACAAGCCGACCAGTTTGTTTTAATTTTTCAAAGGTATTGTAAATGAGTGTGTGTATTCTTATTAGAAATTTAATATATTTGTATAGGTATGCATTAAGACGTCTTAAATTTTGTGTTCTTATAGTTAAACTTAGCTGTTTTGTTTTCATGTGTTGATCTATAAAGTAGAAAAACAGCATTTGATTATTGATTCTTTTAAGCAAAGTCCTTTGCTCAAAAATAACTCCTAAATACTGGAATTACCGTAGCTATATAAAGACAGCGTGGCCATAGATGATTTGGTTGCCAAGTTTTGTCATTTTTTTCACAGATGTAATCAATACATGTGTGAAAAAAATGGACAGGGGTCACAAGTAATCATGATGAAGAATTGACTCATGTATTCCATTATCAGAGTGTCTTTTTTAATTAAAAAATGTAAATTAATTAAAATCTCGTCCTCGATTCCCGTAAAATTTCAAATCAAGCTTACATTCACGAGTGTTACATCTAGTTCTTGCAGTTTTTAAGTTTTAACAACGGTTTTATAGTTTTGACCATGTAACCACAAGTTTTTTAATTGTCGTGTTGTGCTCTGTGTGTTTGTTATGTATGATATACTCTAGAACCTATTAGATCTCTCTCTCTCTCTCTCTCGCTCTCTCTCTCTCTATGTTTCTGACAAGGGTGTTTTTCTTACATTGTTCAGCTTTCGGCCCCTGAAGGTGCACCAAGAAAGGTGCGAAATATAAAGCATGTTTTAGCAAAGAACTTCTATTATTCAGTGCCCAAAAACATTTTGATGCCGATAGCCTTTATATCCCCATCGATGTGCTTTAGCACAGCATGTCAGACATTGGTTACTCTATCAATTGCAAGGATGGTACTATCTTAGACAAGTGTAATAACTTGAAACGCAGGGAAGTTTTGGTGATGATCAGGATAGCACAGACTGACAATTGTGTAACAAAAAAAAGTGATTTGAATAACCCAAATAGTATTTTCTCCCATTTTGTCAGAGTTGATGATGATATCAGGACCCTGAAATTTTGCAGAAATAGTGAGATTACTGACATGTTAATATCTTCTTCTTTTACGCATTAAATATACCGGGTCACAATTTTCAAAATCTGTAACTTACATCTGAGATAGTGCGTAACTTAAAACCAAAAAACTTCTGGACGCAGCAAGTGCGTTATGGTAGTGAATTTTCATAAAAATGTTTTTAATAGCAAACATGTTTTTTTAAGAAAGCAGGCATCAATCTATATAGTAGAAACAATGTGCTATGTTTCATCAAAATAACTTTATTGTTTGAAAATGTACAAAAAATTCCAAAAGTAAACTTAAATTGTTCCAGAAAAAACTGGTTTCTTGCTCAACCTTATAGGTTAATAGCAAATTGAGCTATTCAAATTTGAAGCATTTATTGAAAATTCGCTACCATAACGCACTTTCTGCGTCCCGAATTTCTTTTCTTACAAAAATGTATTATATTTCGATGGAAATGAAAAAAATAATAATAATTGAATCACCAACGACTTCTGGGCCACACTGTAATTGTGAAAATATTTTATAAAATGTAGCTCAAGACACCCTATAATTAATGTATACCATTTTTTCGTAACTTGCATAATAACGGATATATTGAGGTTTTAAGATTTTTTACGAAAATTTGACAAAAAAGATATACCATTAAATGATAAACTCTATAGCCAACATTACTGCCAAAGCATCAGAGAAAGGGTCTATTTCAAATGAATTTTCTGGGAATATTTTAGTAAAATGAAGGATAATGACGATTGAAGCTAAGAGTTCAGGCTTAGTAAAACATTCTTCTTGAGACATTTTCTTTCCATAGCTCATCTTAATTTCAGGATCATTGCCTAAATATCACCAATTTTGACATTTTAAATCGCGACTTTGACATTTTGAGGAAAACCCTAATTTATTTCCTTTAAATACCTGTAACTTTTTTGTCCTTCAACCTACAGCGCTGAATTGGTAGGTAGCTTACCTATGATGATATGAACCCGCGTACCAAATTTGGTTGCCCTTACTTTGTTAATTCCGGAGATATAAATTTTTTTCGAATGAAAACTCAAAATCTTCCCGGAAAACCTAGTCCGATTTTCCTCACTAACGAACTTATCCAAGCCACTTAGAAAAGGAAGGTATTTGCCAAATTTTATCAAAATCGGCCCATTATTTTTTGAGTTAGGTAGCTTACCTATGATGGTATGAACCCGCGTACCAAATTTGGTTGCCCTTACTTTGTTAATTCCGGAGATATAAATTTTTTTCGAATGAAAACTCAAAATCTTCCCGGAAAACCTAGTCCGATTTTCCTCACTAACGAACTTATCCAAGCCACTTAGAAAAGGAAGGTATTTGCCAAATTTTATCAAAATCGGCCCATTATTTTTTGAGTTAGGTAGCTTACCTATGATGGTATGAACCCGCGTACCAAATTTGGTTGCCCTTACTTTATTAATTCCGGAGATATAAATTTTTTTCGAATGAAAACTCAAAATCTTCCCTGAAAACCTAGTCCGATTTTCCTCACTAACGAACTTATCCAAGCCACTTAGAAAAGGAAGGTATGTGCCAAATTTTATCAAAATCGGCCTATTATTTTTTGATTTATCGGTGTCATATATATATATATATATATATATATATATATATATATATATATATATATATATATATATATATATATATATATAACATATAAAAATTGAAACTGACCCCGGATATGGGTTCTAGGGGTCCTAGTTCGCCCTCATTTGCAAAAAATTTTTCAAAATTCAAAAGGGGGCATCTCCCCATTAGTGAATTTTTTCTACGAAAATTCACTAAAAGGGAGAAAAACGTAAAATTAAATGTGAATATGTCAGGTGTGTCAAGTCGATCTGTGCTGCTGCTTTTGATTTTCCTAAATTGTCCCTTTGTCTATTGCGACTATGAATGTCAATTTTTGAATGACTTGCGCCTCCTTGTCGTTTCTTTACGAATTAAATCTAGTGCTAGCATATTTTCGATTTGTTTAGCTGGTTATGTAGACTGACCGCATGCCAGTGCAGGTGCCAAATGGATGTTCGTTTGCAATGTAGCGAACGATAGAGTCAGCAATCACTCTTCCTCATGCGATGGTCCACGTAAATGGTGATATAAGAATTTTCACAATAGCCTCACATTGTCGTGATGAGTTTGGTTCTATTGCTTTTTAAGATGTTATTTTTAATTAATTCCTGACTTCAGTCTTAAACTGTTATACGGCTTTTATAAGTCTTTTATAGAGTATCCATTTGTAACAATTTTAACGCTCTAAACTTTTTTTATAGTTATAAGTGTGCTGATAATTTTGTTTTTATTATCGTAGCCCTGATGAAGCGGTCAAGAAACTGCGAAAGCTATGCTGGTTGAAACAATAAAGAGTATTTCTAAGTAAACAATTTCGTGAATCTCTGAAGTCTCAATTACTCATCATTATATATATATATATATATATATATATATATATATATATATATATATATATATATATATATATATATATATATATTGAAACTGACCTCAGATATGTCTTCAGGGTATCCTAGTTCGCGCTCATTACAGATTTTTTTCAACATTTAAAAATCGTGGTCTCACTAGTGCACTATTTCTAACAAAAAGTCACTAAAAATGGCAACTAGAATTTAATAAATATGCAGTATATCTGATGGGGGTCGACATATTATGGTGTCCTCTCTTAAAAATTTTGATGTAGGAATATACCAAGAGGCATTTCCCTGTAGTAGACACAACTTTTGCTGAGATTGTGGATAGAATATTCAACAGTTACCAAGATCAATTTCTTCTATGTTAAATTTATCAGAAATTCCATTACTTTTGTTCTCAACACCATCAGATAAAAGAACCTTTAAGCATTTTTAAGCGCAGCAAGTGTTAAATCTGCTACAAAGCAAATGTATAATCCTGAAATTGATGTTAAGCTTTTTAACGAGTTGCGGTACTTTGATTTCCATCTCGGCACTACCATTATTTATATTTATATTAAAACTCGGCTCGGTGTGAGGTATAAAATATTAAATAATTCTTTCTTATAAATAATTATCGAGTCGTCGTTGTCGCTTCGGTCCCTCATTTAGCGCAAAACATGCATAATTTTCACATTTCAATTCACAATCATGTATCCTGTCCGTCGTTTCACCTGTGCCGACTTTATATTTATGTCTTCTTCTCTCTCGCCCTTTATGAACTGGCGACACTCCTACTTTTTTTTTATCTCTCGTAGATATAAGGAATTTGATTTTTTATACTTTTGTCTTATTGTTATTGAATTTTGTCCAGCTGGTTATCTCGCTTGTGAGTCGGAAAAGGTGCGAGTCACATATGCTATTATATTCAGTTATTATTTTAAATGTAAGAAATGAATTGTATATTATATTAGTTAGTTGTAAAGTACATGTCCAGCATACAATATCCAAGATATAACATAAAAGAATAAAAAATGATTGTAAACATTTCATATAGGCGATGAAACCAATCTATCCAAACGGTGTAAGTAACCGATTTTTTTATATATTTTAACAACATACCACGAGCGCTTACAGCTTAAATAAATCGTACCGTTGGTGTCGACAAGGAGAAAAGAGGCAACTTGTTAATTCTGGACTTGAAGGTTTGGAGGTTCGGAGGAGAAGGGAAAATATATGCCGGCGAGGAATTCCACAACTTGGAAGTCCTCGGGACAAAAGGGCGGGCATAACAAGATGTTCTATTTCTGGTGACCTGGACAGTAAAAGGGTGCATTCGCTCTGTTCCCCTGGTAGATCTGTTGGGGGTAGCAGGTGAGGGAACTATGGAAGAAAGCTCCTATGAGCAGTGCCCGTGCAGATATCTATAAAAGAGAGAGAGAGAGGTCACCAACGGCACGTCGATGGGCAAGGGATGGCAGCGTTTGGGTGAGGATAGGGTCACTGATGAGACGTATATCTCCTGAATGGAGTCCAGGATAGCGAGTGTAGAAGCGGAAGCAGCACCCCAGATGTGGGAGCAGTATTCGAGGTTTGGCCTTATTTGTGAAGTATATAAGGTATAGAAATTAGCTGGTGAAAAGTATTTGCCAGCCCGGAAGAGGAAACCCAATTTCTTAGCAGCCGCTTCTGCAATTGATATGACATGTTGGTGCCAATTGAGATTTCGATCCACAGAAATGCCAACAAGTGAAAAGGACTCATTACTTTGAATAACTTGGTTGTTCATTGTGATGGGTCCAGGGCTGGTGTATCTCTTATGAGACAGAAAGCAAGACTGAGATTTGCTGGGGTTGAATTGTACAAGATTTCTACTTCCACAGTCTAATACTTTTTGGAGATCCACGAAGAGAGAACCCTCCATGAGTCTGCGATCCTCATCTAATTAGGCTAAAGAGACAGGCTTAGAATATTGTATATTTGAGTGAAGGGTGCTGTCGTCCGCGTAACTGAACTGGGTTGGATGTGCTAGAGAGGAGGTCATTAATATGGAGAAAAAACAAAGTAGGGGCTAAAGCAGAACCTTGGGGAATTCCTGCATTAATTGGATACAGTTTAGAGGAACGGCCATCCACGACAACAGAATGCTCCGGTTGGAAAGAAAATTTGCTGTCCAGGTACAGAACTTTGGTGGTAAGCCATAGGCCGGAAGTTTATTAAGCAGCCCTGCGTGCCAGACCTGGTCGAATGCTTTGGATATGTCTAGAGCGACAATCTGGGATTCACCGTGTAGTTCCATAAACTTGGTCCAAGAATGGGTGACAAGGGAAAGAAGGTTGGCAGGTGATCTGCCCTGATGGAATCCATACTGCCTGTCGTGTATTAGACTGTGTTTTTTTAAGAAATTTTAGTAATTCGGTGTTTATATACTTTTCCATCATTTTAGAGACGACTGAAAGGAGAGAAATAGGCATGTAGTTGCTAGGAAGCGCTTTGGATCCCTTCTGGGGGACAGGTTGTACTCGAACAGTTTTCCAGTTACTAGGGAATATGCCTAAGATTATTTGCTGAGGCTCTGCAAATCTGCTTATGTTTAATGCATCAAAAACACCGAATTTCATCGTATCCTGGAAAAGTGACCTTAGGCCATACGTTCAAATGGCTGACTGGCTACAGTGTTCCGATTAAAATGTAGGTATACTACGTAACTTTATACCTATGCACATCTAGCTTTTGTTAAGGCCGGTATCTGTGCCGAAAATTTTATCAAGGCAATATGTTTGACATCTTTTAACAAAACTTATTACCTAAATTGCATTGATGGTGAAACGTTTTATGTATAAAAGCATAATCGGTAGATAATTTACACGGCTTGCGTGAAGCTGTTTATATTATATTTTTAACCCATAATAGCGGCAATTAACATAACAAACAAACACTCACATTTGCAATTATACAATTAAATACATAGCAGTAACGTAGTAATTGGAAGTCTGCGATAGATTGTGCAAAACATTAAAATTATCTAAATGTGAACTGACTGCACTTTTAATGAAAAGTTTTTCTGTCGTATGTAAGATATTTGGAGGTTTAACATGATATGTCTAGTTCAACAAGTGAAGATTGAAACCTGTGATGAGCACTGATAAGTACAATCTGGAGAACTCAATCAAAATACAGTTTGCGCACCTGACGATCGTATCGAACAAAGTTAGCGTCATCAGAGGGATGAATGAACAGTTTATTCATCCCCCTGATTACCCTAACTTTGTCAGTGAAACGATCGCCAGGCACGAAAACTGTATTGTGATGAATTGTGTTCTCCAAATTATACTTATATGATAGCTCTAGGTTTAAAACGATAATAATCAATGAAATCTGTATACAACATCCAGTATTTGATAGTAGGTACATCTGATCCAGATTTTGAATTCGCTAGAACATTCTGTGATAACTAGTACGATAATATTTGTAAAAGAAATTGTTTTCTTAGCGGGTGTTATTCTAGAATGTGTTTATTTTATTTACATAAAAGTTTTTTTACTATCATTTTGAGCCAATTTTGAAAAACACCCGATATATATATATATATATATATATATATATATATATATATATATATATATATATATATATAATGGAGGCCACCGTGCTACATAGATGTTGTTCTCATAAACACTTCCAACCTTACTACTAAAACATTGTGAATTTATAGATAGAGACTGAACCTGGCCCCTTATGTGCTGGTGTTAATCCACAGGCTCATTATACCGGTGACGCCTGAAGGTTTCTTCGAGACTTCGCATTCTCAAGTCTTGTTTTTCTCGATAACGCATCGGGTGGGCAAAATAGATTGGGTCATGTCAGACCCCGTGATATTATTTGACCATGCCTTTTCGAAAACTCTTCCAACCTTGCTACTAATCTTAATACTGGGAATACTTAGCATGTATATATATATATATATATATATATATATATATATATATATATATATATATATATATATATATATATATATATATATATATATATATTATATATATATATATATATATATATATATATATATATATATATATATATATAATTACTATTTTTTACTGGCAAACAGTTTAAGATACGAAAAAGATCAACAGACCTTTTTAATTAGCAAATGAAGCGCTAACGGGAAGATAATTTGTTTGAAAAAAATCAGTATTATACTATATTTTTCATTTAAAATATGCGACCGGTTATATACGAAAATTCGTTAACCTCATAAAATATGTAACCCTAGCCCTAAATTATAGAATTACACCCACCAAGTTTCATTAAAATATCCAATCTACTTTGTAACTTGTAAGAAACGAATCTTTTTTTCAATTCTTAACCCCCTGTTGTTAAAAAATTAAGTGTAAACGAACATATGTTTCTATGGACTTATTTTTGCAATCTACATATTATTTTATATTGTAGATTGTTTAATGAGTCGTATAGGCGTTTGGCCTCTCAGCCCTGCGACTCCAATGCGTCTTTTGTGTATGACTCTTATTTTATTAAAGTTGGTCAAAAAGTTCACACTTTTTATGAAGTCAACTATGTCATTGCAGTATCTGCAGTTTTGGTTGCCTGCCTTAAATTATTTTTCCTATTAAAAACTTTTTTATGAAAATTCACTACCATAACGCCCTTGCTGCGTCCAGACTTTTGTTTTTTTAAGATGTGAAAAAAAACTTCGAAAGAAACCCTGGAAGTGATCTTTCTATTTTCAAAACTTCCAGAATTATGTTGATTTTAAATGTGATCAAGTTCCTTGGGATGTACTGTAGATGCACCAACTTATTCACATTGGTTCCTAACTCACTTTGAGATGTAGGTGTTGTTGGAGAAACATAATTGGTACGCCCCTGTCTCTTTACTTTCATTAGGTTGCACTATTCTTTAAGTTTCTACCTGGAATTATTTATCTCTGGATTTTACAATCTTTTTTTAATTTGCTGGTAATCCTTATCCTCTAGACGTCTGTATCGCATTAGGTTTACGCATGGACAATGCCATACAAAGAATACTTATAAACCGTTAGGTCGTTTATTGTAAATAGCTTTAGCTGTCTTTGACGTATTCTTTAGATGCACCCAGTGGATTTTCTTCACTAGAAATAATGCGTCTACCTAGTTGGCCATTCTGTATTACTGACATTATGTTATGTCAACTACGTCACCTAGCGTTACGCGAAAGCTCGATAAAAGCAAGCCTTTCGCGAGGTACAGGTCAGTTCTACGTTCGATCTTCTCTTATTAAATTCTTGGGACTCCGAGTTCCCAATTTTCCACTTAAACACCGTTCGCGTGTTTAAGTGAGTTCTACGCCAGATCCCATCTTCTTTGCTCCTTGGAACCCTGAGTTCCAAATCTTCCACTTAAACATCGCTCGTGTGTTTAATCCAGTTCAATTCTACAGTGCCGTTCTACAACGAATCTCATCTTCATCGCTCTTTGGGACTTCTAAGATCCCGATCTTCTACCTAAACATCGCTAGTGTGTTAAGCCACTTCAGTTCAAGCTCCAATATTCCTACAGAAATTCCGTTCGTACAGTATTACAGTGAAAGGTCAGTGTTTTCTTCGAAGTTAGAAAGTATACGCGCAGTTAAATGCAATAGCAAGTAGCTAATAAGATTGTGAAATCTCCTGAATAACCCATTAAATCAAGTGTATATAGTCACAATACAACATATATAAATATAAAAAAGTGTATTATAGAAATCTTCTGGAATCCAGTGCACCTAGAGTTATAAATACAGTCCACATCTTCAACATATTCTTCTTCCAACGCTAATTAGCAAAGCCGACTAGTTAGCGAGGGTGGGATCAATCCACCTGCAAAACATTGGGGAAAGAAAACAAGCTCTTTCTGCCCCAGGTATTTGCAGAAGTTATAGATTCAAAATTCATAAGAATTCTTAATATATTGCAACACATAATACCTAATTGTTGTATTTGTTCAACACGAGTTAATCTTAGTTGTTTCTCATCCTGGTTAATTGAAACCTTGCGTACCCATGCCTCCTGAAACATTCTAATTAAGACGCTGGCGAGCTGATTTAAAATACAAACAAATTCGTATAGACAGTGAATTTTAAAGTAGTTAGTACGTACGTAGGAGATCGGAACTGGTATAACGTTTATGCTGTGTTGTGAATCGATAGCGGCAACACACAAATATCTCAGGCTTGTATCTTGGAATATTTAAATGTTGGTACTCCGTGTGAGAGCGTCGTGCAACAGACCCAACTCTTAGACCACACAAGTTCCTCCCAGACCCTGGCACAAATCATCCTTCGAAGGAAACTAAACCTGTTCCACTATATTCATTGTGCATTCCTTATTATGAAAATATGCATAGGTTTTACATCAACTATACGTTAGTATTTATCTTGTCGCCAAGTTATTATAATAACAAAAATACAGATAATACACGAACTAGCCTCCATGTTGAGTACTGTGTTGTTGGAGACTCATCAATGCTATGGCAGGCTCTAGCATTGGTACATTCATACCTGTCCTATAAAAATTATCATAGAAGTAGAAAATGTCACAAAATATATCAATCGTTACATAAGAGACAATTTGCTTGCATAGCAACATTTGTACATATAGAGGGCTGTCAAGATTTTGCGAATAATTTTATATAATCTGAGAATCTAAAATGTAAAAATAACTCGAGTTTTTATAATAAACTTATAATCGAAATCTCAACCATCTTAGAAATACAGAAGAATTTTCATACTTTTCTTTTTATAAATTAAATATGTCCTGGACACTTTGTGCACCTTTTTTTTATTTATTTTTATTTCAACAACACATCACGAGGACTCACAGCTTAAATACTATCGTATCGTGGGTGTCGACAAGGAGGAAAGAGACAACTTATTAATTCTGGACTTGAAGGTTTGGCGGTTCGGAGGAGAAGGAAAAACATGTGCCGGCAAGGAATTCCCCAGCTTGGAAGTCCTCGGGACAAAAAATCTGGCATAACAAGGTGTTCTATGTCTGGTGACCTGGACAGTAAAATGGTGCATTCGTTCTGTTTCCCTGGTAGATCTGTTGGGGGCAGCAGGTGGAGGAACTATGGAAGAAAGCTCCTCTGAGCAGTGCCCGTGCAGATATATCTAAAAGAGAGAGAGAGGTCACCAACGACAAGTCGGTGGGTAAGTGATGGCAGCCTTTGGGTGGGGGTAGGGTCACCGATGAGACGTATAGCTCTCTTCTGAATGGAGTCCAGGATAGCGAGTGTAGAAGCTATAGCAGCACCCCAGATGTGGGAGCAGTATTCGAGGTTTGGCCTTATTTGTTAAGTATATATGGTATAGAGATTATCTGGTGAAAAGTATTTGCCCGGAAGAGGAAACCTAATTTCTTAGCAGCCGCTTCCGCAGTTGGTGTGACATGTTGGTGCCAATTGAGATTTCGATCCACAGAAATGCCAACAAGTGAAAAGGACTCATTACTTTGAATAACTTGGTTGTTCATTGTGATGGGTCTAGAACTGTAGTATCTCTTATGAGAAAGAATTGTACAAGATTTGGTCTTAATAAGTTACATGTTCAATCATTATTTCTATTTCTCTACTTCAAGGAGTCGCGTAACCACGAGGGTATGAGTTCTCCTTTTGGAACAAAAGAAAATACTTTTCTTTTTCATTTTTTCGTCATCTGCGGTCAATATGTAAGTGAAAAGTATTTTTGGAGTTTGTCCGTAAAATCAATCGTTTCATAGGATTTTTTTAAATTACAATTCAAACGATGAGAACTAATTTGATAGGATTGTCTACGTTTACATGTTTATAATATATAAGTAAAATTTTGTTTTCACAAATGTCAAATGAAACTTCAAAGCGACAGACTAAAATAACTTTATAATCTTAGATTGTGACATGAAAATGTGAGTGTTTTCCCCTTATATTTCTCTTTGTTTCCAGGGGTTAAAATTTTCGTTAATTAATAACTTTTTATTTTTTTTATTTTTTTTTAAATTACGTTACAGATTATATATATAATCTATATATATATATATATATATATATATATATATATATATATATATATATATATATATATATATATATATATATATATATATAAACAGTTTATTTCAAGTGGATTCGAAAACTTTTACAATACAAAAGCCGTAAAAAATCTGCAAAAACTACTTAATGATTTTTTAAACGAAAATTAGCTGATATATATATATATATATATATATATATATATATATATATATATATATATATATATATATATATCAGCTAATTTTCGTCTAAAAAATCATTAAGTAGTTTTTGCAGATTTTTTACGGCTTTTGTATTGTAAAAGTTTTCGAATCCACTTGAAAAAAACTGTTTTTTGTGATATAAAATTTGCATAGAAAATTTTCGTGTACAAATTTTTTTTGTGATACCAGTTTAAAGTTTATTTCCGGAAAGCTTTTGTCCTTTTTCTAAGAATAATGTTCCTTTAATGAGATATGGTGCATGGTTTCTACTATCTACCAAATTTGATGTCTTTCATTAAAAAAATACATATTTGTGATAAAAACATTTTTATGAAAATTCTCTGCCATGGCGCACTTGCTGCGTCCAGACTTTTTTTTATTAGTTTTATTTTTGTTTCTATCATTAAATAATGTATTTCTCTATATTAAACGTGTTTTCTTTTGTTGCAGACGATACTAAACTCAATGCACAAATACCAGCCTAGGTTTCATCTTGTCAGGGCGAACGATATCCTGAAACTTCCCTACTCGACGTTTCGGACGTACGTCTTTAAGGAAACAGAGTTCATCGCAGTCACCGCTTACCAAAATGAAAAGGTATGTCATCTAAAACCATTAGCATAACATATTATTAGACTTTTTATTAGCGAATTTTTATATGTTGAGATATACATATATATATATATATATATATATATATATATATATATATATATATATATATATATTCAACCGGTAACTTAAAAAGTAATCAGCTGATATTTATAAAACTCGGCAAGTACCTTTATTTTATCAATAGCTTGGATGAGTTCGTTAGCCAGCCCGATTGGACCAGTGTTTCTAAAAAACTTGATTCTACCGAAAAAAAATATTTCAAAAATAATAACAAGATTATTTTGATGAAATTTGGGAGATACACTGGTAGATCTTACTACGTACCAAAATTCAACTTTCTAGGTTTACAGAAAACTTTGTTAATCAAATGTGAAACATATTTGAAGCACTTGCTGCGTCCCGAAATGTTTATTTTTTGGTAATTGCATTACTTTGTAGGAATAAAATTAGAAAAGCTACATCTTTAGATTTTGTTCACTTTTAAGGTTACTTAATTGTAAAACATTTAGGGAAACTTGGGAATAATTTCTGCAAGAGCACGTTCCCATCTCTTATTTCAGGGGATGAAATTGTTTCTACCGCCCTGGGCAAGGCTGAATTTTTTGCCTCGTTGTTAGCCGGCAATTCTACTCTCAAGCCACCTCCAAATGTTCAACCACCAACAGTCCCCAATGTCGCGCATAAAATGACTGATATCATTTTCAAAACTAAAAAGCTACGAAAGATGCTCTCTTCTCTTAATAACAGGAAAGCCTCTGGCTTTGACGAGATCCCAGCAATTGTTCTCAAAAAATGCGCACCAGAACTTGCTCCTGTCCTGACTCGTCTGTTTCAGACATCTTACAATTGGCATATTCCCTAGTAACTGAAAAACTGCTCGAGTACGACCCGTCCGCAAGAAAGGATCCAAAGTGCTTCCTAGCAACTACAGGCCTATTTCTCTCCTTTCAGTCGTCTCTAAAGTGATGGAAAAGTACATAATACACCGAATTACTAAAATTCCTTGAAAAACACAGTCTAATCCACGACAGGCAGTATGGATTCCGTCAGCGCAGGTCAACTGCGGACTTCCTTTCTTTGTCACCCATTCTTTGAACAAGGCTATGGAACTACACGGTGACCCTACACTCACCCAAACGAGGCCAACCCTTGCCCACCGACGTGCCGTTGGTGACATCTCTCTCTCTCTCTCTCTCTCTCTCTCTCTCTCTTTTATAGATATCTGCACGGGCACTGCTCAGTGGAGCTTTCTTCCATAGTTCCTCCACCTGCTGCCCCCAACAGATCTACCAGGGAAACAGAGCGAATGCACTCTTTTACTGTCCAGGCCTCCAGACATAGAACATCTTGTTATGCCCGCTCTTTTGTCCCGAGGACTTCCAAGTTGTGGAATTGCTTGCCGGCACATGCTTTTCCTTCTCCTCCGAACCTTCAAACCTTCAAGTCCAGAATTAACAAGTTGCCTCTTTCCTCCTTGTTGACACCCACGTACGATAGTATTTAGGCTAGATAGATATTAGATTAGATATTTTATTTATGGACTCGTATGTGTTTTACGCTGATGATTTTTTCCATACTACTTTACTTGACCTGACCTGACCTGACCTGTTCTACATAAATAACGTATACCAAAGTACTAATAAATATATGTCAATGGCTATGTCTATGTCTATATCTATAAAATTTTAAACTCTTATTAAACCTAGTTTTGAAATTGTAAATAAAGAAAAATATCAGTTACATTTTGAACTATATCTAGTTACGTATGGTAAATTCTTCTAAAATTCAACTTTTGTCTCATTTGGTCATCTCTGTATATCTTGTTAATTTTTGAGTGTCGACACTCCAAATTCTCAACCCCATAAAACTCAGATAACACATTGATATCTATATAGGTCAAACAGCCAGATGTTTCTTAAAACGATTACAATAAACGAGAACACTGTTAACAAATCACAATAAAAATCTGTTGACTGGTGTCTCATTATGATAATTTATTGTATTATAAACAGAATTAACAAGCAATTGTTAGATAATTTGCACTTGCATGAAGATAATGCAAGCATTCAATTATTCTAACTTTCATAGATGAATGCTATCTTTCAACTTATGCACAATGCAGATGCATACATTATTGTAGTCTCCTTGATTCAAAGAAATTTATTTCACAGGTTACGCTATATAGGTGTTCTATAACTATGGAACAAAAATACAGCTTGGGTAGTTATTAAAATTGTCACCCTGTAAATCCGAATGTAGATTGTGCATTGTTTAATGAGTCGTGTATGCCTTTAGCCTCTGAGCGCTGCGACTCCACTCCTCCAAGGTCTTTGAGCCTTTGCAGAATTGAGCCGCGCTGTTCCTGCAGTTTTCACCTTACCCATCTTCATAAGATGATACCTTATTGGGGAGTGTCCTGCGAAAAGTCCTGTGATTATTCTCAAGTTTTTTCTGTTTAATCCAAGAACCCGTTGTCTATTGATATGGTGATGAACCGTTTTGCCTGCCGTAGGCCTGGCGTTTTCCTCCAGAATGACAGCATTTGGGTGCTCTCCCAGGTATCAAGTTCTTTTCTTACATCCAAAATAGAATGGTGTTGTTGTAGCCTTTTTGCAAGGCTATCTGCTTTCTTATTTCCTTCAATGCCTTGATGCCTTGGTACCCCCATCAAAGTTACTTTGTTGTTAGTAGACAGTTGCTTCAAGCATATGGAGTAGCAGACTGTCATCAGTTAGAAATTCTACAGGCGAAATACACACAAGTTCGATATTATGACATGGAGCGAAGAATACTTCTACAACTTACTTAGCACACTGGCAAAAATTAAGCAACAGAAGCAAAATGAAGAACCAGATCTAGTTAATTTCACGGGAGAAAATATCATAATCGACGAAATAAAAATCGAAGAACGATGACTATAAAATTCTTCAACATTATTTTGCATGTGTTTATGTTGTCACTGTAGGCAACTGATATAAGGTATGCCCTGACCGCCCTTTCAAAGTGGTTCCCAGAATCAATCACTTTAAAGAAAACCTGCTATAGATTAAGTTAACAATTTAAAATTGAAGTTAAAATTGTATAATTTTAAATAGAGATTTTGTAAAGCCTTTTACTAATATTGAAAATTTAGTTAAAGTGGCTGCTTACTTCTTCTGGGTTGATTTTGACCAAAAGCTTAAATTTTTCAGATTTTTGTACAAAATTCTGACACTTTAGATCGATAACTTTTAGTTCGGTATCTCGATATTACGGCAAAAACATATTGTTAATGCTGCTGATGAGTTTAAAAACCCTGGTAAGGAATTTTATCTCATTAACAAACAAGAGCTATTAATAGCTTAAAACATAAACAGTGAGAAACATGTTATTTTGTCAATGTTGACAATAAATCACTTATCATTGATTTTTAACTGAACTTCAAAATAAGTCTTATATTGAAAGACTCATAAATATATTAATATATAGGTATCTGGCCACATAGGTTGATTTGTCGTATTTGCATGCCCTGCTTCAAAAATAAGTCGGAGCCTAATGCTTCTTGTTTTTTATCTACTATTTATCGTTTAAATTTGAAAGAACAAAAAAATATTATAGATTTTACTCAGACAAAGTATATATATATATATATATATATATATATATATATATATATATATATATATATATATATATATATATGTGTATATATATATATATATATATATATATATATATATATATATATATATATATATGTATATATATAGGGTGGAGCATTGAAAACGAAACAGACTGATTTGCGCCCAGAGATATTTTTTTTAAGAAACGCTGAAACACGTCAATTTTAATATTTAGGGGGACACAAAACTCAACTTTGTTACATCTACCCCTTAAGGGTGGTGATAACAACCCTTATATTCTAAATGGGGAACATGGGTTGAGTGTTACATCATTTGAAAGCTCTTTCTTTTTTGAATTCAGCACACTAATTTTTTTGGAAGTTTTATCAACTCGTTTAAAAATTATTCACAGTTGAAGATGCAAAAACGCATTTCACTCATTCCGATAAGAAATGTGCTGATAGTCAATGTTTTGTTGGTTTGTAAAGAAAAAATCGACTATCAGAACATTTCTTATCGGAATGAGAGAAATGCGGTTTATTATTTCAGTTTATCAGTCGGTTTGATACTTGATAGTACTACCGAAAATTAGTTTCACAATGGTGGATTCTGTAGAAGAAAGAGTTGAAATAACTACTCTTTTTTTCAAAAACGATGACTGTGCCAATCGTACCGCAAATTTGTTTAATGAACGACATCCGAACAGACATGTTAACAGAAAATACATTCTGGAGTTAGTTGCAAAGTTTCGACAAAGTGGTTCAGTAGCCAAAAAAAAACGGGATCGTGAACGTGAATTTCCGGTTAGAAATGAGACTACTGAGATTGAAGTCTTAGGACAAATTGCTGCAGACCCAACTTTGAGCACGAGAAAATTGGCCACTGTTTCAAACATCAAAAGAATAACTATTCAGCGAATATTGAAGCATCATAAATTTCACCCGTATAAAATTCATCTTGTACAACAACTGAATGAAGATGACTTTGATCGGCGGCTGGAGTTTTGTGAAGTTATGACTGCACGAATAGCTGATAATGGGAACTTTCTGTTTAATATCTGTTTTTCAGACGAGTGTACGTTTTTATTAAACTCTACAGTCAATCGTCATAATTGTCGTTATTGGGCAGATAATAATCTAAGAAATTTTCACGAAGTCCACACTCAAACTCCACAGAAATTGAATGTCTGGACTGGCTTTTTTGAGACAGTTTAACCGGACCAATTTTTCTTGATGGCACTTTGAGTGGCGAAACGTATTTGGAGTTACTAGAAGATATTGTTTAACCTCTACTAATTGACATTGTTGAAAATGATGATCGCTTTCAAGAAAATCAATTAGTGTTCCAACAAGATGGAGCTCCTCCGCATTTTTCACAACGTGTTAGGGAGTTTTTGAACAGAGAGTTTCCAGAGCACTGGATTGGGCGTAGAGGTGCTATTGAGTGGCCCCCTAGATCACGGTATTTAACTCCTTTAAACTTCTTTCTATGGGGCCATTTAAAGAGTAGAATTTTCGCAACAGAACCGGAGTCCCTGGAAGAATTACGACGACGCATTGTTGAAGAATGTCGTCTAATAACTCCACAAATGCTCCAGAATGTCAGAGCTTGTTGTGAACAAAATTTGTACTTTTGTATGGAAGCTGGTGGTCAACAATATGAACACTTGCTTAACTGAATAAACATTTTTGAACGTTTGGTTTTGTTTTTTAGTTGTTTTTTTTAACGAAAAATTGACTAATTAGTGCATTTCTTATGACAATGAATGAAATACGTTCTTACAACTACTCCAACTGTGAATAATTTTTAAACGAGCTTATAAAACTTCCAAGAAAATTATTGTGCTAAATTTAGAAAAGAAAGAGCTTTCAAATGATGTAACACTCGATTCATGTTCCCTATTTAAAATATATGGGTTGTTATCACCACCCTTAAGGAGTTGATGTGACAACGTTGAGTTTTATGTCAAAACATGTCCCCCGCAATATTAAAATTGGCTTGTTTCAGCGTTTCTTTAAAAAAAAATTCTCTGGACGCAAATCAGTCTGTTTCGTTTTCAATGCGCCACCATGTATATATATATATATATATATATATATATATATATATATATATATATATATATATATATATATATATATATATATATATATATATATATAGTGAAATTATAAAAAAAATATTAAAAAGATGCAAATCAATTTTTATGGACAGCAACTTCTTAAATTGTTAATGTTAACTAATAATTTTTTTTATTTATTACAGAAATTACTGCAAGTAATTTCAGATCATACCTAAAGTAAAAACACTGTTAAATTATTTTTACGTATTTCTTCTTCAGCAGTGTCCCTTCAAAAGAACAATTTAAAAAATGAATGGTTTCTTAATGGCCTTTACTTGATTTCTTTTTGTCGAGAAAAAGTTTGAATCAGATAAAAAAATACTAAGAACATCATTTAGTTCAGAAGACTCACTTGCATCCTTCTGCCTTAATTACCCATTTGTTACCAAAGATGAAACTTAATATTGAATATCCAGAGGTTAAACATTTATCTGGACTTAACACAAAAATTTCCAATCCAGGACAATTTTCCAGAAATTATTAAAGTTAAAACCAGAAATTGAAAACCAAAATTCCAAGATGAAAATTGGATGACGAAAGGTTATGCAATTTAATTTGGCAACTAATGCCCGACAATTTAATTTGTAGCAGTTGCCCAAGAATTTTATTTGGACATTCTTACCCAAAAATTTTTATTCGTCAACACCTGCCCAACACCTCTATAATTAAGATACCTTCTTCTTCTTTGGGTGCCATCTCCACTAATGGAGGTTAGCGACTACAACAGCAAACTCCTCTCTATCCTCCGCCGCTCTCATCAAGTCCTCAAAGCCCAGACCTGTCCAATATCTTATGTTTCTCAGCCATGACAGTTTCTTTCTGCCTACACTTCTTTTCCCCCCTCTAGTTTACTTTTAATTATGAGCTGGGGGATATAATATTTGCGATTGCGCAATACGTGGCCCAGATATGCTGTCTTCATCTGCTTGACAACCTGAAGAAGCTTTCTGCCTCTGTTCACTCTGCGTAAGAACTCTTCAGCTAGCACTCTTGCTGTCCATGGTATTTTTAGTATGCGCCGATAGACCCACATCTCGAAAGCTTCCGGTTTATTCATGCTCGTTATTTTTAAGGTCCATGTCTCTACTCCATATAGAAGGACTGACCATATGTAGCATTTTGCTAACCTTAACCTTAGGTTTATGTCGAGATGCGAATAGCAAAGAAGGCTTCGTATTTTTGTAAAGTTGCTTTTGGCTTGTGCAAGTCTGGCATTTATTTCTTTTTCTAGGTTTAATTGGCTGTCTATCCAGCATCCCAAGTATTTATAATGGTTGAGCTGTTGTAATATGTTATTATTTATAATGAAGGGTATAGGTACATTCTGTCTCCTCTACATTACCATTATTTTAGTAGTCCTCTCGTTGATCCGTATTCCAAATTCCGAACATGTCTCATTTAGCTGATCTAGAATATTTTTTAAGCCGGATCCGTGTCTTCCATTAATACGGTGTCGTTGGCGTATCTAATAGTGTTTATCCGAACGCCATTTACTTTTATACTTTCATTAACTTTCTCAAGAGCCTTTTTGAACAGAAGCTCGGAATACAGATTAAACAACATGGGTGACAATACGCATCCCTGTCTTACTCCTTTCCCAATATATATTCTGTTAGAAGTTTCGCCCTCTATTCGAATTTTGGCCACTTGGTACCGGTGTATGTTTTTGATTAATGTTAAGCTCTTGCCATCTAGAGCTATATTTCGTAAGGCGTCTATCAAATTCGGATGCTTCACTGGGACGAAGGCCTTCTCAAAGTCGACAAAACAGAGAAAGATGTCCCTGTGTTGATCGTAACACTTCTGGCACAACGCTTGTAGGCTAAACAGCGCTTCTCTTGTCCCCATACCACTCCTAAAACCGAACTGATCATGTCCTATCTCCGCTTCGCATCTTCTAAATAACCTGTTATGTAATATTTTTAATAGTATCTTAAGGGCATGGCTCATAAGACTTATATTTTTTATAATTAAGAGATAATACTTTAAAAATTTTGAAGTTCATAAAAGGTAACATTTTATGACTCACCATCATTCCTGATGAGACTTTATTACAAAGTTCCCAAATACAAATTTATCAGCTTTCATTGCAAAAATTATTTTATGTAACTTTTTCAAATGTCTCTTAAATACTGTTTAACTCAGTAAATTTAATTAATAAAAATGGTAGAAGATTTATAAATAAAAAAAATGTAGTAACGAAACTGGAGTATCGCTACAATTAAAAAGTAAAAAAGCAGACAAAGAGAAGAGCTTATGGAAAAGCTGGTCCAATTGATAAGATGTGGAAGCTTCAGTGAGATGAAAGCGACTGCGTGGTTGACGACAAGACGACGACGCATTTAATGATGACAATGATATTTGCAGCTCACGATAAAATAATCCAAAACTTTCCAATACATTATATCGCCTGGACTGTCGTTTTCAATACCTACTACGTTTTCTATTACACTTGTTTTTAATTATCAAAACAATCTAGTCGCCAATAAGGAAACGGTAAAATCCAAGAACAATTTTCCGCGAATAGATGTAGACACATCGTCACAAGTGTAGAATACAAAACAAATGAAGACATGTGTCATCCATAGTTACTTGATCCGTAATGAAACCATTTCATTGTAGATGTTATAACATTATATCTTTATTAATTATGATTTATGGGTGTAATAATAGCATATTTGTACATTATAGATCGCATTAAGCAGTTGTTGGCAACAATGTAATGGATAAAAATGTGGTTGACATTTACATTAATTTCAAGACAATGAGGCGTTTTTTTCTCTCTAACGATTATAATTTAAATAAATTACTTTCGCTATCGTCGCAAACGAGGTGAATTCGATATGAAAAATGCCGGGAATCTTTTATTGATAATTTAATTGCAAAACATTTTATTTTAATTGGATTAAAGAATGTTTTCTGCTCTAATTGCCAAATTTTAAGCACTTTACAATTCACAAATAAATTTTAAATTTCTTAGTGAAAAAATGGTGGCAAAATATGTTCACGTAAAACCGCAAAAAATTAAACGTAAAGCTTTTGTGATAGAAAGTAGAAGTTTTTGTAATAAATACATTTCAAATAGGTATATTATTTTAAATATCAATAAGAGAAGAAGATCAACAAATGTGGATAGTGGGAAAGCTAAAGAAAAACTAAGATTTTGATAATTTCCAGTAGTTACGTGATATTCAATTACTGGGTGGGCTCAAAAATGTTGGAACAACTTCGTTTAAAAATCATTTTTTTATTTATAAATAAAACCGCAGGGACTTTTCAATTTTAGCAAATTTTCATAAAGAAAGTTTCGCATATAGATAGGTGACAAGTTTCGAATATTTTTTTCTAGAACTTGTATGCATTTTAGGTTGCAAGGTAGTCATTGTGCCTTATTACTTTCAAAGCTTCAAAAAGGGCAAGTTCGCGCTTGTCGTTATAAAAATGTAGTGGCACTATGAAGTTATTTACTGTGGGCGTATGTTGAGTATCGAGAATATGTTTTGCAAATGTAGATTTGTCGGAGTATTTATATGTGCAGACATGTGGTATTAAATCTTCTAGAAGTCTTTTAGAAGTTTGGGCAATATAGATTCCGTTACAATGTGTACAACTTACTTTACAAATTCCAACTTTTGTCAAGATACATGATTTATTTGCGCGTTATGTAGCAAGTCACCCCTTGTGTCGTAATATTTATAGGCTACCTTTTTATTTTTACTGACGTTTAATATTTTTGAAATTTTTTCTGAAACTTTTCTAAAATAAGCCATCGAAACATATTTGTTATCTTTTTTGTCTCTAATATTTGGATAAATTAAATTAAGCGCTAATTTATACTCTATGTTTACCATGCTATCTATTATTTTTCGCAAAAAAAAAATATTTGGAAATCTGCAAATAAAAGGTATTTAGAAGAGTTAAAAACCTAGAAATAATTATGGGTAAGTTTTCAATTTACTTAGAATATTTTGCATAATTCGCTGGCACAGTTGTGATACGGTAGTATAGACAAGTCATACGTGGCACAACATATTTGAGATAATAATCACCACATGGATCAAGAAATTCTGAAGCGTATTAAAAATACTAGACAACCAGCGAAGTTATATGTGTACGAAAGTATTTATATTTCTAATGCAGTAAAAAATAGAAGTTTCCTAAACTGAGCTCCGCCATTGATTTATAGCCCTTTGCTTACACTCTCTCTTTGACATAGAAGATATTCCGAAAAAGTTATAACAGAAGTTCAAAAACCTCGTCCGGCAATCAAAATACAACACACAGAAAATTTCCCGGGGATTTCGTCTCTCTCTTTATCGGTCTTTACCTAAGACGTAGTATAAAAGGTGATGTTTGGTTGTAAGTAGTTTAGAATTTTTCATCCTGTGATGACGATAACTTTCTTAGTAAAACGACCGTCATGTCTTTAAAAATGTGTTGTCGTGAATTGGGTTCTGCAAGTGTACTTATGCGTTGAACTCAGGACAATTAAGAAAAAGACGTTGTAAGCACTAGTTAAACAAGGATGGGAATAAGAATCTCGGCAGTGGCATCACTATCTTGCATTTGACATAAAATATGGGCTTTAGGGAAACTAATTCACGTTCATTTCTAGATTTTTTCTCTGCTAGTGATTTTCTTAATAAAAATTTGCTAAACATTTTTCGATCACTACAAAAGTCGGTGATATTTTTTCCCTCAGGGCTCGTCCGCGACTTTGCCGCCCCGAAAGCACTGCAGCCTTTGACTTATTGTGCATGCCCTTAGTCTTTTTACTTCACCCATTCCAAAATCAATGTGGATTGAACTAGTCTGCACAGCGATTGGTAGGGTGAATTTTTATATTGCTCTGTCTCCGGTCTAGACTGACCGTAGATCAGTTGTCTTTTGCGGTTCAGAGCTTTATACTCGCACAAGATGTGATGCGCTGATTCCTCCCCCTCGCCGTAGAGCCTGCATGCGAGGTCTACCTCGAACCGCCCCATTTTATGCAGGTGTTTCTTGACGACCATGTGTCCTGTCCAGAGACCTGTTATGTTTCTGAGCTGTCCTCTGCTAAGATTTAGCAGCTCCACAGCTCTCTTTAAACTGGGTTCGTCAATTACTGACTTCCCATGTCTGAGCCCTAGACAATCTGCCCAGTACACATTGTGTTCGTTTCTGACCCATGACTTAATGGCTCCCCTGGCCGTGCACTTTGTAACGCCCAGAACCGGTTCTGGACCCATAAATGGTTCTGTTGACCCTCCCTTCGCGAGACTGCCAGATTCTTCATTGCCTTTGACCACCGAGTGATCCGGCACCCAGATGAGGGTGACCTCATTCTGTCCAGCCAGGTCGCTCGTCTCGTCTCGGCACTCACTCACCAGCCAGGAATTTACCCGTGGACTATTTAGGGCATTAAGGGCTGCCTGGCTGTCTGTGGATATGAGGTTTTGCTTGTTGGTGTAGCCCCTCCTCTTGTTCCCCCGCACACAGTGCAGGATGGCGTACATTTCGGCCTGAAAGACCGTTGCATGGGCTCCGAGGCAAATACTATGACTTACCCTCGGTCCTTCCGAATAAACACCTGCCCCCGTCCCACGCTCCCCGCCGGATCCGTCCGTGAACCAGACGAGTGAGCCCCGTGGTATGGCCGGCGTCTCCTCCCGCCATGCCTCGCGGTCGGGGATTTGCACTGCAAAGTTGTTTTCCCTGCACATTCGCGGGCTCGCGAAGTCTGACCTCATTTCATGCATGGACTCCTTCACGGTCTCCTGAATTGTGCAGTGGCCCCTGAAGCCTGGGTTGATCTTCAGTCTACCATTGCAGGCTAGTCTGTAGGCTGAAGATCAACCCAGGCTTTAGGGGCCACTGAAAAATGCAGGAGATCCCGATCGGTGCTATTAAGACTACGACAGAATGTTAATACAGCAAATTTATATGCTCTAATTGGAAAAAAACTAAAATTTTTAATAAGTACAAAAAGTAATGTAAACTTTCTGGTTATTTTTATTTTCATATCATGTGTTTTTATTTGTTTCTCTGTTTTGTTACAGATAACGCAATTAAAAATCGACAATAACCCCTTTGCTAAAGGATTCAGAGATACTGGAGCAGGCAAAAGGGAAAAAAAGTAAGTATCTATAATGTTTAATAATATATTTTCATTTCTAGTTGACTTATATACAGAGTGTGAATTTTTATCGGCTCCCTGCGATTATATATGTTATGGTTAGAGCAATAAACGTGCTTAAAATAGTAGAAACGTTCATCTTTTTACTCTTATTCCAGAAACTGTTTCAGGTCTGTTAAATTTTGAACAGTTTCGAGATAATTTGCTACAAAATAACACAAATTAAATAGGTTTACAAAACCTACACCAAACCCAGCCATTTTAAGCACTTCTATTTCTCACCTTCTAGCAATTCAACCATTACCTTCAGTTATCAGAAATATCTGCCATTCTGGAAGCCTTTTGAACTATAATTTTGTTAAAACAATCCATTTTCGCTAAACTATTTAAATACACAGGTTATACCACGAAATGCGTTGAGTAGATATTTTTATAGTTATTAACCTATTTTAGTTCTTTCCACGTAAAATAATTTGGAGTCGATATCACTTTCGGTTTAACCGGAAGTAGCGACCAACTTTGTTATTTTAAATGGAATACCCTGTATATTTTGACATATTTGGATTATACGTAAAATTCTGTGTACACCAACGTCAACTTAATCGACTATATATACCTTCAACTGTTTCAAAGTTATTGTGAGTTTTTAAAATGTTTATTAATTTGCGTTAAAATATTGAAGTAATTCGATGTCACTTATTTTTCATGATTAAGAAGTAAAATTTTGTCAGTCGCTAGTACATATATTAGGTTTCTAGGATATATAAGGATAATTGATCTCATTTATAGAGTATGTTCAAAATTTAATGGCGAATCAGGAAAACTTCATAGATCAAGAACTCATTTTTTTTCTTCAAATTTGAGCATTATTAGTTTGACTCATTTACAGATGCTCTTCCTATTTCATCATGATCTAATGTGTTGAAAGCCGTCCTTACCTGATTTAATAAATTTTGCCTACTTTCCTCGGGTCTGGAGGAAACCTTTATATGTTCCCACAAGTAGAAGGCTAAGTGGGTGAGATCTGGTGATTGTGGAGGCCACCTGCACGGTCCATTTGGACCGATCCAGTTGGTTCCAAACATATGTGTCAGCTCTTGACAAACTGCACTAGCAGAGTGGGAAGGCGCACGATCTAGCTGATACCAACAATTATTACTTACATTTCCTGGTAGGCTCTTGATGAAATTTACTACTGTAAGCCAATTAAAAAAAAAAAAGGATTCCGGTCTTCGAAATTTACTTCATGCTCATTACTTGTAAATTCGGATACCTTTCGTAAATATCGTACAGGTTCTGGCCATAATTCTGCCACATTGACATGAATATAAAATAAATTTAGAATATCACCATTGGAGTATTCACTGTATGTCATTTTGTAGCAATCCGATAATGCACCTTATACAAGTAGCAATATCACTAATAGCAATGCTGAATGTGTAGCACTACGATTGTTTGCACTTTTGACAAATACTGCCAAGAGCTTTTTAACATTTTTAAGATAGTTGTCAAACTCATGGCCTACGTTCTGCATGCGGATTCCTATTTATTATTTGTGGTATATCTTTCAATGTATGCTTCTTAAAAACTAATACTTCTAATGTTTTTTTTTTCTAAAAGCATCTAAACTGACTTATTGTGATATTGTCATCTTGTTGAATCATTCTCAATTTTGGCATTATAGAATTAGACCTTCTTTTTCACTTTTATTAAAAGAAACGTTAATAACAGAAAAACTATCGCAGATGAGTATAGAGTATACTGTATTTAGTCGACTTAGAATTAAATTTTCTATCCAAGTATGTAAAAATTTACAAGATGTTCCATTTGAAAAAAAAATAGTTTTTGATCTTTGAAATTTTCCTGATTCGCTATTAAATTTTGAACATACTGTATAAACGAGATCAATTATCCTTATACATTCTAAAAACCTAATATCTGTACTAGCGACTAACAAAATTTTACCTCTTAATCATGAAAAATTATAAAAAATAAATGGCAACGAATGGCTTCAATATTTCAATGCAAATAAATAAACATTTTACAAAATCACGATAACTTTGTAACAATTGAAAGTAGATTAAGATAATTGACGTTGGTGTACACAGAATTTTACGTACAATCCAAATGTGTAAAAATATATAGGGTGTTCCATTTAAAATAACAAAGTTGATAGTTACTTCCGGTTAAACCGGAAGTGATATCGACAAATTATTTTACATGGAAAAAGCGTTATGTCTTATGTATGACTACAAATTTTCAGAATTGAAATACGTTAATAACTAGAAGAAACGTCTTACCAACGCATTTCGTGATATACCCTGTATTAGAAGTTCCTCTACCAAAATACTATAACAACACCCGTTACTGCTCCTTCAATCTTTAATTTCTTAATCGCTACTTTAACCTCATGGACTTCAACAACAGAGTAACATCCTATTTGACTCGCAATCGGGTTCTGATGTTTCCCATTGCTTCGATATAGTTTCTCGAAATATTCTTTTCAGCATGCGCTCACATCTTCCTCGTCCCATACAATGTCTTCATGCTGTGCTTACACCCCAATCATATTGTTTCTTCCGGACTGACTTGCCCTTTTATCCACTTTTAGAATAATTACTGGTTTCCTCCTCCCTCACTTTCAGTTCTCGCTTATTCTCATTTACTATTATTTTGCACTCGCTTTTAACTATTCGTAAATCTACCAGACAATTTCTTGGTCCCTTCAGAAAGGTATCTTTGTGTACAGTATTTTTTGCTAGAGCTTGGTGAACGGTATTATACAGGGTGACAATTTTAAATTGGTACAATCGGATATCTGAAAAACCGCTCTGAGTATTTTGTAACAAAATTTGACGAGATCTTGAATAAGCTGGCGGACACATTTTGAAATACTTTCGACATTACCTCTCCTCCTCATTTTGAAGGGCCGGTGTCACATTTTAAGGGTCAAATGGAATACGATTTTCGCCTAAAAAATTCGATTCTCCGTCAAGAACTGAGTATGTACGTAGAAAATCGTTGTATTTGCTCTACTGGTCGCATATCTTTTAAATTTTCCAAAATTTTAAATTAGATTAAGAACTAGCATGGAATATCTTAAGTTTAACGACGGGGAGATGTACGGTGATTTTTAAGGCGCAGTTTACCCTAACTTTTGAACAACGTAGAAAACCAACAAGAAGAGGTGTGGTTTTTGCAAGACGGAGCCCCGCCTCACTTTACGTGCCAAGTTTGAGACACCCTAGATATCATGTTTGAAGATAGATGGATTGGTCGTGGTGTCCCGGTAAACTGGCCAGAAAGGTCTCCTGATCTCACGCCTTTACATTTTTTTCTTATGATGATTTATAAAAGAGAAAATTATGGCAATAACACCAACTACCTCAGAAACTATGAGAGACAGGGTTAGACAAGCATGTACGTTAGAAACCTTCAAAATGTTTAATAAGGTGCGATACTCTTACCAAAGAAGAACTTTTAAATGTTTGGAAGTAAATGGAGAACATTTCTAACACCTTTTAAAACACAATTTTATTTTATTTATTAGAAAATTCGTAAATATGCAGTCAGTAAATCAAATGCAACTATTTTCTACGTACATAGGGAGAATCGAATTTTGAAGAAAAACACATTCCATTTGAAACAAAAGCAGAATCACCCAGAAAAAAACCACAAAAACAATAAAAGAGAGTTATGCGCTAGATGTGTATTTCGACAACGAAGTTGTCTTCATCAGTAGTTATCGCTGTGGTTTTTGGGATGATTCTGCTTTTTGTTTCAGTTATACAGCCAGTGTATAACCTCAGTTTATTAGCATTCCAGTTGACATTTATAACGTGACATTGACACTTCTAAATTGGAAGCAGGGGTAAATGTCACAAAATATTTCATAATGTGTCCCCAGCCTACGTCACCAATTTGTAGCAAAATACTCCGAGTGGTTCTTCAGATATTCGATTGTAACCCTTTAAAATCATCACCCTGTATACGCTACACCTATTCCTAAATTTAAGGATGACAAAACCTTTTTAGTCTTTTGTTCTGTTTCGGTATATTTCAGTTACAAAAACAGTTGATTTTTTGAAATTTAAGGTGAAAATCTCTACCGGTTAAACCTAAAATATACTGCATGATCTTGATAAACATAAATACGAATTTCAAAAACGGTAACATACATAGAGACCGACTTAAGAGGGAATATAATAAAACTCAACATTTTGAAATGACGAGCCTTTTGGTGAATTTTCTTTAAAAAAATTTACTAATGAGGAGATCCCGAATTTTGAATTTTGAAAAAATGTCTATAAATGAGCGCTATTTAGGACCCCTGGAACCCAAATCTGAGGTCGGTTTCAGACTTTGAACGTTTATATATATATATATATATATATATATATATATATATATATATATATATATATATATATATATATATATATATATATATATATTTGTGTGTGTGTGTGTGTGTGTGTGTGTCACACCGATAACTCAAAAAAATAATGGGCCGATCTTGATCAAATTTGGGAAGTACATTCCTTTCGCAAGTGGCTTGGATAAGTTCGTTAGACAGCAAAATCGGCTCAGATTTTCACGTAAAATTTTGCGTTTTCTTTCTAAAAAAAAATTATATCTCCGGAAATAATATAGTAAGGGCAACCAAATTTGGTACGTGTGTTTGCATTGTAAAGAGTGAACCATGTACCTAAATCTAGGTCTCTAAGTTTAAAGACAAAAAAGTTAAGGGCAGTTAAAGAAAAAAAAATTGAAGTTTTCCTCAAAACGTCAAAGTCGCAATTAGAAACGTCAAAATTGGCAATGTTTAGGCAAAGAACGTGACACAAATACGATTTGTGGAAAGAAAATGTTGCAAGAAGAGTATTCTGCGAACCCTTAAGTTTCAGCTTCCACCGTCATTGCCCTTCATTTTACTAAAATGTTTACAAAACATTCGTTTCAAATAACCCTTTCTCTGATGCTTTGGCTGTCGGTTTAGTTAAGTTGATGCTCTCGCTGTGGGATTAGTAGAGTTTATGGTTTAGCGGTCTCTAATTTTTAGCTAATTTTCATAGAAAACATTCCTTAATGCAATTTTGCATTTTTTATCGAAATATGATGCATGTTTGTAAGAAAAAAAATCTGGACGCAGTAAGTGTGTTTTGGTAGCGAATTTTCATTAATTCCTTCAAATTTCAATAACTCAATTTGCTATTAACGTAAGGTTTGGTGGCTAGGAAACCAACATTTAAGTTTATTTTCGGAAAATTTTTGTACATTTTCAAACAATAAGTAATTTTGATAAAATAGAGTACATTGTTTCTACTACATAGGCTATACCGGGAATCAAATTGATGCCTGCTCGCATTTGCTATAAAAAACATTTTTATGAAAATTCATTTCCATAACGCACTGCGTCCAGGCTTTTTTAATTTTTTGTTTTCTTCCTGGATATCACGGTTATAAAAATAGTTGCTTTTCTAAATTTGAGGTGAGAATGTATACTAGTCTAACCTAAAATAGACATACTGCATAATCTCGATAAACACAAGTACAAATCTCGCAAGCTGTAGCACACATAGAAACCAGCTCAAGAAGGGTATAATGTTATCCTCAACAGATACATGGTGTAGAGGGTGAAAATTCGTAAACGGAGGGTTGTCGACTGAACAAAGGGTGGCACGGTTGGTGAATTAAAACCGAGTTTAATTGACCGGCTATACGGGATAATTGTAGCCTAACCTAACCTTTCCGAATACATAGTGCTTGCTGCTGACACTGCAGTTGATATCTTGTTAGACTCGACAAATAGGGCTAAAGCTTATTATGGGATAAGGTGATAAATAAGGGTACTGACTATTGTGTTAATAAGAGAAGATGTTTAAAAGTGTTACGTATGAATTATGTTTTATTTAGGACCAAGACAAAGTGTTAACTTCGTGAGAAGAAGAACGTCGTGCAATACCCTTTAGTATAGAATAGATAGAATAACATAATGTGTTCGTTAGTGGTATTTTGCCCTTCCTTTTTTCGTTTTTGAGTTATTTTGAAAAAAAATATTTTTTTCCTTCTATGTCTAAGTAGGCGTTGATCTGACATGTCTAAGACTTGCACATTATCAGGACACTTTTTACAGAGTAATATTTTTGGGCTATTCTCAACTTTTGATTGTCATTTGTTTTTGAGCTACAGGTATCAACGTTTGTTTTTATTATGGCAGCCATATTGGATTTTTTGCTCATGTGATAGCCTGTGGAAAGAGCCTTCCAATGATGTACAACATGCTTGAGAAATCTTGTAATTGCACTGACAATTTTGAGGAAAACCGCTTTGAGGATAGTAGGCTATGAAATCCAATACCAGAAAACAAATGACAAAAAAATTTTTTTAAAGCAGTAGGCCATGGAGTATAACAATAGACTTCTACTTTTAACATAATTTTCCGTAATGATTCACGATAATAAAATAGCAACTTTGAGCACACCAATGAATCGGCCAATTATTACAAATGATATTTTACATTACAACATTATCCTAAAAAATTGTTATAATTTAATAAAATAGGTAAACCTAGTAAATAACTAAATTTATTAACAGAACTCAATAAAAAGCATATTAATGATTTACGAAGACGCCTTTGAAAATCCTTTGATTTTTGAACGTAAGTCAACTGAAAAACAACAGAAGAAAGGTTGCTATGGATATAACACTATCGCGACAATTAAGAATACTGTCATTCTTCATTATCTGAACAAATTGAGGTGTAGTTAACATGTTGCTTCAAATTTTGTACTACATAGTTTGTTTCCTGTTTATTTTAAATAGTGTGTAGATCGGACCGGAGTAACGCCTGTTAAATAAAAAAGCGTACAGGCTATTACCCTAACCTATTACTAAGGGGAAAACAAGTTGGTACCATTGGCGGAAAGAGGCACAATTTCCTCTTGCTTATTAAGTCAATTTATTTTTTGAAATTTTTGTCCAATGGACTCTATTTCCGAGACCATACCTAAGCTATCACATTTTGTATAATTGTTTTCCCAGAAGAATTAAAGGGAGCTGTCGTTATTATAATACTTAAGAGTGGAAGTATTTTCTAACTGCAGGTTAATCTGTTTGTTACGGTTCTTTCTAAAACATACAAAAAACTATTTAGGAAGCGTGTTGCTGAAAGTATAAAATCGTCATCACTGATCAGTATAATTTTCGTTACAAAAATTCTTCGCAGGGTGCACTTGTATTGATTTGTCCTTGAGTGCATTGACTGCACATTTAAAACAGTTTCAATTTTGTATGATCTAACAAACTCATTCGACATAGTCAATTACTCATTGCTTTTAGAAAAACTCGAACGATATGGCGTAAGAAGTACACCCTTACAGTGGCTTATTCATAATTGACAAACCATGCGCAGTCAGTTTCTTTTCACCAGCTAATCTCTATACCTTATATACTTCACTAATAAGGCTAAACCTCGAATACTGCTCCCACATCTGGGGTGCCGCTGCCGCTTCTACACTCGCTATCCTGGATACCATTCAGAAGAGAGCTATACGTCTTATCGGTGACCCTACCCTCACCCTAAGGCTGCCATCCCTTGCCCACCGACGTGCCGTTGGTGACCTCTCTCTCTCTCTCTTTTATATAGATATCTGCACGGGCACTGCTCAGGGAAGCTTTCTTCCATAGTTCCTTCACCTGCTGCCCCCAACAGATCTACCAGGGGAACAGAGCGAATGCATCCTTTTATTGTCCAGGTCACCAGACATAGAACATCTTGTTATGTCCGCTCTTTTGTCCCAAGGACTTCCAAGTTGTGGAATTCCTTGCCGGCACATGTTTTTCCTTCTCCTGCAAACCTCCAAACCTTCAAGTCCAGAATTAACAAGTTGCCTCTTTCCTCCTTGTCGACACCCACGGTACGATAGTATTTAGGCTGTAAGCCCTCGTGGTGTGTTGTTGAAATAAAAGTCAGTTACTTTGTTCTCAAGCCCTGACAGTGCATTCTGGAATGCCGCAAGGTATCATCTTGGGACCCCTCTCATTTCTTGTCTTTATTACCGACTTGACTCTAGGTGTTGGTGATGATAAATTGGTTCCTTTTGCTGATGACACTTCTGCTATTATTCGTAGCATGGAGTGTAATAAACTACGGAGCTGTTCAGAGTTCAGTGGATTGATGCTATGCAGACTCGGTGCTCAAAAAATGGACTGATCTGGAATCAGTGTAAATCAAAAATAACTGTCCGTAAGGATTGTAGCATTTTGGTGAGGCTCCATGGAAAATCTCTACAGCATCAGTAATCTACAAACTTCATGGGTCTTTATTTTGACTAGAACTGTTCGCGTACAATCTTGCAGAGCTATCTGCTATGTATCACCCATGTGTTTTCTTGTACATAGACTCCGTGACTTTTAGAATGTCTCCCCACTGTCATTTTACCATCTCTCAATCCAATCTAGGCTAAGCTATAGTATTTTCTGTCGGGGTAGTGACAGTCAAATAGTGCAGCTCCTCTTGCGAAAAAAGAATTTCGAGGATAATTGCTCGGGTGTCCTCAACTCACTCGTGTTGTAAACTGTTCAAAAATTAGAATAAACTTACAGTTAGTTTTGTCCATATAATTATTTGCTGCGTTTTGTTAGATATAAACTTACAGAGTGAACAGCTTGAACAAGTAGAAATGTTCAAATGTAGCCAAGATCTGAGAAGGAGCATCGCGATGGCAAAGCAAGCATTTAATAGACAAAGATACTCTTCGTACTAACAAACATTTTAACTTGGACCTGATGAAGATTAAGTCGCACGTGAAAAGTGCTGTAGTGTCCGGGATGCTTGCTGAAAGAAACTGAGAGGAGAAAGGCAAAATTTAATGGATATATTCGGAGACATAAACTTTGTCATTATTTTGGTTGAATGTCATATACTTGGAACAGAGGGAAAAGGTAGACCAAAGAGAAAAGTTCTGGAAAAGCTAGTCAACTGAGACGGTTTTAAACCTCTCTTTATATTTCTGACAGCTTGCTAACTTCAAGGGTGAGAAACATAGTAAATATATGGACATAATACTCACCTGAGAACACTCTGTAGCTAATAGTTTGCATGTTTTGGTATATAAACAGTTTGTTTGTAATGCACACTTGTAAAACCTTGGAAAGACGCCAATTACACTTTCACTTTTGTTGTAACAGTAAACAAATAAGTTTAGGGTTTTGTTTACATTTTTAATAATAGCAATTGCCCTTAGGTATGTACTGTCTCCTTTTCTCTTATGACAATCCATGTTTTTCTATCTCACTCTTTAGTGTATAGTATCATCTTTTTCATTCTCTCTCTTTCTCTCAGATATAATTTCTGAAATTAATAAAATTCACTTAAAAGGAAATATTAACATATCTCTTATAACTTCTTATCAAATTCCAACAAGTTTTTGTTCTTTGGTTCAAGATTAATATTCACATGAAATTATATTTTTACTAACATTCCTCTAACTGAACAATAAAGTTGACTGCAGCTAGAAGCTGGATTTTGTAACAACTTTACAATCAATTAGTTTAATTATTTAGGTTCAGTGGAAATTATTTATATTTTGTGAAACGAGAAACCTCATCTATTTGGGTAAGCTTTTATAGTTTGTTAAATTTTCCCCACATTTATTCTGCCTAATAAAAACAAAAAATTTGAAATAAGTAGTACCTGCTGAGAAAGCTATTTGTTCATTGTAGGGTTTTTTGTCTGGCGTTGAAATCTGGTGGTGTTTTCTGCTTTAACTGGGTCAGCATTCACACCTCCTAAAGGCCTAAAGAAGTTAAAGGACAAGGACTAAGTTCCATATAAGTCCACGAATTTTTTTGTTTGTTTATTTTGTGTAACTGTTGTTGAATTTTGAGTAGTACACCTACAATCAGATGATTATTAAGCTAAACATACGTGTAAGTTGATGTTTTAACCTT
This sequence comes from Tillus elongatus, assembly GCA_964006375.1. NCBI lineage: Eukaryota > Metazoa > Arthropoda > Insecta > Coleoptera > Cleridae > Tillus > Tillus elongatus. The sequence goes on from OZ023270.1 coordinate 78,423,650, forward strand.
GTATTTGTGTGTAAACTCGAACAGTCGACTGTAAGGGGGATCTCTGCATCTTTGTTAAATTAAGTTAAAATTAATCATTACATCTCTGGCACAGTAACACGTTTTTACCATCGCTGAGTGTCAGCCTAAAATACAACAATTAATTAATGTACCCTTTCCTCACTTATAGTGTTGTGATTCCAGCTATTAAATTTCACCTACCCTTGATGTCGTATTTATTTAACTATCAGATTATTGACTAAAATACTTTGTGTGGAATAATTTACTAGTTTATAAACTTCTAACCCCCAAAACCGTTCTTTTAACATCTGTTGCACTTGTCACTTGAAATAGGCAAATAGTCGTGACCTACCTGCTGAGCCTGGTACCAACTGCCGACGCTGAAGTTCCCAATTTCCGGCTGTAGCGTGAAACCATTCTCTATTATTTCTCTTTTACTCTTCCCTGTGGTTTGTTTAATTTCCTTTTCCTTCTTTTTTATTTTTCCGAAACCTCTCTTTTCCTAAATTGTAACGGGCCAGAAACCGGGCAAGCTTTTCATTATTTTTTTTATTAAGAAAACCCGTGACACAACTGACAAATTATGGAAGTTACAATGAAAGGAAGGTGGTGACAGGAGATCATGGTTGCGACGACAGGGCGACATCGCAATAAGACTGTGATGATAATTATGTCGAACGCACTCGCTGCCTGAGATTTTTTGTATTTAAATCACGAGTTCTTTTCGTTGTCAATGTTTTCTCTCATAATGATCCGGGTATCACTCAGCATTACTCCGCATTATTTTAGGCCTCCTCATTCTCTCTTGATTTAAAGTCAATATTGAGTGTGACGTTGGCTTAGTGTGACTTGTCAGGATGATCCCGTGTTTCTTTGGTCCCGGGGTCATGTCGTATTTATGCTAAAACCAACAAAGACTTAATTTAGTACAGAAGGGAGGAAAAAGAAGGAGGACTACTACACAGCCCAGCAGTTCGCTCATCAGTCACTTTGCTAACAATTTTCAGCTTTGCATTTTTATCCCGTTAGCGGTAAAATATGCGGGGACCACGTCGCCAACTCGGTTCTTATAATGGGCGGGTTAGAATTTAAATTAGAGACGCCGCAGAATAGAAACTAAAGAGTCACAGAGTAAACCAGTGTGTGTGTGTGTGTGTGTGTGTGTGTGTGTGTGTTGGGGCGACACGTATCAAATTAAGGTTGGCATTTTAGATGGGTAGTATAAGGTCAGGAGTAAAGGCAGAAGGGGTGCAGATTAGGACAATTTCCCTTATTTGCATATACAGTAAGTGATATGCATATTTTAATGTAGCGTCTGTGTAAATATCTCTATCCCCTCAACGGTGGATTGAATTACAATGGATTTGAACTTTGACATATAAATATTGAAATTATGATCGCATGTGCTGTAGGTGTTAATGTTATATAAGTAAATTTGAAATTGTAATGCCAGATGTACTTAGAAGACTTACGTTCTATTAAATTGTATTGTTTTAGCAAAAACCAGCAAATTTAAGGCTTCTAAGTTTTTTTGACGAAAATTCACTAATATAGAGGTATCGGTGGTAAAATTTTTCGGATCAACTGAGCGCGAATTAGGGCCCTGGAACCCATCTCCAGGTTAGTTAAAATGGTTATATATATATATATATATATATATATATATATATATATATATATATATATATATATATATATATATATATATATATATATATATATATATATATATATATATGGTGCATTGAAAACGAAACAGACCGATTTGCGTCCAGAGAAAAATTTTTTAAGAAACGCTGAAACACGTCCATTTTAATATTAAGGGGGACATGTTTTGACATAAAACTCAACTTTGTCACATCAACCCCTTAAGGGTGGTGATAAGGTAAAGGTAAGATTCTTACTGGCAATTAGGCCATTGCTGACCCTTTTTGCTCATCTAAACTAACCTACCCTCCACCTTGAGCTCGATCTCAACGACGACAGTGATTTTGAAAATCATCCGCCGCCGGTGAGTCTCGAACCGTCGACCCTCGCGTCCGTATTGGGAAGTCATCGACTTTCCCACACGGCCACGGAGGCGCTAAGGGTGGTGATAACAATCCTTATTATTTAAATAGAGAACATGGGTCGAGTGTTACATCATTTAAATGCTTTTTATTTTCTAAATTCAGTACAGTAATTTTTTGGAAGTTTTATCAACTCGTTTAAAAATTATTCACAGTTGAAAATGCAAAAACGCATTTCACTTATTCCGATAAGAAATGTGCTGACAGTCAAGGTTTTGTTGGTTTGTAAACAAAAAATTGACTATCAGAACATTTCTTATCGGAATGAGAGAAATGCGGTTTATTATTTCAGTTTATCGGTCGGTTTGATACTTGATAGTACTACCAAAAATTAATTTCACAATGTTGTATTCTGTAGAAGAAAGAGTTGAAATAATTACTCTTTTTTTCAAAAACGATGACTGCGCCAACCGTACCGCAAATTTGTTTAATGGACGACATCCGAACAGACATGTTAACAGAAAATACATTTTGGAGTTATTTGCAAAGTTTCGACAAAGTGGTTCAGTAGCCAACAAAAAAACGGGATCCTGAACGTGAATTTTCGGTTAGAAATGAGACTACTGAGATTGAAGTTTTAGGATAAATTGCTGCAGACCCAACTTTGAGCACGAGAAAATTGGCCACTGTTTTAAACATCAAAAGAAGAACTATTCAGCGAATATTGAAGCATCATAAATTTCACCCGTATAAACTTCATCTTGTACAACAACTGAATGAAGATGATTTTAATCGGCGGCTGGAATTTTGTGAAGTTATGACTGCACGAATAGCTGATAACGGGAACTTTCTGTTCAATATCTGTTTTTCAGACGAGTGTACGTTTTTATTAAACTCTACAGTCAATCGTCATAATTGTCGTTATTGGGCAGATAATAATCTAATAAATTTTCACGAAGTCCACACTCAAACTCCACAGAAATTGAATGTCTGGACTGGCATTTTTGGAGACCGCTTAAAAGGACCAATTTTTCTTGATGACAATTTGAGTGGCGAAACGTATTTGGAGTTACTAGAAGATATCGTTTACCCTCTACTAATTGACATTGTTGAAAATGATCACTATCAAGAAAATCAATTAGTGTTTCACAAGATGGAGCTGCTCCGCAGTTTTTGAACCGAGAGATTCCAGAGCAATGGATTGGGAGTAGACGTGCTATTGAGTGCCCCCTAGATCACCCGATTTAACTCCTTTAGACTTCTTTCTATGGGGCCATTTAAAGAGTAGAATTTTTGCAACAGAACCGGAGCCTCTGGAAGAATTACGACGACGCATTGTTGAAGAATTCCGTCTAATAACTCCACAAATGCTCCAGAATGTCGGAGCTCGTTTTGAACAAAACTTCTACTTTTGTTTGGAAGCTGGTGGTCAACAATTTAAACACTTACTTAACTGAATGAACATTTTTGAACGTTTGGTTTGGTTTTTTAGTGTTTTTAACGAAAAATTGACTAATTAGTGTATTTATTATCACAATGAATGAAATACGTTCTTGCAAGTCCAACTGTGAATAATTTTTAAATGAGTTGATAAAACTTCCAAGAAAATTAGTGCGCTGAATTCAGAAAAGAAAGAGCTTTCGAATGATGTAACACTCGACCCATGTTCCCTGTTTAAAATAAAAGGGTTGTTATCATCACCCTCAAGGGGTTTATGTGATAAAGTGGAGTTTTTTGTCAAAACATTTCCCCCTCAATACTAAAATTGACGTGTTTCAGCGTTTCTTAAAAAAAATTCTCTGGACGCAAATCGGTCTGTTTCGTTTTCAATGCGCCGCCCTGTATATATATATATATATATATATATATATATATATATATATATATATATATATATATATATATATATATATATATATATATATATATATATATATATATATATATACCCTTATTTTGTTAATGACTTAAATGAGTTCGTTTATCAGATCTTAACGCCCCATTTTTCTTAACAAAAACTCAAAAAAAGTTTTTAAAACGCAATATCCTTAAAATTGTGATTGAAACGAAAAAAACTCAAAAAACATAGATAGACGTGGTTGTGTACCATCTTCCAAGTATTGTTCAAAGAAAAATAAAGTTATTTGAAATTAATAATAAAATAATCCTCGACATCACTTCAAGTTTTGTAATGCAATATATACAATGTTAGACAAAGACAGATGACGCTATCTGTACTGCTATGCTACTTCAATAAATCGTAGATAGAAATCTAAAAAACGAAGCTACAATCATTGCAAGATGTCAAGACGTACCTGTTTCTTACCGGGGTTGCCAGATCTAACTACACTTTATTTCTTATTATTTTTTGTTATTACCGGTTTTATTGAGTCTAGTGCCACCTTTCTTATTTTTTGTTTGTTACTTTTTAGTTTTGCTAATACATCACAATTTATAAGTGTATTCTTACTATTGTTACAGACAGGCCATGCTGGCGCAACGGCATACGGATGACAAGACCTCTCATCCACTCCCAGCGAGGATGTCTGCAGATAGCAGTACCGTCTCCAAAACCGATGATTCCGAGTTGGACGTAGTCGGTACTGCTGACAGTCCCAGACCATCCCTGCATGCTTCGACACCAGTAGCCTCATCTGTAAACCACTCAGGTAAGATAATGTTATATATTGTATGTTGTATGTTTCATCAATAATTCCTTGCATTAAGACGCCATCCTTATTTGATTAGGTTCAAAGGAGTATGAACAACCCCAAAGACAAAAGCTATAAAAGGGCTATATCTTACTTAGCAAGACGTTCCGTCTTTAAATTCTATTACAGACATTCACTTCAATAACCTCGGTGGTTCAGGGGTAAGAACGTGTGCCTCTGAACCGAAGGGTACTGGGTTCGATCCCAGGGTACTCCATTCACTTTTTTAGTAAAATGTGTAACATTAACATCAACCGAGGTTCTGGCATTGTATTTGAGCAAGTTGAATGTCTGCACGTTCCGCCCTTCGAAGGGGGCGTAAAGCCGTCGGTCCCGTGTCCATGTGATGTTAGGCACGTCAAAGATCCCTACCCTCCTTACAGAAAGGCAGAGAATCGGCAAAATTTCCAGGATAGTGAGGTGAAATTGCTCCCTGTCGTCGGTGATTGGCCATAGTCGCGGAAATAGGCCGACGTTTAAGAAACAAAACACACACACACATTCATTTCGTATAATATAATACAAAACGTTTATCTTGTTATAATTATTAGTTATTTTTATTATACGTTTAATTGTATTTTGAGTTGAATAAATTGTTTAATAATTTACTTATGTTAGCCAAAAAGGTAACTAGTGTAATAATTAAACTGATTATTTGTGCTCGTGGTACTTGAAAACAAATGCTTACCATTTGAACACAGAATTCATGCTTTTATACGGAAACACTGTAGAAGTTAGGCTCAAGACTGCTACTTGACAAAGAACTGAACTGCACTGGACTGTAGTTTTTTTATGGAGACCGGTCGGCGCATCTGATGACCAAGCCAGTGGCTCCCTTGAACTGCTCTGTTACACCCTGGCACTATCTTTGCGACACATCTTCACGAGTATAGAGAGCTGTATTTTCTTCTTCTTCTTCTACTGCCACTTTTCCCTACTTACCTCGTCCGCTTTGAGCGATTAGTGTTTTGGGAAATCTAGTTGGTGGTTTCCTTTGCTTTGCCACTTATTGTGTCTCTTTTTAATGGCCATGGCTGTCGGGCGAATTCCATGAACTTTTGGCTTTTAACATTATTGGTGCCAGGTTGTAGATATTAAGTACCCCCGTAGAGTTTAGCGTGGTATTTCTCATCTCGTCGAACTTTGGAGATACAAAACTGCAATATGCTGTCGTGTCCTTTTCGCCGCAGTATATACATCTCCTCTCGTTCTCGTCTACCATTTCCATGCCTTTGGCGTAGTATCTGAAATATCCGTGGTCGGTAAGTAATTGTGTGAGCCAGAAATTTATTTTTTCGTGGTGGCATTTCATCCAGTCTGTCAGATTTGGCATCAATCCTTTTGTCCATTGTGTTTTCGTGGAATTTGGGGACCATCTTTCTTACCACTTTCCCATGGTTTGACTTTCGGCAGCCAGCTTAGCCTCTTCTATTTTAACTCCCCTCGTCTCACGTAGGAAAGATATTTCCTCCACTAACAGGTGTATGGATATGACACCCGCCAAAACCTGAATTGCCTGCGCAAAGATGGAGCAAAATTCGAATGCCACCTTTAGTTAACAGTCTTCGCTGCATACTTTCCATCATAATTTTATATATCTCTATCTCTTTTATTGGATGCCATACCGGCGTTCCTGGTAGTCGAATTAAGTGAACTACTCCGCTGAGCAATAGCCGTTTTGCTCCTATTGGTCTTCCACGTTTAGCATTAACCTACTTAGTCCTGCTGGTTTTTTTCAGCCTTTCATTTTGCTGTTCGTACATGCTGGCCAAAATTAGGTGACTCTCCGATTGTTATCCCTAGATACACAACGGTCTTTGGTTGGTTCTATCATCGTGTTCTTTAAGCGGAACAAAAAATTACATATAATATAATTTGCGACCCTTTATGATGACCGCCTCTGTCTTTTCACGGATCAGCTGGAGTTCGTTGGCCGTCATCCATCTGTCTACTCTTCTTAACTTGATACCTAAGTACTAGGACTGCTATGTCATCAGCATAACCCACCAGAGTAACTCCTGTAACCATTTTAAGCTTGAGGATTTCATCATAGATTATATTCCAGAGGATAGGTCCCAGGATGGATCCTTGCGGGACTCCCGTCGTGACAGCCATTGCCCCTCGTTTCGCGACGCTTTTTATATCAGAAGTAACTGCCTATGATATTTATCAGGTACTCAACGATGTTTCTTTTTTTTCAGTTTTTCTGATTTTGTCGCAGCTAGCAGTGTTGAAAACATATTTCATATCGAGTGATCAATGCACACAATTTCTCTGTGTTTTTTTGCGACTTCCGTGACGTATCTTGCAGCATGTATTCTGAATATTTCCTTTAGAAAACCAAACTGGCGCTCTGAAGATCCCTCTTCTATTTCTATTTGCTTTTATAGCCTGGCTTTAATCAAGCGTTCTAGCAGTTTTTCTAGTGTATCCATTAGGCACAAAGGTCTGAAGGATGTCGCCAGCTTTTTTTAATATGTTTCAACAACACACCACGAGGGCTTACAGCCTAAATACTATCGTAGTGTGGGTGTCGACAATGAGGAAAGGGGCAACTTGTTAATTCTGAACTTGAAGGTTTGGAGGTTCGGAGGAGAAGGAAAAACATGTGCCGGCAAGGAATTCCACAATTGGAAGTCCTCGTGACAAAAGAGCGGGCATAACAAGATGTTCTACGCCTGGTGACCTGGATAGCAAAAGGGTGCATTCGCTCTGTTCCCCTGGTAGATCTGTTGGGGGCAGCAGGTGGAGGAACTATGGAAGAAAACTACTCTAAGTAGTGCCCGTGCAGATATAAGGTATAAAGATTAGTTGGTGAAAAGTATTTGCGAGGCTGGAAGAGGAAACTTAATTTCTTAGCAGCCGCTTCTACAATTGATGGGACATGTTGGTGCCAATTGAGATTTCGATCCACAATAATGCCCACAAGTGAGAAGGACTAATTATTTTGAATAACTTGGTTGCTCATTATGATGGGTCTAGGGCTGGTGTATCTCTTATGAGATAGAAAGTAATACTGATATTTGGTGGAGTTGAATTGTACAAGATTTCTACTTCCCCAGTCTAATATTTTTTGGAGATCCATAGAGGCAGAACCCTCCATGAGTCTGCGATCCTCATCTAATTGGGCTAAAGAGACAGGCTTAGAATATTGTATATTTGAGTGGAGGGTGCTGTCTTCCGCGTAACTGTGAACTGGATTGGATGTGCTAGAGAGGAGGTCATTGATGTGGAGAAGAAACTAAGTAGGAGCTAAAGCTGAACCTTGAGGGACTCCTGAATCAATTGGATACAGTTTAGAGGAATGGCCATCCATGACAGCAGAAATGTTCCGGTTGGAGAGGAAATTTGCTGTCCAGGTACACAGTTTTGGTGGTAGGCCGTAAGCCGGAAGTTTATTAAGCAGCAGTGCGTGCCAGACCTGGTCTAATTCTTTGGGTATGTCTAGAGCGACAATCTGGGATTCACCGTGTAGTTCCATAGACTTTTTCCCAGAATGGGCGGCAAAGGAAATGAGGTCGGCAGGTGATCTGCTCTGACGGAATCCATACTGCCTGTCCTGGATTAGACTGTGCTTTTCAAGAGATTTTAGTAATTAGGTGTTTATATACTTTTCCATCACTTTAGAGATGACTGAAAATAGAGAAATGGGCCTGTAGTTGCTAGGAAGCGCTTTGGATCCTTTCTTAGAGACGGGTTGTACTCGAGCAGCTTTCTAGTTACTAAGGAATATGCCTCTATTGTAAGATGTCTGAAACAGACGAGTCAGGACAGGAGCAAGTTCTGGTGCGCATTTTTTGCGAACAATTGCTGGGATCTCGTCAAAGCCAGAGGCTTTCCTGGTATTAAGAGATTCCGGGTATTAAGCGCTAAGGGCTTACCGTTTTTCCATAACAACACAGCCTTTGCTATTATCTACTCTAGGGGAATCCTTGTCTCCGGAGCAGCCTTGCCGGATCTCATTTTTTTTATCTGCTGCCCTGAACTCCGCTTCCGTAAACTCCTCTATCTCTGCTATCTCATTCGTTTCCCAGCAGTCTGATCGTCTGGGGAAGAGGTTGCCCATAATTTGGCTTCTGGGCTGCAGTTAACTTTGCTGGAATTAACTTTACTGGAATATACTCTACTGGTACTCTTGAGTAAACTCTTCTGGAACTCAGCCTTACTTCTGCGGAGATTTCTGAGAAATAAATAAAAATCATGTCACTGTTCAAGGCACGATAATTTGAAGTGAACCTGACCTGACCTCCATCCCTATTTGATATACTTTGGATGCGTGAATGTTCCCATCTGATTGTGTGTAAAAGTTTTTCAGGCTAATGCGATAGGAGTAACAAAGAGAGTGTAGCAGTTTCTTTGTCACACAGTCATCATCGTTTGTCCCTGTTTCGTCAACCAATATCACAATAACATTTTCTTTATTATTTTACCTAAGTTGATGTCATCCACTGTTTAAGCTAACTACGTTTGTTAGTAAAACTATTGTGCCAAAATACTATTGTAGAATGTTGGGATTCTTTAAAGTGTCCGCACTAGCTTGTCGCTTATCAGAGGTCCAAAATTTGAGATTGTCCAGAATATGTATTTTTAACGAAAGTTTTTAAAACATATTTGGCAGAGTATGGCATTATTTATTATCTAAATTCCAAGACATAACTTTGACAACCAGATTGCAGGATTACTCAATAAACAGTTACGATGGGAGAACATGAACCAACAGTCTTTCTCTAATGAAAACTATAAGGTAACTCTTAACTAGATACGATGTTCGTCAAACAGTGACTAGAAAAAAAAGCTGATTACGTGAGAGTGGTTTACAGTAATTGCTCCCATTTATTTTAATTATACTTTACGGAGCGTTAAGTAAATGGCAAGAAGTAGTACATAGTGTCTTTACCTATAAAGGTTAGGTCCACTTCCTATAGGGGTAATGTAAACATCACTTCTTTCTATAATTAACGCCGCTAGCCGTAGAGTTATTATTATTAAGTAAAGTTTAATTAAAGTTTACAGGAAACAACCATAATTAGCTTCAAAATATATATAACCAGTAATAACTTATTCGATTCCCTTGTATCTTAAAAATATACGGTCTCCTACTTGTATTCAATATTTTTTCTTTTTTGTGTAATAAATTTAAATTGGACGTTGTTTATATGTTCGCAAAGTCTATTAAAATATTTAAATATAATTATAAATTAATTACCGATTATATAGCGACTGTTTTTTTTCTTCTTTAACGTCGGCCTATTTCCGCGACTATGGCCAATCACCGACGCCAGGGAACAGTTTCACCTCACTATCCTGGAAATTTTACCGAATCCCTGCCTTTCTGTAAGGAGGGTAGGGATCTTTAACGTGCCCAACATCGCATGGACACGGGACCGACGGCTTTACGCCCCCTCCGAAGGACGGAACGTGCAGGCATTCAACTTGCTCAAATACAGTTCCAGAACCTCGGTTGATGTTAATTTTACAGTTTGTACTGAAAAAGTGAAAGGAGTACCCTGGGATCGAACCCAGTACCCTTCGGTTCAGAGGCACACGTTCTTACCCCTGAACCACCGAGGTTCTATATAGAGACTGTTTAAACACTGCATTATAACAAATCAATCATAGACAATAAAAGCCTGGACGCAGCAAGTGCGTTATGGTAGTGAATTTTCATAGAAATGATCTGGCACAAAATATTTTATAACTTTTTTTTCTTGTAACATAGAAATCTAAATTTTGGTGTATAGTTTACTTTTTATATCGTAAACCTACCTACCAAATTTGGTTATCATAGATTTTTTATTTTTTAAGATAAAATTTTTTTTCAAATGAAAACTCAAAATTTTCCCGGAAAACCTCGTCCGATTTTTTTGATTAACGAACTTGTCAAAGCCATTTACAAAAGGAAGGTACGTGCCAAATTTTATTAAAATCGGCATATTATTTTTTGAGAAAAGAATTCTTTTCGAATGAAAACTAAAAATTTTTCCGGAAAACCTCGTCCGATTCTTTTGATTGACGAATTTATCAAAGCCATTTACAAAAGGAAGGTACATGCCAAATGTTATCAAAATCGGCTTATTATTCTTTGAGATAAGAATTTTTTTCGAATGAAAACTCAAAATTTTCTCGGAAAACCTCGTCAGATTTTCCTGACTAACGAACTTATCCAAGCCATTTACAAAAGAAAGGTACATGCCAAATTTTATCAAAATCGGCCGATTATTTTTTGAGTTATCGGTGTGATACATATATATATATATATATATATATATATATATATATATATATATATATATATATATATATATATATATATATATATATATATATATATATATATATATATATATATATATATATATATATATATATATATATATATATATATATATATATATATATATATATATATATATATATATATATATATATATATATATATATATATATATATAAACATATAAAAATTGAAACTGACCCCGGATATGGGTTCTAGGGGTCCTAGATCGCGCTCATTTGAAGAAATTTTTTCAAAATTCAAAAGTCGAGATCTCCTCATTAGTGAATTTTTTCTAAGAAAATTCACTAAAAGCGAAATTCACAAAGACCTGGTAAGTTGGGGAAGTTGATAATAGAATTAAAACACAATTAGAGATTCTCAATGTTTTCAGTGCTTATTTTAGTGATATATGTGCTGGAGAATTCTGGTTTATTTTTGAGAAAATTTGATTAAAATTCACATCAATATGTAAATAAAAGCAAATATTAATCTTTCTGGCTACTGTGGAAACGTTGGTGGGATCTAAGCAGCAGAAGAAGCAAAATTAGGAACAAAATCAAAAATGACAGTCATTATAATAGTTTTGACAGAAGCAGTTTAGGAGGACGTAACGAAAATTGTATCAATACATCCACAAGCATAGCTTAATTGTAAGATGCCATGTATAATTTTAATTACATATAAATAAATAAAAATAAATAAAATATATATATATATATATATATATATATATATATATATATATATATATATACAGATTTACATAGTATGGCCTATTTAAGATGGAAACACCACTTTGAACTTTTGTATAGGTATACGAAGAAAAACTCTATACATGCGGTGAAGATTGTTCTCTATGTCACCTGACCAAGGCGTAATGCAATTTTTCTATCTCAAAATAAAAGTCTGGGCGCAGCAAGTGTGTTATGGAAGTGAATTTTTATAAAAATGCTTTGAATAGCAAATAGGTCTTTTTAATCCAAGGAGTCATCAATTTGGTTACCGGTATAACCTATATAGTAGAAACAATGTGCCATATTTTATCAAAATAACTTATTGTTTGAAAATGTACAAAAAATTTCCGACAATAAGCTTTGTTGGTTTCCTAGCCAACAGACTTAAGGTTAATAGCAAATTGAGTTATTTATTATATATTTTTTTGTCTGATCTTGGGTACTTGAGAAGCACCAATGTTGTCTTGTCCTTGTTGGAGTGCAAGTTTATTTTTATCAATCAATTTGTTAAGCCTTCTGAAAGTTTCGTCAGTATTAATCACAAAGCCCTAAACAATAGGTCCACCCCGCAGAAAGTTGGTATCAGCAGCATAGGAGGTAACTGTTCTTTTGTTGTCTGGATTAATATTGTGTTCAGGTTGATGCGCTTATGTAGCGAAGTAGGCTGTTGGCATAGATAATCTACAGCGTAGGTCCAAGAACTGTTCCCTATGGTACCACAACCGTTACTACAAAAGTCCCAGGCAAGTAGGGTTAGGTATTATAACACTTTGTATTATGTCTGTAGGATAGTTTCTAAACCAGTTCAATGCAGTACCTGTGATTCCATACCTTCACAGTGAACTTATTAGGATCTCATGTGTTACACAGTCAAAGACTTTATACAAGTGTACAAAAGCTCTCAAATGGACCTCTTTTTTTTGTCAATGTGCTCGACAATTTGCTAAAAAATTTAACAATTGCAGTTTCAGTGCAATATCGTCTGCTAATAGCATTACAACAGTATGGTATTAAAAATACCCATATATAAATCTCGTGGTATGCCAAAACCCTCTTTGTATATCCATAAATGGATACTATGTGTTAAAGCAGTTAAATTTTGTAATTAGAGTGAATACTTCTATAGCAGCGTGTTTTTTAGTGAATTTTCTTAAAAAAAATTCACTAATGAGGAGATCCCGACTTTTGAATTTTGAAAAAATTTCTTCAAATGACCGCGAACTAGGCCCCCTAGAACACATATCCGGGGTCCGTTTCAATTTTTATATGTTTATATATATATATATATTTATATATATATATATATATATATATATATATATATATATATATATATATATATATATATATATATATATATATATATATATATATATATATATATATATATATATATATATATATATATATATATATATGTATCACACCGATAACTCAAAAAATAATAAGCCGATTTTGACTAAATTTGGTGGAAAAATTCCTTTTGCAAATGGCTTGGATAAGTTCGTTAGCCAGGAAAATCTGCCCAGGTTTTCCCGGAAAATTTTGTGTTTTCTTTCGAAAAAAATTTATATCTCCGGAATTAACAAAGTAAGGGCAACCAAATTTGGTACGATAGTTAATATCCTTATAGGTAAGCCACCTACCAAAATTTAGCTATGTAGGTCGAAAGACAAAAAAGTTACAGGCACTTAAAGAAAAATAAATTTGGGTTTTCCTCAAAACGTCAAAGTCGCGATTTTAAACGTCAAAATTGTTCATATTTAGGCAATGAACCTGAAATTAATATGATCTATGGAAGAAAATTGTCTCAAGAATAATGTTTTACAAAGCCTGAACTCTTAGTTTCAATCGTCATTGTCCTTCATTTTACTAAAATATTCCCAGAAAATTCATTTCAAATAGACCCTTTCTCTGATACTTTAGCAGTAGTGTTGGCTATAGAGTTTATCGTTTAATGGTATATCAGTTTTGTCGAATTTTCGTAAAAAATCATTAAAGCGCAATATATCCGTTATTATGCAAGTTACAAAAAAAAGTTGTATACATTAATTGTAGGGTGTCTTAAGCTACATCTTAAAAAATATTTCCACAATTACAGGATGGCCCATAAGTCGTTGGTGATTCAAATTTTCTTTTTTTTAGTGAATTTTTTTAATCGAACACGCCCTATGTTATTGCATTTTGTATTTTCCATCGAAATATAATACATCTTTGTAAGAAAAGAAATTCGGGACGCAGCAAGTGCGTTATGGTAGCGAATTTTCATTAAATGCTTCAAATTTTGAATCAATTTGCTATTAACCTATAAGGTTGACCAGAAAACCAGTTTTTTCGGGAACAATTTAAGTTTACTTTCGGAAATTTTTGTACATTTTCAAACAATAAAGTTATTTTGATGAAACATGGCACATTGTTTCTAATATATAGATTATACTGGTAACCATTTTTGGTGCTTGCTTTCTTAAAAAAACATATTTGCTATTTAAAAAACATTTTTATGAAAATTCACTACCATAACGCACTTGCTGCGTCCAGAGTTTTAAATTATATATTTTTATTCTTGACTTTTATCTGCAAGATAACAATCCCCTTTAGACTGTATAAATTGCTAATGTAACACATAACACTTCAAGTGCTTTACATTTTGTCGAAAAACCTTATATGAAACTTACGTTGGTAATTCTTTTGTTTCAGGTACGGAAGACGACTCAATCCGACGCCGTCTTCATGACGACTCAGGCTCGGAGTCGAGTTGTTCAGAATCCCCAGGAAGCACAGCCTTTAGACCTCGACCTCTGTCGCCCAAAGATAATGCTGCAGGACCATCGAATCCTTCAGGAGAATACCCATCGCCTAACATCAGCGTAGGACCTCCAATTCATCCACCACCCCACCTGTTACCCTACTTGTACCCCCCTGGAATGTACCCCGGAGCAGCCGGACCTCCATTTGGACCACCGCTAAGTCTTTTTACTGGTGCGCATGCTCCCAGCATGAACCCCAGCTTACTGTTTAATGCGCAGCTAGCTTTGGCTGCGCAACACCCTGCGCTTTTCTCACATTACCAAAACTTGACGCACCCGAACCATCACGGTCATCACCTCTCGCCTACATCATCTTTACATAACCACCTTAAAGGCGGACACAGGTTTACACCGTATACTTTGCCTGGTACCACAGGTGTTAGTTCTTCACCTCTGGGCAGTGCTTTCGAAACGGTCACCCCTGGGTCCCAGACGAGAAGTCTTAGTAATTCACCTTCAAGTAAACCTAGGGGTAGCTCGGTCTCTCCGCCTGTTAGACCAAGTACGACGTCACCGAAACCGGAGACAGCATCGTCTCCTAGTGATCTTAAGAGTATAGAAAAAATGGTAAACGGTCTGGACGTTAAGCATAAGGTTGAAGAACAAGAGAAGTAGTGATGAGTGATATAATTATTATTATGGAAGCCATAACATTCTCATTATATTGTAAGTTTTTAGTGATAATCCGTAACATGTTTTCTAAATACGGGATGTTTTTGCAATAAAAAAAAATTCTGGTTGATTGTTGATTTGAGTTTCCTACAGGAAAATGGCAGTTGTAAGTACTCACGTCTATACTAACGTCGTTTAAATGTAACTGTGACGAATCAAACTGATATTATATATATATATATATATATATATATATATATATATATATATATATATATATATATATATATATATATATATATATATATATATATATATATATATATGTTAATCTAAGTAGGATGAAGGGATCATTTAGAGATTTTGCTTACTCCGTTTGACACATGACATACCTTACCGCTAAGACAATCATATTAACGAAACAATATTGACAACGTTATAGACAATCTAAACCGTTTAGTTTAATTTTAAATATGGCTTTGAATATTCTTTGTTGTACGACATAAAAAATATATTTCAACATTTCTCAACTTCAAGTTGATTTGGTCCCACTTGAGTTTGTGTGATTTGAAGTTTCGTATATTTCTCTAAACTCTGTTGACCCAGAGCTTACTTAAGTATACCTGGCCCGTCTTATCGTAAGTTTAATTTGCTTGCATACATGTTAGTACTTACATCTGCCTAACACTATTTTGCAGGTCTTAGTGAACCTTAATGGTAAATTGTAACTGATACGTTTATAGTTTCAACAATGCCTTTTATGGATTTGATTTTTTTTATAACTGTATGCAATATTTTGCACAGACTTGTGTATCTGTTGGATTACCGTAAAGTGCTTTCAATAAGGCTTATAGCTAAAGTACAAAATATATAAATCTCGTTATAAACCTGCTAGCGATATGTTTTAGTTCCATATATTTATAAACTTATTTCTTGGTGCTGCATATTGTTTGATCGTTCATGTCTTCAGTTCTATGAATCTTTTTAAAATCCGGGAAAAGCTACACCACGTAGTTTACGTCTACTGAAATTACATTTAAAAGGGTCAAGGCACTGTCACTGGACCATGTGGCACACAAAGATAATTAAAGATGAATACCTAACGTAAAGTAAAGTTTTTAAATCACTATAAGCCCTAATGTTTAGGTATAAAATGAAAATTAAGGTGACTGTGTCTATACTCCGGTAACAGGTTGTGTACCTCAAGGCTAAACAAGAGGTCCTCACCTCTGCAAAATATAATGATTTTACAACTTAAAATAAAAAATATTCATGAAACATTTTGCGTTTCTGTTCTAGTTAATGAAGTTTTTCCTTTTGACCTCACGATTTCTATCTCTACTTTTCTTTTTATCTCTTTTCATGTGTGATAAAATGTGATCTAGGATTTATGGGAACTGTAGACAAGAATTTTAAGTGGTGATTTTTTTCCTTTAGACTGTACTGTTATAATTGCTTTAAAATATTAAAAAAACGAACTAATTTTTAAGCAACTTGGCATGTTCCTTTATATAAATAATTTAATTGTATATAAGTATTTGTACGTAAATACCAGACATTTTGTAAATATCGATCTGTGTTTAAATTTTGTAAATTGTATATTATATTATATTGTATATTAGAATTCAAAATCTATTTACGTTCTTACCAAAGAATTTCAGTAATTTCCGTGCACTGATCGTTCTTATGGTTTTATTAAATTTTTGGTCTGTTTTTACTGCACGGAAATTTTTTGAAATCCATGTAGCAATATTAATAGTAACAACATGAGAGTTCATATTGTATTTAAAATATTATGAAAATCACTTAGAGCTCACCTGAAATTCGAAAAGTTTGCAATTTGCAATAATTTATGAAATTTTATATAAAGAGAGGAATTGTAAATAATATAGTTAATATTATTCAAGATTAAGTTTAAAATTTTGCTTCTGTTAAATATTATACCAGTACGAGAAGAACTGTCTAGATTAATTTATTGTAATTATATTATTTTGTTGTATAATATGCTACTTCCTATACTGGTATAATTACATTTCATTTGTATTAAAGTAGAAAATTGTGAATTTGTCGTGTGTATATGTGAAATATTATTAAGAATTAAAGATATTCATACAAATGCCTCTGTTTTGTTATTAAAACCGAACCTCTAATTCCTATCACTTTTGTGAGGCCTACTTAGTGGCGTTTAAAAACTAGTGACATCTATTAGGTAATCAGTCAAAAATATAATGGTATTACTACCTAGAAATATGGGTAATAAACAAAAACGACGAGAAAAGCAAACAATATGAGCAGCGTTTACTTCAACAAAGGTTTATCATGGACGATTTTTGACTTATAGAAGCTCCATCTATCAACTAATACCAATAAAGACAATAAAGTTATATGTTGAACAGCATCATTAATATACGAGTACAGTTACTGTACTAGATACTGTATCTAGTATATTTTTCTAGCAAATAGTGGACCATCAAATATTTAACAGAAAAAGCGCCATCTAGTGACGAGTAGGGGAAGTCTAAGCAGCGCCATCTAGTAACGGGTAGCCAAAACATTACAGCAAACAAAAACTGTTTTATTTTCCAACCCGGGGTTCTTATCCCCCTATTGGTATCAACGATTTCATCTTCTTTGATAGGAGGAGATATGTAAAATTTTAATTAAGAGTGGATTTTTTTGTGTGAAGTCGTGTGCCGTCCCAAGTCCCGACCCGCCGACCCACAGGATACCCTTATTGAAACCTCCGAGTTTGGCATGGGTTCGAATCCCATGTAGATTCTGGCGCCAGAATACCACAACGAATCCGGCAAAGAGCAATAAAAGTTTAGTTGTCAGT
Source organism: Tillus elongatus (assembly GCA_964006375.1). Taxonomy (NCBI): domain Eukaryota; kingdom Metazoa; phylum Arthropoda; class Insecta; order Coleoptera; family Cleridae; genus Tillus; species Tillus elongatus. The sequence continues at coordinate 78,441,636 of OZ023270.1, forward strand.
TACAGACCTCACAATTAGATGGCGTCAGCATCTACATGCCACTTAGCAGCGATAAATCAACTAGTACCTTATGGATAAATTTTCTAGGGCAGGCGGTCGGGGTCGGTCGGGCGGCTCCAAACCGCCGAGTTTGGCATGGGTTCGAATCCCATGAAGATTCTGACGCCAGAATAGCAAAAAGAAGCCGGCAATGGGCAATAAAAATTCAGTTGTCAGTTACAGACCTCACAAGTAGATGGCGTCAGCATCTACATGCCACTTAGCAGCGATAAATCAACTAGTACCTTATGGATGAATTTTCTAGGGCAGGAGGTCGGGGTCGGTCGGGCGGCCCCAAATCGCCGAGTTTGGCACGGGTTCAAATCCCATGAAGATTTTGGCTCCAGAATAGCAAAAAAATAATTAATTAAGAGTGTATTTTTTTGTGTGAAGTCGTGTGCCGTCCCAAGCCACGATCCGCCGACCACAGGGTACCCTTACTGAAGTAGTATTTCATCGATTTTTACACAGTGACTTTAATGCACTGGTGCCATCTGGTTATACCGATGGAACTATTTAATTCTCTAAACTGGAGTATTTTTAACGGTTATCTATAATTGACTCAGTCAGCGGCAATAACATGGCGACGTAATACGATGTATGAATCACGTTTAGTGACATATCGTAATTTTTATGTGGAGCTCAGTAGCATCACACTAGACATCCCGGGTTGCCAGACCAATTAGAAGTTTCTAGGTTTTTAAATATATTTATTCAGGTAAGTAATGTATGCCACTGATTCATTTTTACTACTTTGTACAATATACGTCCTATATTCGGTGGCGCCATCTAGTAGCAAGTAGCGAAAGCTTAAGCAGAGCCATCTAGCAACGAGTATCGGAACTAAAATACAGGTTTCTGTAATTAATTTTCTGTAATAAAACTTTTACAAATTAAAACTTAGTAGACAATAATCTTTATTTAACTATATCAAACTAAAACTACATTCTTTTCCAACCGGGGGTCTTATCCCCCTTTTGTTTTGGATCATTTTATCTTCTACTTGAGATGTAGAATTTTAATTTTGAATGATAATGTTTGGTGTGGAATTTTGGGCCGTCCCAAGCCCCGGCCCGCCGACCCATAGGGTACCCTTGCTTAAGTAGTATTTCATCGATTTCTATTCGGTGACTTGAATACACTTGCGCCATCTAGTTCGTTCTTCGAGAACTATTTTATTTTGTCAATTCATTTATAATTTATTTTATTATTTGTTCTTGATGATTAAGATAGCTTTAGTATACTTTACATAAAAAATAATCTATTTCTCATCTATCTTTCATGTCATATTGTGTCACCTACTGAACTTCACAAAGAACCAATAATAAAATTAATTACACATAAATTGAGAAAACAAAATAATTCTCATAGAAAGACTAGATGGCGCAACTGTATTAAAGTCACTGAATACAAATCGATGAAATTCGGTGATATCGTATACATCTACAGTGGTGGTGTGATGAAATTAAACAGCCTTAAGTTTTTTTATGTATACGTATTTATTCAAGTAATACATGGTTACTGACTCATTCTTTAGGTTATATGTAAATCGTACAGGATTAGTACAAATAAAATTTAATAAAATCAACTAATTAGGGTAGTTTAAAGAGATTATTTTATTTTTTATTTTTCAAATTAGGCCTAACAAATTACTTCACTGCACAGCATTCGATTGCTTACGTAATAGGTCATGTGACTATCTGATTTGGATGCGCTTGACTGACTCATCGAAAGCAGACTCGTGTGCGTTCTAATATCAAGCGCTCTCAGGATAATCTGGAAAAAAAGACAACTATAAGTCGAGTAAAAAATATTTAAAATATCTTAGTTTTACAAAATAACATAAATTTCAATTACGATCACTTGTATTTTTACGTAATATTACCCAATAGATTTATATGTAATTAACATAAAAACATGTGCCTGGTTGAATTATACGTCTGGCAACTCAAAAAATTGTGGGAAAGCCGTCAGTTGCAAAATAAAACTCTTTATTAATAAGCCGAGCTTTCGGAAAAATTTATTCCATTCTCAAGGAATTTTTTGAGTTAATAACACTATTACCGTCACTAAAACTTGTAATAATAATAATAATAATAATAATATATATATATATATTACTTTTGGGAAAGTAAGTTATGAATTTTTCTAAAAAAATTAACGTAGAAGGAGATACTCTGGGTGATATGTTTTAAATGCGTCACTCTGTACCTATTATGTTGATGTTATCCGATTAAGCATTGATAAGACTATTGTGTTTGAAATTTATGGAATGGGTCGCTTTTCGCTTGAACAAAGTTGAGAAATATTAAAATGCTCTGGACTCAGCAAGTGCGTTATGGTATCGAATTTTCTTTAAAATATTTTTTATAGCCAGTGTCTTTCTTTGATGAAAGCAGGCATCAAACTTGGTTGTCTATATAGTAGAAACAATGTATCATATTTCATAGAAATAAATTTATTCTTTGAAAATATATAAACATTTTTTAAAAGTCTGGATGCAGCAAATGTGTTATGGAAGTGAATATCCATAAAAATGTTTTTAATAGCAAATGCGAGCAGGCATCAATCTGACTATCGGTATAGCCTATGTAGTAGAAACAATGTACTATATTTTATCAAAATTACTTATGGTTTGAAAAATTTTCCGAAAATAAACTTAAATGTTGGTTTTCTAACCAACAAAGCTTACGTTAATAGCAAATTGAGTTATTGAAATTTGAAGGATTTAATGAAAATTCGGTAAGATTGCAGATTAGCTCCCGAACGCTTTTCGAAAATGGTTTTCAGAAATATTACTAAAACCCACCTGGATGCACAAACCACAAGAAAAATTTCTGGTTCACACCCCCCAAGGAAGTTACGTGACTGGGAGTGAATAGGGGTGCTGGGCGGGGTAGGTAGTAAAAAGGAAACATGAGCAGAGAAAGCGAAGAAAACTGCTTAAAAGCTGTCTATGTGATTTGTCATCCCCATTAAACCTCGCCTACACGAGGGGGGAAAGAAAATGCCTACGACGAAGCAGACTCCCCCCCCCCCCGCTTAGACTTGCGGTGGGGCTGGGGGTGGCTGCTTCGTCGTGGGGATTTTCCTTCCCCCTCGCATGCATACAACCACCCTCGTTGCATAAACTACAAGAAAAATTTCTTGTTTATATCCGCCAAGGAAGTTATGGTACCTGGGGGAATAGGGGTGATGTGCGGGGTAGGCAGGGTTTAAGGGGGATATGGCTTCAAGATGTGAAAAAGACAACTTTAGAGCCAGTTTTATTCGCATTTTCCGCTCATATTTCCTTTTTACTACCTACCCTGCCCAGCACCCCTATTCACTCCTGGTTCCGTAACTTCCTTGGGGGGTGTGAACAAGAAATTTTTCTTGAGGTTTGTGCATCCAGGGGTCCCTAGGCAAGTTTCTGGAAACAGTTTTTTGAAAAGCGTTCGGGAGCTAATCTGCAAATTTACCGAAAATTCGCTACCAAAACGCACTTACTGCACTCAGATTTTTTCTTATATACGCATCATATTTCGATAAAAAATGCAAAACAGCATTAACGAATTTGTTCTACGAAAATTAGCTAAAAAAATTATAGACCGTTAAACCATAAACTTCACTAAACCTGCAAATAAATATCCAAAAAAGCGTCAACTGAACTAAACTGACAAATCATAAAAGAAAGGGTCTATTTGAAATGAATAGTTTGTAAATATTTTAGTAAAATGAAGGGCAATGACGGTTGGATATAAAACTTAAGGGTTTGCAGAACACTTTTCTTGCAACATTTTTTTTTTCACAGTCAGTATTTGTTTCACGTTCTTTGCCTAAACATTGCCAATTTTGACGTTTAAAATTGCGAGTTTGACGTTTTGAGGAAAACTACAAAATTTGTTTCTTTAACTGCCCATAACTTTGTTGTCTTTAAAGCTAGAAACGTAAATTGTGGTGCAAAGTTCACTCTTTATAATACAAATACGCGTATCAAATTTGATTGGCCTTACTTTGTTATTTACAAATATATTAGTTTTTTTTAGAAAGAAAATACAAAATTTTCTGGGAAAACCTAGTCCGATTTTCCTGGATAACGAACTTATACAAGCCACTTTCAAAAGGAAGGTATTCACCAAATTTGGTCCATTATTTTTTGACTTAGCGGTCGGATATATCTTCTATTGAAACTGTAAGAAATTTACGAAAAAAAATTGACAAAAAGGATGTGCGAAAAACGCTGTTTGTGGATCAATTTGTAAAGCAAGTTCATGAAACTGGATCGTTGTTGTATAAAACAACCCGTGTACGTGCTCGTCCAGTGCCCTCAACCGAAAACATCACTGCTGTTGCTCAGAGTGTGCGTGAACAACCATCGAAATCAGCTCGTCATCGTTCTGAAGAATCAAACATTTCACGCACTTCTTTGAGAAGAATGTTGTATAAAGATCTCAGTATGAATGCGTACAAAGTTCAATTAGTGCAACAGCTGAAGCCGTATGACCATCCGATGAGATTTCGGTTTGCTTAATGGGCCGCAGGCCGCTTGATCGAAGATGAGCGTTTTTTTACCGAAAAATCATCTTTTCAGATTAAGCTCATTTCCACCTCGGAGGATACGTCAATAAGCAAAATTGTCGTATCGGGGGCTCAGAAAACTCACACGTCATCGTGGAGAAACCAATGCATCCACAACGATTGACTCTCTGGTGCGGATTTTGGTCTCGCGGCATTATTGGGCCATTATTCTTTGAAAATGAGCAAGGAAACGCCGTTACGGTGACTGGCGATCGCTACCGCGCCATGCTAAGAGATTTTTTGTTTCCCAAAATTGAATAGTATGACATAGACGACATTTGGTTTCAACAGGATGGCGCAACGTGCCACACAGCCACCGTAACAATCGACTGTTTTCGAAAATTGCATAATCAGCCGAAATGCTGATGTCAATTGGCCACCTCGAAGCACCGATTTGTCTCCGTTGGACATTTTTTGTGGAGAGCCATTGAGGACAAGTGTTACGTTAACCATTCAGAGACGATTGACGACTTGATACGTGAAATCGAAGTTGTCATTGACGAAATTAAGGCCCAAACAATCGAAAATGTCCTGAAAAATTCGACTGATCGAATGGGGTATTTGAATGATGTTGTCTTCCATTCCTAAATGGAAAGGGTCAATCTTTCTAATAAACTCATAACTTTGAAAAACTAATCATTAGTTTTTTTTTATAGCCGATTCAAATTCCAAATCTTAAATGGGTCACCCGTTATCTTTGTTCTCACAGCAACAATATTGTCTAGATTCAACCACCAACACGTACTATATTACACCCTCAGCCTCTGGCGAGAGATATTTAATAGCTCCCGTTATAAGCGGAAATCGTAGACGCATTTACTACACCATGGGTGTCCGGACATCACCTCAAATGGTCCATGAGCGCCAAGAGCTTTAAAATTCTTTTAAAATCGCGCCATTTAACAGCGTCTCCTGCGTCTCTCTGACGTAATTCTAACGCCCCCGTTCAACCGTGTGCCCCATAACAATGTAAGTCTAAAAGAGTGTGGTGCTGTCTGGCATTGTCTCGGCCTGTAATTTACTTATACGCGGTTAGATTATGATGCGCGAATTTCAGGCTTCGACGGACACTTGCTACGGGATCCGTTTAAAAGACCATCTGTCAACGCGTTCGAATAGTGCAGTAAATTGGGGTTAGAAAATAGTTAGGTTATAGAATAAATTCTGTTGAAGATGGTCACACTAAAATTAATGCAAAATGAGTTCAGTTTGTTTTGGCCAAGTTGCAAATGGTTGTTTTCGTATATAGTAGTGAACATCAAGTAGATCCGCTATCTCAATGATTGTGCATACTTATAAAAAATCTGGACGCAGCATGTGCCTTATGGTAGTGAATTTACATAAAAATGTTTTTTAATAGAAAATATGTGTTCTTTTTTAAGAAAACAGGCATCAAATTTGGTTACCAGTATAACCTATATAGTAGAAACAATGTGCCGTATTTCATCAACATAACTTTATTCTTTGGAAATGTACACACATTTCCGAAAGTAAACTTAGTGTTCCCGAAAAAACTTATTTATTGGTCAACCTTATAGGTTAATAGCAAATTGAGCTATTTACATTTGAAGAATTTAATTAAAAGTCGCTACCATAACGCACTTGCTGCTTCCCGAATTTATTTTCCTACAAACATGCATTATATTTCGATGGAAAATGCAAAAATGCAATAATATAAGGGGTGTCCGATTAAAAAAAAAGAATATTTGTATGGGCCACCTGTGATTGTAGAAATATTTTTTAAAGATTAAGCTCAAGACACCCTATAATTAATGTAGACAATTTTTTTCGTATCTTGTATAATAACGGATATATTGAGCTTTATTGATTTTTTACGAAAATTCGAGAAAAATTATATACCATTAAACGATAAACTCTATAGCTAAGACTACTGCCAAAACATCAGAGAAAGGGTCTATTTAAAATGAATTTTCTGAAAATATTTGGGTAAAGTGAAGGACAATGATGGTTGAAGCTAAGACTTCAGTGATTGAAAAACATTCTTCTTGAGACATTTGCTTTCCATAGCCCTTATAAGTTTCAAGTTATTTGCCTAAATGTTGCCAATTTTAACGTTTTAAATCGTGACTTTGACGTTTTGAGGAAAACCCCAACTTATTTTCCTTTAAATGCCTGTTACCTAGAGAGGTAAATTTTGGTAAGTAGTTTCCCTATAATGATATAAATCTGCGTACCAAATTTTGTTGCCCTTTGTTACTTCACGAGATATAAATTTTTTTCGAAGGAAAATATAAAATTTTCCGGGAAAACCTGAGCCGATTTTTTTGGATAACGAAGTTGTACAAGCCACATGCAAAAGGAAGGTATTTACCAAATTTAATCAAAATCGGCCTATTATTGTTTGAGTTATCGGTGTGATTAATAACATTTATAGGTAAATTAGCAGATTGGCGTATTGTTCGTTTTTTTGAAAAAAAAAAGAAACATGCTTATAGGCACCCCTTTATGCATTAACCATCGGAAAAATGCTGTGATCTCAATTCCACAATACAGTTAAGAGACCTAAGGCAAATTTGAGGTTCTGTGCAGGGTAAACATACTACAACGGAGCTATAAATGCAAACTGTAAAAAACTCACTTTACAGAAGTCCATTGAAAGTAGAAACTCCTTACTAACACCGTTTCTCCATAAAAAACCGTCCACTTTTCCAAATTGAGAAAAAAAAACGCTTAATAATAACGTAATCTGATTATTAAAATTATCTAAATAACTGAAACTGCTACCAAATCATCACATAAAGGGTCTATTCTAAAAAAAAAAAAAAAATAATTTTCAGCAAACAGGTTAATCAAATGAAGAACAATGAAGGTTTTAGCTGAAACTTAAGGCTTTCTAACTTCTTACGACATTTATACTGCATAGCGGTATTCATTTAGGTACTCTATCTAGAACATGTCAATTTTGACGTTTAGAATCGCGACCTTTTTGACGTTTTAAGAAGAAAAACTTAAAAGCCTATAACTTTTTTTTATTTTAACGTAGAGATCAAAATTTGGTGCATGGTTTCCTTTTTTATGATATAAACCCTCGTACCCAATATGGTTGCCCTAACTTTGTTAATTCCGGGGATATAAAAGTTTTCCGAAAGAAAACTCAAAATTTTCCGGAAAAAAACTAGTCCGATTTTCCTGGCTAACGAACTTATCCAAGCCACTTGCGAAAGGAGTACACCAAGTTTTATCAAAATCGGTTTAACATTGTTTTAGTTATCGGTGTGACACATAAATATAAATATAAATATAAATATAAATATATATATATATATATATATATATATATATATATATATATATATATATATATATATATATATATATATATATATAAACATTTAAAGTCTGAAACCGACATCGGATTTGTGTTCCAGGGGTCCTAAATAGCGCTCATTTAAAGAAATTTTTTCAAAATTCAAAAGTCGGGATCTCCTCATTGGGGAATTTCTTTAAAGAAAATGCACTAAAAAGTTTGGACGCAGCAAGTGCGTTATAGTAGTGTTTTTATAGCAAATATGTCTTTTTTAATGCGAGCACTAGGTGAAGATTGGAACCTGTGATGAGCTCTGATAAGCACACTTGGAGAACCCAAATCACCACAATTCATTTTGAAAAACCTGACGATCGTTACACTAACCAAGTTATCGTCATCAGCGGATGAATAATTCTGAAAGCAGACATCAAATTTGGTTACCAGTATAACCTATATAGTAGAAACAATTTCCATCAAAAAAGCTTTTCGAGAAAACTCCCAAAAAAGTTTTGTGCATGAAAATTTACAAACAATTTTACACGGAAATCCGAAAGCTTTTTTGTAGATAACTTACTAAACATTTATAAATATGCCCTTAACTTCTAAAACACAAAATACAGACTGTTCTATTTAAAACAATTGAGTTACGACAGTTTGCTTTTTTTAAATTCAGTCACTATTTGAGAGGGCCCTGAATACGCCATCTAGATTTTGTCATGAAATAATATAAACGAAAACCTCTCTGAATGCCTAATTTGAATTAGACTCCGATGTCTCTTGGTAAAAATGCCGTACCACAATTTTTGATATGTGCCAAAAACGTGAAAAATTGCAAAACAATTAAAATAACTCGAAAACAAACATGCATTACAATTCGATGGAAAATGCAATAATATAAGGAGTGCTCGATTTAAAAAAGAAAGTTTGTATTGCCAACGACATATGGGCCACCTTTGATTGTCGAAACAATTTTTGCAAGGTGGAGCTGAAGATACCCTATAATTAACGTATACAATTGATTCTCGTATCTTGTATAATAACAGTAATATTTAGCTTTACCGTAGAAATGCGTCACCCTGTATATATGTACACAGATAAAAACCGAAACTAACTCCCAATATGGGGCCTAGGCACCCTAGCTCGCTCTCATTTGAAAAAATCTTTTTAAAATTCTAAAGTCGCACTCTCCTCATTAGCGCAGTTCTTCTACGAAAATTTGCTATAAATTATAGAGAAGAAACCATAAACTCTATAACTAAAAAGATCGCTAAAGCACCAGAGAAAAGGTCTATTTCAAATGAATTTTCTGGATACAATTTAGTAAAATGAAGGAGAATGACGGTTAAAACTGAAACTTTAGGACTTGCAAGACACATTTCTTGCGACATTTTCACTACATATTCCGCATTAGCTTTAGGTTATTTGCTTAAAACAGCCAATTTTGATGTTTCAAATCGCGACGTTAACGTTTAAGTGGAAAAGTTATCCAAGTTTGAAGTAATTTTTCTGGCATTTCTTGACCTTTTTGCGCCAAAAACTTAGTCTTTGTCTGTAACATACAATAGACTTTGTTGTTGAATTTTCAGTGAATTTTCTTGAAAAAAATTCACTAATGAGGAGATCCCGACTTTTGAATTTTGCAAAAATTTCTTCAAATGAGCGCTAATTAGGCCCCCTAGAACACATATCCGGGGTCAGTTTCAATTTATATATATATATATATATATATATATATATATATATATATATATATATATATATATATATATATATATATATATATATGTATCACATTGATAACTCAAAAAATAATAGGCGGATTTTGATTAAATTTAGTGAATACCTTCCTTTTGCAAGAAGCTTGGATAAGTTAGTTATCTTGGAAAATCGGCTCTGATTTTCCCGGAAAATTTGGTCTTTTATTTCGAAAAACATGTATATCTCCGGAGATAACAAAGTAAGGGAAACCAAATTTGGTACGCTGGTTTATGTCATTATGGGTAAATTACCTGCTAAAATTTAGCTCTGTAAGCTAAAAAACAAAAAAAATTAGATACATTTAAAGAAAAATAAATTGGATAAAATGTCAAAATCGCGATTTAAAACGTCAAAATTGGCAACATTTAGGCAAAAAACTTGAAACCACTACTGGCCATGGAAAGAAAATGCCTCAAGTGGAATGTTTTACAAACCTTGAAGTCTTAGCTTCAGCCGTCACTGTTCTTCATTTTACTAAAATATTTCCAGAAAATTAATTCCAAATAGACGCTTTCTCTGATGCTTTCGCAGTAGCCTTAGCTATAGTGGTATATAATTTATGTCGAATTTTCGTAAAAAAACAATTAAGCTCATTATATCCGTTATTATACAAGATACGAAAAACATTGTATACATTAATTATAGGGTGTCTTGACATACATCTTAAAAAAATATTTCTACAATCACAGGCTGGCCCATAAGTCGTTGGTCATACAATTATTTTTTTTAATCGAACACGCCTTATGCTATTACATTTTTGCATTTTCCATCGAAATATAATGCGTGTTTGTAAGAAAAGAAATTCGGGACGCAGCAAGTGCGCTATGGTAGCTAATTTTCATTAAATGCTCAAATTTGAATAGCTCAATTTGCTATTAACCTATAAGGTTGACCAAGAAACCAGTTTTTTCGGGAACACTTCAAGTTTAGTTTCGGAAGTTTTTGTAGATCTTCAAACAATAAAGTTAATTTGATGAAACATGACGCATTGTTTCTACTATACAGGTAACCAAATTTGATGCCTGCTTTCTTCAAAAAACACATATATTTGCTATAAAAAACATTTTAATGAAAATTCGCTACCATAACGCACTTGCTGTGTCTAGACTTTTTTTTAATTAGTCTGACAGTCAACCTGTCAACCCTGTATTTTATCCAAAACAATTAAATCAAAACATCGCAGAAACTTACTAAATCGTCAAGTTATGAACCAGCCACATACTAAATCTCTGTAAGCTCTAGAGTCTCTTCATATTTCCACTGTATCGTATCAAATTATCAGAAGCTGTGTAAAGAAATTAATGCAGTAGATAAAGTTGTGGACGTCAGATAAAAGGGCAATTACAGTCGGAGAGAGCAAGAGCAGTCCCCAGTGATCGGGAGCAGGGTAGAACATGTAACAGCGGGGCACACAGACAAATTGTTATTGAGTAAATCCCGGATTATGGAAAGCATGCACTCTCCGACTTTCTCCCGGAGGGTCGGAAAACTCTAGCATGGTACACATTGACATAGCACAGCTATATGCTGTAACCTCCTCATCGATATTACACTACACCGGATCTCAGCTTCGGAGAAATTATCAAAGATGCCATTCGCCGTATTCTTAGTGAATTTTCTTTAAAAAAAATTCACTAATGAGGAGATCTCGACTTTGGAATTTTGAAAAAATTTCGCCGCTTTTAATTAAATTTGGCAAATACCTTCCTTTTGCAAGCGGCTTGGATAAGTTCGTTAGCCAAGAAAATCGGCCCAGGTTTCCGCGGAAAATTGTGTGTTTTCTTTCGAAAAAAAATTATCTCCGGAATTAACAAAGTAAGGGCGACCAAATTTGGTACGCGGGTTTAGCTCATTATAGGTAAGTTACCTACCAAAATTTGACTCTGTAGCTTAAAAGACAAAAAGTTATAGGCATTTAAAGAAAAATAATTTGGGGTTTTCCTCGAAACGTCAAAGTTGCGATTTTAAACGTCAAAATTGGCAACATTTAGGCAAAGAACTTGAATCTAATACGGGCTATGGAAAGAAAATGTCTCAAGAAGAATGTTTTACAAACCCTGAAGTCTTAGTTTCAACCGTCATTGTCCTTCATTTTATTAAAATATTTCCAGAAAATTCATTTCAAATAGACACTTAGCCTGACCTCACCTGACCTGACCTGACCTGAGCCTTAGCTGTAGAGTTTATCGTTTAATGGTATATAATTTTTGTCGAATTTTCGTAAAAAATCAATAAAGCTCAATATATCCGTTATTATACAAGATATGAAAAAAAATTTGTATAGATTAATTATAGGGTGTCTTGAGCTACATCTTTAAAAAAATTATCTACAATCACAGGGCGGCCAATAAGTAGTTGGTGATACAAATTTTCTTTATAGTGAATTTAAAAAAAAGAAAATCACTAATGAGGAGATCCCGACTTTTGAATTTTAAAAATTTTTCTTCAAATGAGCCCTATTTAGAAACCCAAATCCGAGGTCGGTTTCAGACTTATATATATATATATATATATATATATATATATATATATATATATATATATATATATATATATATATATATATAAGGACCTCGGTGGTTCAGAGGTAAGAACGTGTGCCTTTGAACCGAAGGGTACTGGGTTCGATCCCGGCGTACTCCTTTCACTTTTTCAGTACAAACTGTAAAATTAACATCAACTTAGGTTCTGGCATTGTGTTTGAGCAAGTTGAATGTCTGCACGTTCCGCCCTTCGGAGGGGGCGTAAAGCCGTCGGTCCCGTGTCCATGCGATGTTGGGCACGTTAAAGATCCCTACCCTCCTTACAGAAAGACATTGGTTCGGCAAAATTTCCAGGATAGTGAGGTGAAACTGCTCCCTGGCGTCGGTGATTGGCCATAGTCGCGGAAATAGGCCGACGTTAAAGAAACAAAAACACACACACAAACATATATATATATATATATATATATATATATATATATATATATATATATATATATATATATATATATATATATATATATATATATATATATATATATATATAGACTTTTGAATTTTAAAATTTTTTCTTCAAATGAGCCCTATTTAGAAACCCAAATCCGAGGTCGGTTTCAGACTTTATATATATATATATATATATATATATATATATATATATATATATATATATATATATATATATATATATAAAGTCTGAAACACACCGATAACTCAAAAAATTATGGAACGATTTTGATAAAACTTAGTGAGTACCTTCCTTTTGCAAGTGACTTGGATAAGTTCGTTATCCAGGAAAATCTGCCAAAGTTTTCCCGGAAAATTTTGTGTTTTCTTTCGAAAAAAATTTATATCTCCGGAATTAACAAAGTAAGGGCAACCAAATTTGGTGCGCGGGTTTATATCATTATAGGTAAGTTACCTACCAACCTACCTAATTTAGCTGTGTAGGTTAAGGAACCAAAAAGTTACAGGCAATTAAAAAAATATATATTTGGGTTTTCCTCAAAACGTCAAAGACGCGATTTAAAACGTCAAAATTGGTAATATTTAGGCAATGAACCTGAAACTAATATGAGCTATGGAAGGAAAATGTCTCAAGAATAATGTTTTACAAAGCCTGAAGTCTTAGTTTCAATCGTCATTGTCGTTCATTTTACTAAAATATTCTCAGAAAATTTATTTCAAATAGACCCTTTCTCTGATGCTTTGGCAGTAGTGTTGGCTATAGAGTTTATCGGTTAATGGTATATCATTTTTGACGGATTTTCGTAAAAAATATTTAAAGTTCAATATATCCCTTATTATGCAAGACACGAAAAAAATAATTGTATACATTAATTATAGGGTATCTTGAGCTACATCCTAAAAATATTTCTACAATTACAGGTGGCCCATAAGTCGTTGGTGTTTCAAATTTTCTTTTTTTTTAATCGAACACGCCTTATACTATTGCATTTTTGCATTTTCCATCGAAATATAATACATCTTTGTAAGAAAAGAAATTATGTACGCAGCAAGTGCGTTATGGTAGCGAATTTTGATCAAATTCTTCATATACCAAATAATAAAATAGATAATATACCTATATAAATATAATACGTGCAAAAACAAACATGTTCATGTATAATTATTTAAATTACTCGGTAAAATTAAAATATAGATATTGTATGATAATATTTTGATAAGGTATCGACATTTAAATCTGGTCAATTTAAAACAAAGGTATTATATCTGATAGGTTAACGGGGTATTGAGGATTATTAACTTCGTACATTTGGAATATCAATAGTTATTATAATAATCTGAGTTGAAGGTAAGCATGGAGCAGTATTATTTTTTCCGTAATTGGCTGCCAGAAACGTTCACAAAAATTATTACAAAAGAGTTAAAAAAAGATGGTACAGATTAAATAAAAAAAGATTACCTAATATTTAATAAATTTTATGCGGAGGTTCACATTTAACCCGTGACGTATTTCCGAATAGTCAACATGAATGGTGTGAGGTTTATATTTAATAAATTAGAATCATTGTCCACAAAACGATTCTCATTACTCCTGATAATCCCATTAAATTCCGGGACAACGTAGTCGATATAAAATTGGGAGGTACTTATCCCAGGAACCAATCCTGGACAGTGTCGGGAGGCCACGGGATCCAAATAGCATCTGCTAGCTAATGGATGGACGGGAAGATCTCTGGGCCAAAAGTCCTCACGCTAATATCAGGGTATGAATGGTTGGGGTGAAATCTCGTAACCTACTGGGTGGTTTTATCTAACGTATCTCAAAATGCTGCAGGTTTCGAAGCCTCCCGTACAGATCCCCACGATTACCCACTCAGAAATAACCATCAAAATGAGCCACTTCAAGCAAATACTATGGAAGCGCAATGGCGGTCGTAAGGAATATGCGATAACAGAAAACTTAAATAATATAACTTACCAACTGCAGAACCTAACAGCCAGTCACAACAATTACCAATTACCATAAACTACAATCACTTCGCATATAACCGTTGTCCAAAAAGACACCACAAAGTACAACACAATAAAATCTGCAAATAAAAATTGAAAACGGACAGTTCTCGGAAGAAAAACGGGAAAAGCAGCATAGCAAAAAACCGTTCGAAGTAGGGCTTCGAAGAGTGGGAGATGGAAACTCCAGATTCAAATATTCTCCCGGCGCTTTAAGCACATCATGTTATTGTTAACTGATAATACGTGACTGCAGCAGTTGACAAACCTAGATTCTCTGTTAACCTTATGCGAATTCCATGTGTTTCTCCTATACGATACCGGCAACTAAATGTAAACAGTAACGCTAAAGCTCGAAAATGATTCGCTATTTTATTTCTCAGTGTTCAGAATCGGTATTAGGCCAAACTATTGCAGTGTGTGCATTACAAATAAATATTTACCCGTGAAAGACGTACGCTATTAATAACATGATAAACACACAGTCTGATGTATATGTGCGTGTTCAACATAATAAAAAATCTCTGGACGCAGCAAGGACGTTATGGTAGTGAATTTTCATAAAAATGTTTTTAATAGGAAATATATATATATATATATATATATATATATATATATATATATATATATATATATATATATATATATATATATATTTAAGAAAGCTTGCATCAAATTTGGTTACCAGTATAGCCTATATAGGAGAAACAATGTACCATATTTCATCAAAATAAGTTTATTGTTTGACAATATACAAAAATCATCCGAAAATAAACCTAATATGTGCCCAAAAACCTGGTTTCCTGGCTAAAGAACCTTAGGCTAATAGTAAATTAAGCATGGAAAGAAACATTTTATGAAAAGTCGCTAACATAACGCAGTTGCTGAGTCCCGAATTTATTTTTTTACAAACAATCCTTATCTTTCGATGGAAAATGCAAAAATTGTAATACTATAAGGCGTGTTCGATTAGGAAAAAAATTGCATCAGCAGCGACTTATGGGCCACCTGTGATTGTAAAAATAATTTTGTAAGATGCAGCTCCAGACATCGTATAATTAATTAACATATAATTTTTTTATCATATCTTGGAAGTGCTAATAACTGAAGATTGGTCAAATAAATTGTAAATTTGAAATACCGAAATTTTATAGCAAGAAATGTCAGTGTCAATAGGATTTTGATATGTTTCAGTTTAATATTTAAACCAAATCGCATCAATTACAGCCACAAATTTGTAACTTCTATGTAAGATGCACTGTATAATTTTAATGCATATAAATAAATAAATAAAAAATAAATAAAAATAATAATGGATATTTTGGGCTTTACCCTAGAAATGCGTCACCCTGTATATATGGAAAGAGATAAAAACTGAAACTAACCCGGATATGGGTTCTATGGGGCCTGCCTCGCGCTCATTTAAAGAAATCTTTTCAAAATTCACAAGTCACTAAAATTGTATCCAACTCTATGAGTAAAATTGTGATGGCCAAAATAAATATAATTGTAAGAAGAAGAGCATGTCTACATTTGTATTACAAATGTCAGAAAACAAAATACTTATTTACATGTCACTTTGAAAGTAGATTTGACATTTATCAAAATAATTTGTCAGTTGAATATGACATGTACTGTTGCCGTGGACTATCATTATGCACTATTTTATTACGCCTTATAAGAATCTTGTTGTTTTTTGGAGTACGAAAGCTTATTTCCCTTAACCTGAAATGGTTTTCGTTTCATTTAGCGTCACAGTAGGTGTTAGATCCTAGAAATTATTCTGTGTTGTGTGAATTTTTTCGTTACATACCTAGAACAAATTGTATTTTCCTTTAATTATAAATGATAATTTTAAGTTAATTCCTATATTTTCTGTGCCCAATGTGTTGAACGTATGCGAAACGGGAGAAGGAAATTTCATTTAAAGTTAAAATGACGAAGAAAACTTTATTCCAGGTATGAGCGTGGTTTCCATTTTTTTTTAAATATTATCAACATTTATAGGTAAATTAGCAGATTAGCGTATTGTTCGTTTTTTGAAAAAAAAATTCAGAAATATGCATAGAGGAACCCCTTTATGCACTAACCATCGGACAAATGCTGTGATCTCAACTCCACAATACAGTTAAGAGACCTAAAATCAATTTGAGGTTCTGTGCAAGGTAAACATACTACAATGGAGCTAGAAATGCAAACTGGAAAAAACTAACCTTGCAGAGGTCCATAGAAACGAGAAGCTACTTACCATCACCGTTTCTCCACAAAAAACTTCCACATTCCACAATTGAAAAAAACGCTACATAATAAGCGTAATCTGATTCCTTAAAATTAAATAAATAACTGAAACTGCTACCAAAGCATCACATAAAGGGTCTATTTTAAATTAATTTTGTGCAAATAATTTAATAAAACAAAGAGCAACGAAGATTGTAGCTAAAACTTAAGGCTTTTTAACTTATTTTATGACATTTACGCTGCATAGCCGTTCATGTAAGTTCTCCATCTAAAACATGTCAATTTTGACGTTTAGAATCGCGACTTTTTTGACGTTTTAAGAATAAACACTTAAAAGCTTATAATTTTGTTTTATTTTAACGTAGAGATTCAAATTTTGGTGCATGGTTTTCTTTTTATGATATAAACGTTCGCATCCAATATGGTTGTCCTAATTTTGTTATGTCCGGAGATATAAAAATTTTCTGAAAGAAAACGCAAAATTTTCCGGGAAAAACTAGTCCGATTTTCCTGGCTAACGAACTTGTCCAAGCCACTTGCAATGGGAAGGTACTCACCAAATTTTATCAAAATCGGCGCATTATTTTTTGAGTTAGCGGTGTCACACATAAATATATAAACATATATATATATATATATATATATATATATATATATATATATATATATATATATATATATATATATATATATATATATATATATATATATATATATATATATATATATATATATATATATATATATATATATATAAACATATAAAGGACCTCGGATTTGGGTTCCAGGTGTCCCAAATTTTTTCAAAATTCAAAAGTCGGGATCTCCTCATTAGTGAATTTTTTTTAAGAAAATTCACTAATATAACCTGAAAATTCGTTTGCCTTCATCTCGTCATTTTAACAATTATTGGGTGCACAAGCCAAGCTGTAGACAATTTTTTACCATAAATTAGTATTCTCCAGGTAAGTCATCTATTGACAATTCATGTTTATTTAAGCAAATGTGAAACTACGGAAATTTATATGTAAATAATTTAGTTAATCATATCTTTGCACCAATACAAAAATGAACTCTGTATTTATTCCATATACAAAAAAAATTAAGAAAAATTGTTGCCGCAATTTCAGGCCGTAACGATGAGGTTCAGATTTTCTTGGCTAATGTGGTATTTTTTACCCCAAATATGTTGTGCCACGCACGACTTGTCTACACTACCATATCTCAGCTGTGCCGAATGTTGATGTACTTTACTTTGTTACTTTTTTATATTTTAGTTTGAAAACTTGATCATTTTTAGTCTAATTAAATACATATTATGTATAATCTTTTTCTAAAATGATCAACCCTCACTGGGTGTTCGGCTTTTTTCTGAAAGCCAAAATAAATATTCTAGCCTAATGGGAGATTAAGTTATCCGAATTTAAAAGATTTTTATAAAAATTCGCTATCATAACGCACTTGCTGCATCCAAAACAAATCTCAATGTTTAACAAAAGACACACCTGAGCTCACACCATAAACCATCAGATTTTTCTCCACAGATATCACATCTATCTGGAATAATCACTTAACGAAGGTTGCAGCATTAAATAGACGTGACAGTGTCGCAAATATCACCAGGTATTTTATTGAATTATCGATTCGGTCATAAATCTAGCAACACAATGCAAGGCCGGTTCGCACAAAGTTCTACGCAAATATCTAATAACAATAAACGATTATAAATTATAAGCGGCAGTTAGCCAGTTTCATAAGATACATCGATTATATATAGTTGGCAAAGGTCGCATGACTGGTTTCCACAATTATATAAATTACCTACATGTACATACATTATTTACAACACGGCTACTGTGTTCCAGCGGTTGGTACGGACATATGCGCTTTATAATTATGTGGTTTAATAATCCAGACTATTAGACTATAAGAATAGTATATGGGTATGGGTATGCCCACACATCTTTCCAGTTTTTCCGTAGTTCAATCGTAATTTGGTATGCATAATTAATGGAAACCGCACTATACTTATAGGTAGTACTACTAACTTCAGATTGTTACTTTTAGTGAATTTTCTTTAAAAAATTCACTAATCAGGAGATCGCGACTTTTAAATTACAAAAAAAATGTATTTAAAAGAGCGTGGAACCTAGAACACATATCCGAAGTCAGTTTCAATTTTTATATGTTCATATACAATTAGCCGCAAAAATAACGCACAACCAAAAATTATGCTCAATTTCACAATTAATTTTCTTGCGAACCGATGAATCGATTTCGATCTTTTTTTTTTTTGAACTGTAGCTTTTTTCCTTGGTAATTGCACTGTGAAAAACTTTTTATTCAGATTTCAGTTTAAGGCTTATACAGGGTGCAAAAATGAGAATAGTTTTTTTACGTTAAATTTGAGACACCCTGTAGGGACCATTAGCCACAACAACAGATGCATAATGAAATCATACTGTAGCCTCATGTTTTATGAACATTTTGTTTTTAAATTTCTCTGATATCTGCAATATCAAATAAAATACACAGTTTTATACGAGAACATGTTTCTTTTTCATTAAAATAACATTTTGACAATATTAAATTAAGAAAAGCACTAACTATAATTAACAATACATAGCAAAAAAAGTACATTAGTAGCGTGTGTTTCCACCTCTACTTCTAATAACTGCTTCACATCGCCGAGGCATACTCGATATTAAATTGGATATTTGATTTTCGTCAAGTCCATTCCAAATATCGGTAACCATTATTTCGACATCTTGCAGGTTGGCAGGAGGGAGTTCATGTTGTCTGAGTGCCCTACCAATAATATCCCATAAGTGCTCAATAGGATTCGTATCGGGACTGTGCGGTGGCCAATTAACAGTTCGAATATTTACTTCATGTAAATATTCATTGACGATCCGTGCTACATGAGGTCTTGCGTTATCGTGCATTAGTAAAAAATTATTCCCAATGTACGGAGCGAAAAGGACAACGTGTTTAGACAAAACGTCATTGATATATCTTTCGCTATTTAAAGCACCCCCATGTAAAGGTACGATATCCGCTCGTGCTGTGGAGGAAATTCCAGCCCAAAACATCACAGAGCCTCCATTAAATAAAGTTGTTTCACGTACGTTGCACTGTGCATAACGCTCACCTGGCCGGCGGATAACTCTGAATCGGAGCTATAGACAAAACATAGATTCGTCTGTAAATAGAACGTGTTGCCAGTCCTCAATGGTCCAGTTTACATGCTCCCTGGCGAATTGCAATCTAGCTCTGCGGTGGCCTGCAATTAATCCAGGGCCTGTCGCTGGAACTCTGACATGTAAATTGTGTTCAGAAAGACGTCTCCTCACAGTATCAATGCTTGGTTGAATATTATGAACTGCACTGAGTTGTGTCAAAAGTTTCCTTGGCGTCGTGAAACGTTCTCTTAAAGCACGCAGTCTAATATAGCGATCTTGAACAACGGTAGTTACCCGAGGTCTGCCTTTTCGTGGACGTATGTCATAGTCATTAGTTTCCCTGAAGCGTTGGACAACACGAGAAATTGTTGTATGTGCAAATCCTAATCTCAAACCAATAGCGTTGTAGCTTGCCCCTTCATTATGTGACGTCACTGCTTGAACACATTCATCGCGAGTCATATTCCTTCTAACACGTTACATTTTCACGAAAGAACAATAGATCACAAATTATGAACTTAATTATACAGTTTAAGACGATAGGTACATAAATAAATAAATTCGGGACGCAGCAAGTGCGTTATGGTAGTGAATTTTCATAAAAATCTTTTTAATAACAAATATGTGTGTTTTTTTAAGAAAGCAGGCATCAAATTTGGTTACCAGTATAACCTATATAGTAAAAACAATGTGCCATGTTCCATTAAAATAACTTTATTGTGTGAAAATGTACAAAAATTTCCAAAAGTAAACTTAAAATGTTCCCGAAAAAACACGTTTCTTGGTCAACCTTATAGGTTAATAGCAAATTGAGCTGTTCAAATATGAAACATTTGATCAAAATTCGCTACCATAACGCACTTGCTGCGTCCAGAATTTATTTTCTTACAAATATGCATTATATTTCGATGGAAAATGCAAAAATGCAATAACATAAGGCGTGTTTGATTAAAAAAAGGAAATTTGTATCACCAACGACTTATGGGCCACCCTGTGATTGCAGAAATATTATTTTAAGATGTAGCTCAAGACACCCTATAATTAATATATACAAATTTTCTTCATATCTTATATAATAACGGATATATTGAGCTTTATTAATTTTTTACGAAAATTCGACAAAAATTATATACCATTAAATGATAAACTCTATAGCTAAGGCTACTGCCAAGCATCACAGAAAGGGTCTATTTGAAATGAATTTTCTGCAAATATTTTAGTAAAATGAAGGACTATGACGGTTGAAACTAAGACTTAAGGGTTTGTAAAACATCCTTCTTGAGACATTTTATTTCTATAGCCCGTATTAGATTTAAGTTATTTGCCTAAATGTTGCCAATTTTGACATTTTAAATCGCCACTTTGACGTTTTGAGGAAAACCCCAATTTATTTATTTTTAAATGCCTATAACTTTTTTGTCTTTTGACCTACATAGCTAAATTTTGGTAGGTAACTTACCTATAAGGATGTAAACCTGCGTACCAAATTACAAATTGCCCTTACTTTGTAAATTCCGGAGATATAATTTTTTTTCGAAAAAAAACACAAAATTTTCCGGGAAAACCTGGGCAGATTTTCCTGACTAACGAACTCATCCAAGCCATTTACAAAAGGAATTTTTCACCAAATTTGATCAAAATCGGCCCATTATTTTTTGAGTTATCGGTGTGATACATATATATATATATAATAATATATATATATATATATATATATATATATATATATATATATATATATATATATATATATATATATATATATATATATATATATATATATATATATATATATATATATATATATATATATATATAAACATATAAAAATTGAAACTGACCCCGGATATGTTTTCTGGGGGGCCTAATTAGCGCTCATTTGAAGAAATTTTTTCAAAATTCAAAAGTCGGGATCTCCTCATTAGTGAATTTTTTTTAAGAAAATTCACTAAAAGGAATTGTCAAACTGACATTTGCTGATATTGTTTGTTTATCATAGACTAATGTGTATATTAAACCAAATAAGTGTCCAGTAAAACTGTGATTAGTGAAGAAAAACATGTTCTGGTATAAAACTGCGTATTTTATTTGACATTGCAGATATCAGAGAAATAAAAAAAAACAAAATGTTTAGAAAACATGAGGCTACAGTATGATTTCGTTATGCATGCGTTGTTGTGGCTAATGGTCCCCACAGGTGTCTCAAATTTAACGTAAAAAAACTATTATCATTTTTGCACCCTCTATAAGCATTAAACTGAAATCTGAATAAAAAGTTCTTCACAGTGCAATTACCAAAGAAAAAAACTACAGTTAAAAAAATAGAACGAAATCGATTTATCGGTTCGCCAGAAAATCAACTTTGAAATTGAGCATAATTTTTGATTGTGCGTTATTTTTGCGGCTAAGTGTGTATATATATATATATATATATATATATATATATATATATATATATATATATATATATATATATATATATATATATATATATATATATATATATATATATATATATATAAGAGAGAGAGATAGGAAGGTACTCATGAAATTTGATCAAAATCGGGCTATTATATATATATATATATATATATATATATATATATATATATATATATATATCAAATTTCGTGCGTACATTCCTCTCACAGGTGACTTGGATAAGTTTGTGACCCAGGAAAATCGGCCGAGTTTTTCCCGCAAAATATTGCGTTCCCTTTTGGAAAATTTGCATATCTCCGCAAGTAACAAAGGAAGGGCACTCAAATTTGGTACGCACGTTTATGTTATGAAAAGTAAATTACGCACCAAAATCTAGATCTGTGGCAAAAAAGTTATAGACATTTAAAAAAAAATTGGCATTTTCCTCAAAACTTCAAAGTCGCGATTTGAAACGTTAAAATTGGCAACATTCAGGCAAAGAACGTGAAACTAATACCGGTTATGTAGAAAAAATGTCGCAAGAAGGGTGTTTTACAAACCCTGAAGTCTCAGCTTCAACCGTCATTGTCCTTCATTTTACTAAATTGTTTTTAAATTTTTCATTTAAAATAGACTCACTCTCTTATGCTTTGGCAGTGGTTTTAGCTAGACAGTTTATCGTTTAATGTTATATAATTTATAGCGAATTTTCGTAAAAAATCAATAAAGTTCAATATATCCGTTATTATACAAGATTCGACAAAAAATTGTATACGTTAATTATAGGTGAGCTACATCTTAAAAACAGTTATACAATCACAGGCTGGCCCATAAGTCGTTGGTGATACAAATTTTCTTTTTGTTTTAATCCTACACGTCTTATATTCTTATATTTTTGCATTTTTCAACGAAATATAATGCATGTTTATAAGAAAAGAAATTCTGGACGTAGCAAGTGCGTTATGGTAGCGAATTTTCATTAAATGTCTCAAAATTAAACAGTTCAACCTGCTAATAACCCACAAGGTTCGTTGGCCGGAAAACAAGTTTTTTCGGGAACATTTTAAGTTTATTTTCGGAAAATTGTTGTACATTTTCAAACAATAAAGTTATTTTGATGAAATATGGTAGTGAATATAAATGAATAAACAAAGTGACAGGTATTGGAGTAGAGAGAATCGTCACTGGATGACTGAAGCACATGCACAACATCTTCGTCAATTTAACGTGTGGCCAGGAATAGTCTTCGATAAAATCATAGGTCCTTTCTCCTTCGACGAAACTGTCACTGGTCAGCGATATCATAATTTTCTAAGGAATTAGCTTATTCCTGCTCTTGCTGCAAGTTTTCCAGATAAAGATAATCCTAATTTATGGTGATATTTGGCTTCAGCAACACGGTGCACCTCCGCACTTTGCACGTCCTGTTCTCAAGCTTTTTCCTGGCAAGTGGATCGGTAGGCGAGGACCAATAGAGGTGCCCCCCAAGTCCCTAGATCTTACGCCACTACATTTTTTATGAGGGTATTTAAAATAAAATATTTATATTAACAAACCAAATGACCTAGTGGATTTTAAAAATCGAATTATATACGAAATGAGTCGAATTAGCCCTGACGTCATTCGCAATGTGCATACAAGATGGATGTGTCAACAGATTTGCTTATTGTCAAGAAGTCGGGTAATGGCATTATATTTAAAGGAAACATACTTAAATTTGTTGAATAAGAGCCTTTATCTTTTGATTGTTGTTTTGAATAGACTTTATGTTTTCCACCCTTAAAATGACCTTCATTCGAAAATTTAATAATGTGAGGTATCAAAATGTTGATGGTACTAAGTAGACTATTAAATGATCTATCAAAATCAAGGGGGTTGTCATCTAAATAAAATATCGATGACGTCATATTTGAAAAGCATGAGTTGGAAATTGTATGCAAAAATGTGTATTTTTGAAAACTAGAGTTGACGTATCCGAGCTCTTCGTCAAAATACAAATCGCTCAAATTTTAATGGATCTTTCCCATAATTTTTCTAAGGGATAAATTCATTAAAATTTGCGCGATTTGTGTTTTGACCAAGAGCTCGGATACGTCAACTCTAGTTTTCAAAGGTTCATACCGATAACTTAAAAAATAATGCGCCGATCTTGATGAAATTTTGTAGGTACCTTCTTTTATAAGGGGCACATATGTTTATATTATAAAACGTATACTACATGCCAAAATCTAGATCTCTGAGTTGAAAGAAAAAATAGTTATAGGCGTTTAAATACAATAATTTTGGGTGCCACTCAGGACCAAAGAAACGCAAAAACCAAAATACTTTGTGTGTATAATAAAATCTGTTGTTTATTACAGACAAACGTTAAGCTTTTTGGCGCATAAAGGTAAAGAACTGCCAGAAAAGAATACTTTGAACTTTTTAAAGTTTTTCTTCTTAAAACGCCAACGGGCGATTTGAAACATCAAAATTGGCAACTTTTAGGCAAAGAACCTTAAACTAATACGAGTTATGTAGAGACAATCTTGCAAGAAGTGTGTTTTACAAAGCGTTAGTTTCAGCTTCAACCATCATTGTTCTTCTTTTTTTAAGTTTTTATCCGTTTACATATATATATATATATAT
Organism: Tillus elongatus; assembly: GCA_964006375.1. Lineage (NCBI taxonomy): Eukaryota > Metazoa > Arthropoda > Insecta > Coleoptera > Cleridae > Tillus > Tillus elongatus. The sequence continues at coordinate 78,466,691 of OZ023270.1, forward strand.
ATATATATATATATATATATATATATATATATATATATATATATATATATATATATACGGTGACGCATTTCTACGGTAAAGCTCAATATATTCGTTACTATACAAGATACGATAAAAAATTGTATTGTCTTGAGCTGCATCTAATACAATTATTTTGACAATCACAGGATGACCCATAAGTCGTTGGTGATACAAATTTTCTCATTTTAGTGAATTTTCGTAAAAAAAATTCACTGTGGAGATCGCAACTTTAGAATTAAAAAAAAATCCTTCAAATGAGCACAAACTAGGCCACTTAGAACACATATCCAGAGTTTTTTCGAAGTGTCCTTTTGGCTAGAAAAATCTAACCAGTTTTTTTCGGTAACACATAGGGTTTATTTTTGGAACATTTTTGTACTGTTGCAAACAACAATGTTATTCTGATTAAATATGGTATGGTTTTACATAGTTGCTACTATATAGGTTATACTGATAACAAAATTTAAGGGGCGCTTAAATTCACTACCATAACGCGCTTGCTGCGTCTAGACTTTTTTTTATTCTTTTGTGATACCCTCGGTCCCTCGTGGAAAAAGAGATTTGCACTACGTTCATCCTTATTTTGATTATTATTATTTCCCACAATGAAAAGTATAGAGTCAAAACAAACTGAAAAGACAGCTGATTAACCAAACTGCCAATGTCAACTTCTGAGGTGCTTCAAATTTATTTAGACGAATGCAATAATCGTCCCCTGTCCAACATGTCACTACACCAAACGTCAAAACAAACAAGATACTCGCTTATCAACAGAATATTTTAGACAATTGAATAAAGTAATTAAAGGTGGCCTCTTTATCATCGCTGTTCGTCTCTGTATTGGATCACTAGCTGGCTTAGGACCAAGGTGTAGATATTTATTTTAATAGATGTACCTGTCGAATGGACACTGTATATAGACGATGATACAATTCACAGATAAGACACAAAGGCTTCTGTCTCACCAATCTTTCTTGTCTCTCATTTCTTTTGGGTGTTATCGGTTACATTCTTAGCATTTCTTTAGGTAACCGGAGTATAAAACTGTGGGACCAGTGCAGGAGGGTAAGGGGCTAGAATAATCGTAAAATATAATTGGGAGCTGGTAGCTTGTATGGGTTTTTATTTTAGTCAAAAGAAGATCGAGGTTGATTAAGAAAGGTGAGGTTTTACGAGGGCAAATGTTAGGAAGTACTGAATTACGGCACATCAAATTTTATATAATTATAGGTTCAAAGATGATGTGTTTGCGTAAGTGTTTTTGATGAAGGGGAATTGCTTGGTTTTGGTGAAGTATTGCTAAAATCTGACAATAGAATGAACATAAAATGAAATAGTTTATGTCACAATTAATAATAATGAGTTATCAAATAGTAGTGTTTACATAATCTGTAATTTATTTGTGGTTTACCCTTGTCCAAAAAGAGCCTCAGTGGTTCAGTGGTAAGAACGTGTGCCTCTGAAGCGAAGGGTACTGGGTTCGATCTCAGGGTACTCCTTTCACTTTTTTAGTACATACTGTACAATTAACATCAACCGAGGTTGTGGCATTGTCTTTAAGTAAGTTGAATATCTGCACGTTCCGCCCTTCGGAGAGGCGTAAAGCTGTCGGTCCCGTGTCCATGCAATGTTGAGCACGTTAAAGATCCCCACCCTCCTTACAGAAAGGCAAGGATTCAGCAAAATTTCCAGGACAGTGAGGTGAAACTGCTCCCTGGCGTCGGTGATTGGCCATAGTCGCGGAAATAGGCCGACGTTAAAGAAATAAAAAAACAACAAAAACCTTTGTCCAAACCATTTACATGAGAGAATAGTTGCCAAATTTCATTAAAATCGGCCCATGAATTTTGGAGTTATCGGTCTGACACATATTTGTAACATTTTGTTACATCCCGTAGCCAACTTTTAATAAAATCTGTTAGATCGTTTCTAATAATAAAAATAAAAAATCTCTGGACGCAGCAAGTGCATTATGCTGGCGAATTTTCTTTAAAATATTTTTAATAGCAAATGTCTTTCTTTGATGAAAGCAGGCATGAAACTTGGTTGCCTATATAGTAGAAACAATGTACCATATTTCATCGAAATAAATTTATTGTTTGAAAATATATAAACATTTTTCAAAAGTCTAGATGCAGCAAGTGTGTTATGGAAGTGAATTTCCATAAAAATATTTTTAATAGCAAATGCGAGCAGGCATCAATCTGATTACCGGTATAGCCTATGTAGTAGAAACAAATGTACTATAATATTTTAGCAAAATTACTTATGGTTTGAAAATATACAAAAATTTTCCGAAAATAAACTTAAATGTTGGTTTCCTAACCCACAAAGCTTTTGTTAATAGTAAATTGAGTTATTGAAATTTGAAGGATATAATGAAAATTCGGTAAATTTGCAGATTCGCTCCCGAACGCTTTTCAAAAAAAATTTTTCAGAAACATTACTAGGACCCCACCTTGATGAACAAACCACAAGAAAAATTTCTTGTTCACACCCCCCAAGGAAGTTACCGGACTGGAAGTGAATATGGGTGCTGGGCGGGGTAGGTAGTAAATAGGAAATATGAGCAGAAAATGCGAAGAAAACTGCTTAAAAACTGTCTATTTGAAGCCATATCCCCATTAAACTGTGCCTATACCGCACAGCACCCCTATTTTCCCCAGGTCACGTAACACCCTTGGGGGTATGAAGAAGAAGTTCTTCTTGTGGTTTATGCAACGAGGGTGGTTATGTGCACACGATGGGGGGGGGAAGCCTATGACAAAGCAGACCCCCCCATTAAACTTGTGGCAGGGGCTGGGGGGGGGGTCGGTGGTGGATCTGGGGGCGATGGCTGCTTCGTCGTGGGGATTTTCCTTCCCCCTCACGTGCATACAACCACTCTCGCTGCATAAACCACAAGAAAAATGTCTTGTTCCTATCCGCCAAGGAAGTAACGGCACCTGGGCGGTTGGGGTGCTGTGCGGGGTAGGCAGGGTTTAAGGGGGATATGGCTCCAAGATGTGAAAAAGACAGCTTTCAAGCCCGTTTTACTCGAATTTTGTGCTCATATTTCCTTTTTAATCAGCTAAAAAAATTATACACCCCTACTCACTCCTGGTCCCGTAACTGCCTTGGGGGGTGTGAACAAGATTTTGTTTAAAGTTTGGGAATCCAGAGAGGGGCCTAGGCAGGTGTCTGATAACAGTTTTTTGAAAAGCATTCTGGAGCTAAACTATAAATTTACCGAAAATTCGCTACCAAAACGCACTTACTGCGTCCAGATTTTTTTTCTTACAAACGCATCATATTTCGATAAAAAATGCAAAAACGCATTAACGAATTTGTTCTACGAAAATTAGCTAAAAAAAATTATACACCCTTACTCACTCCTGGTCCCGTAACTTCCTTGGGGAGTGCGAACAAGAAATTTTTCTTGGGGTTTGTGGATCCAGGGAGGGGCCTAGGCAGGTTTCTGATAACAGTTTTTTGAAAAGCGTTCGGGAGCTAAACTGCAAATTTACCGAAAATTAGCTACCAAAACGCACTTACTGCGTCCAGATTTTTTTCTTACAAACGCATCATATTTCGATAAAAATGCAAAAATGAATTAACGAATTTGTTCTACGAAAATTAGCTTAAAAAAATTATAGACCGTAAAACCATAAACTTTCCTAAACCTACAGCGAAAGCATCAACTTAACTAAACCGACAGCAAAAGCAAAAGAAAGGGTGTATTTGAAATGAACTTTCTGTGAATATTTTAGTCAAATAAAGGGCAATGACGGTTGAATCTTAAACCTAAGGGTTTGCAGAACACTCTTCTTGCAATAATTTCTTTTCGAAATTCGTATTTGTTTCACGTTCTTTGCCTAAACATTGCCAATTTTGACGTTTAAAATTGCGAGTTTGACGTTTTGAGGAAAACTCCAGAATTTGCTTCTTTAACTCGTCATAACTTTGTCTTTAAAAATAGAGACCTACATTTTGGCACAGAGTTCACTCTTTATAATACAAACACGCGTACCAAATTTGGTTTCCCTTACTTTGTTATTTCCGGAGATATGAATTTTTTTTAGAAAGAAAACACAAAATTTTCTGGGAAAACCTGGTCTTATTTTTCTGGCTAACAAACTTATCCAAGCCACTTGCAAAAGGAAGGTACTCACCAAATATATATATATATATATATATATATATATATATATATATATATATATATATATATATATATATATATATATATATATATATATATATATATATATATATATATATACAAATCTCCTCATTAGCGAATTTTTTTAAAACACTGTACGATAGATTAGTCGAAACTGGCTCATTTTATCCCAAAAACATAAATGCATGAAGACACAGAGTGTAATTGATGCTGATATGGAAGACGAAATCATAGTTCGTATTGTAGAAGGATGGATATATATATATATATATATATATATATATATATATATATATATATATATATATATATATATATATATATATATATACTATCATATACAATTTTTTAAGGGACCTTGGTTTTGGGTTCTACGGCGCTTATCTGAAGAAATTTTTTCAAAAGCTTTTCATCGTGACCTCTCTAAAAGCGAATTTTTATTAATGAAAATTTGCTTATAATACCGTTTATTCGCGGCAAGGATCTACCATGAGAAATATCGCCATAGAAAACAACCACTCAGAAGCGCTTTTGAAAGATTGATGCGACGTTTTGACGAAACAGGGAACACGGGATACAAGAAGACTGAGACAACCAAGCCTGTTTGGAACAAAGCGAAAGAGTTGATAGTAAATTTGAAAGTGTGAGAAGTCTCTCATGTTAGCTCAAGAAAAAAGTAAGGGAAATTGATATTAAGACCTCTGTTTTACAAATTTTATGTAAATAACAAATTTCCCTATACCATATTCAACACTTTCAAGAACTATACAATTTTATGCAAAAATGTGTATTTTTGAAAACTAGAGCTGACGTATCCGAGCATTTCATCAAAACACAATTCGCTCAAATTTGAGTCAATTTATCCCATAATTTGCCGCTCAATATGTATAGTTGTCTGAACCCGAAAAGCGTTTTACTTTCAAGTGTGTGTAATTATGTCTAGCCTAGACTCCTTGACGTTCTGAAGTAATGCAGATTTTCAATATCAAATTAAATATGTTTTATTGTTTGTCTGAATTTTAAACATTAAAAGGCATTTGTACCAAGGGACGTCCGCAACAAACATACATAGTGGGGTGAAAGAGTGTTCTGAATGCTTCTCACGTATTGTGACTGCTATTATTCAAACCAGAGGGAGCAAATTCATGGACTTTAGGGAATTATGATTGACTCTTGACCATCGCATATCGCATCAGATAAAATACCGGAATTACTTTTCGATTTAGACGAATTTCTCCTTCGGGAATAGACTTGAGATTTGAATGGAATTTGACGAGAATCGAATACAGCATAACCAACATTCAAATATATTTTTAAAGAACATTTAAGATTTCCTTGCAAAAACTGGTCTGGTTGTAATTTAATTTCAAATAATTTGCAAAAGAAAAAGGGAGATGCCTACCAAGTTTAACCAAAATTGTAAATTAACTTTCAAAACTTTAAATTGACAAACTTAATAACCTAGGTATATCTGACAACCACAGAGCATAGTATCTTTCCGAACGACAGTTGAAGTGTGAAAATGTCTGATATATATCGCCCTATACCTTTTCTACCAGAAAATACGTTTAATTGATAACCCTACGCGTTTCGGCCTTTATCAAGCCATATTCAGGGGTTGAGACCTAGAATGTAAAAAGTCGGTTGTCAGAAACTATGTTTCTGGTAGCTTGAATATGCGAGCAACTACACTGCAACTTCAGAAAGCACAAGCTCTAACAAAACCTAATGTCAAACATCAAACCGAGTCCTAACGGCCATACAAAGTTACACTGACAGAGTGTCAGGAGTTATAAAATGTTTTTCCTAATATACATTTAAAACGGGACTGAAGTCCCACAAATTACAATACTCTGATGGAGTCAAAATACATGTTAAAAGTCAAGTTAATCACCTAGTTAAAAGCAAACGGCACAACATAAAAAGCAAGCAGGCTGCACAGCCTACCAAAACCCCCTGAGAACATCTGAACAAATGAAAACTCAGAAAGAAAACGAAAAGAAAGCAGGTGCCATATAGGCAGCTGATACTTGCTAATTCCTGTCTTTACTTACAGAAAATGTGCTGTACGGGATGTTGCCCAAGTTTTGGGTTTTCATCCATTGTCCTCAGATCTCCAGACGAAAATAGCATTGAATAAGAAAACAGAAACATCACCAGACTTAGAGCGGCTTGAGGATGAATATAAACGAGGCTTATTTTTTATTTTATGAAAGCAGCAAAATAGAGTCTGTGCACTTGTAAAAACAAAACCTGAATGATGACTGAAAACGACAAGTGACAGAAGTGACAGATGAACACCAGCAAGCGGAGAACTGTTAATGACAAAAACAGAGGGAAAACCAAAGAACAACGAAAACAAGCCTGCTTAACTCCCTGGTTGGAATCTATCTTTAATTAGCAGGAGCACTATTCTGGAACTCTATTCTATCACGTTACTGTACGTGAAAGGAAAGTTCATAGCATTGGCGCTGGAAACGTTAAGAACGTTGCTGTTGGAGCCATTTATGTATTTGTAAATCGCCATTTCTTCCAGGACAAATCGGTCGGTGCCGAAACATGATGGGTGAAGGATTCTGGCGTTTCTCTCCCTGTCGAAGGTGTGGCCCCCCCCCCTCCCTCAGGTGGCAGCCGAAAACTGAAGTGGTGTTGTCAGCATTATTCCTGATTCTCAGATTTTCAGAGACTTTGGTACCCAGCGCTCTTCCCGTTCTTCCTATATAGGCGGTGCTACTGTGGGGTCCATCGAAAGTGAGACAGTATACCCCTGACTTCTTTAGCTGGGCAATATAATCTGCTCGCTCTAAACATATCCAAGGCATTCGACCAGGTCTGGCACGAAGCACTGCTTAATAAATTTCCGTCCTATGGCCTACCACCAAAACTCTGTACGTGGAAAGCAAATTTCCTATCCAACCGGAGCATTTCTGTTGTCGCGGATGGCCATTCCTCTAAACTGTATCCAATTAATGTAGGAGTCCCTCAAGGTTCAGCTTTAGCCCCCACTTTGTTTCTTCTCCACATCAATGACCTTCTCTCCAGCACATTTAAGCCAGTTCACAATTACGCGGACGACAGCACCCTTCACTCTAATATACAATATTCTAAGCCTGTCTCTTTAGCCCAATTAGATACGGATCGCAGACTCATGGATGGTTCTGTCTCTGTGGATCTCCAAAAAATATTAGACTGGGGAAGTATAAATCTTGTACAATTCAACTCCACCAAATCTGTTCAAGTTATTCAAAGTAATGAGTCATTTTCACATTTTGGCATATCTGTGGATCGAAATCTCAATTGGCACCAACATGTCACACCAATTGCAGAATCGGCTGCTAAGAAATTAGGTTTCTTCTTCCGGGCTCGCAAATACTTTTCACCAGCTAATCTCTATACGTTATATACTTCACAAATAAGGCCAAACCTCGAATACTGCTTCCACATCTCGGTGCTGCTGCCGCTTCTATACTTGCTATCCTGGACTCCATTCAGTCTCATCGGTGACCCTACCCTCACCGAAAGGCTGCCATCCTTTGCCCACGGACGTGCCGTTGGTGACCTCTCTCTCTTTTATAAATAACTGCACGGGCAGTGCTCAGACGAGCTTTCTTCCATAGTTCCTCCACCAGCTGCCCCCAACAGATCTACCAGGGGAACAGAGCGAATGCACCCTTTTACTGTCCATGTCATCAGACATAGAACATCTTGTTATGCCCGCACTTTTGTCCCTAGGACTTCCAAGTTGTGGAACTCCTTGGCGGTACATGTTTTTCCTTCTCTTCCGAACCTCCAAACCTTCAAGTCCAGAATTAACAAGTTGCCTCTTTCCTCCTTGTCGACACCCACGGTACGATAGTATTTAGGCTGTAAGCCCTCGTGGCGTGTTGAAAGAAATATAAACTTACGTTTTCATTTTTTAAAGTAAATTTTTTTTTTCAAAAAAATTGTTATTTAAGGTACCAATTTGTTTCATCATCATTTAAGTAGTAAGCAGGTCTATGGAATAAGCAGCAAAAAATATGGTTCTCATTAGAAAACCCAATGCTACTCAGAATGGGTGACGTCATAAATATAATTTTTCCGTCATAAGTTGTAAATTGAAAAGATAACATTGAGCCGTAGGAGGGTTTTTCTTGATAAAATTAAATAACGCAATTATGGATTCCGTTCTAAACTTTATCATCACACTGCACATGTTGGTTAACAGCGATGTTCTATTGTCTTTATTGTCTCTTAGTGAATTTTTGTAGAAAAATTCACCAATGAGGAGATCACGACTTTTGAATTTTGAAAAAAAATTTGCTAATGAGCGCGAACTAGGACCCCCAGAACCCTTATCCGAGGTCAGTTTTGCTTTTTATATGTTTATATATATATATATATATATATATATATATATATATATATATATATATATATATATATATATATATATATATATATATATATATATATATACTCTTACTCATTTATTGCTGGTCAAAATTATACATTATGCCTTACAAAGAAGCTGTTCTTGTGCTTGTCTTAACATAATTTTTTTCAAAATCCTCAAATAATCAAACTGTCAAAACAATTTTATTTTAATGTCACTTTCTGAATTTTGATCGATCTTTCCTTTTCTTCTATTTCTTCTTCCACAAACATTTCTATAGCCGTTACAAATATTTTTCTTCACTCTCGCCTTGATATTTCTCTTTATTTCAACCAAACCATCTTTAAAGAAACATAATTCTTTAGCACACAAATTTTGACATTTTACATGACATACATAAACACCGATAACTCAAAAAATAATGGACCGATTTTGATAAAATTTAGCATGTACTTTCCTTTTGTAAATGACTTGGATAAGTTCGTTAGTCAGAAAAATCGGACGAGGTTTTTCGGGAAAATTTTGAGTTTTCATTCGAAAAAAATTTTTATCTCAAAAAATAATAGGCCGATTTTAATAAAATTTGGCATGTACCTTCCTTTTGTAAATATCTTGGATAAGTTTGTTAATAAGAAAAATATGACGAGGTTTTCCGGAAAAATTTTGAATTTCCATTCGAAAAAAAAAATTATCTCAAAAAATAAAAAAAGCTATGATAACCAAATTTGGAACGTAGGTTTACAATATAAAAAGTAAACTATACCACAAAATTTAGATTTCTATCTGACAAGAAAAAAAAGTTATAATAAAATATTTTGTGCCAGATTATTTCTATGAAAATTCACTACCATAACGCACTTGCTGCGTCAAGGCTTTTAATAACTACCTGAAAGGTCTGGAAGAAGATTTAGGTTTGACTAGTCATTATTTTGTTTAAATTATATTATTGATTGGTAAGTTACGTTAATGGACTATAAGTGTTTACAATGATGATACTTTTAACTTTAAGTTATGCGATACGTAACTGTTTTATATAAATTGTGTATTGGCATTCTAAATAAATAAATAAAATGATAACAGTGAGAGACGCTTATTTACATGAGAGCAGTGAATTTCGTGTTAGTATCGTGCGTTTCATAATTTGTTCCTTGCGCATTATAATTTTTCAACAAACCGTTTTAATTACATTGGCTAATAAGATTTATTAAACAGGTTAAATAATTCTGACATGTAAGCCAGCTTAGTAAATAAATGCACGGAATTTACATATTCATGAAAAATTATCAAAATATTTGCATAAACAAATGATGTTTCTAATTAAGACAGATTGTGCCGGTTTTGGTGACGTTAATACCAGATTTGTATGAAAACACTCAGTTAATTATTTAGCTTTGTATGTCTAAATACAGGAGGTATAATAAACTTTATAGTTTATTGACTTCTGATACCATAAATACAAGACTAGAAATCCGTAAGCTGTGTTAAATAATGTCATGTTCAATCTGGTATATGATGTTGGTTAAATCGCCGAAAACTTCACGTAAATCTAAATAACAGGACGGAAATGGTGAGGAAATTATTATTTTATTTCTACATCCAGCGGCCTCTCAGTGGATTAGCGGGTGTAACGTCGCTTCCCTTTGCCGGGAATACGAGTTCGCAGCTTGTCACTCTTTTATCTATTAAGTACACTTAGAGAACCAAATCACCACAACGCACACTTTAAAGACCTGACGATCATTTCACTATCTAAATCAGCGTCATTAGTGGATGAAAAAGCCTAAACCACTTAACTATTGCATATTATATATATATATATATATATATATATATATATATATATATATATATATATATATATATTATATATATATATATATATATATTATATATATATATATATATATATATATATATATATATATATATATATATATATATATATATATATATATATATATATATATATATATTACGTGTTAAGACCGGTCAAAGACCGATAACCTAGAGAGTAAGGAATTGCAGGCAAACTTTCTGCGTTTATAGGTGGTGGTGGACTTTTCCTTTACGTGATAGTAAATAATTTTTTTCACGCCCGAGAAGGTACCACCCTTTCCATCAAGGGGCCGGTGAAGTCACAACGGACATTTCCGGGTCTGGTGTATGAGTCAGTTTCCCGTATAAACAAAAATGGTGGTGGCGCCTCATTGCACAAAATATTCCGGAGATAAAATACCCCTCCCCATTCGGATCTCCGCGAGAGGGGTGTTAAACCTTCTCGAATATATGTGACCTAAATTCTAACCTGAACTCCGTCCACCATTTCCTCCAGGCCAATAGGCCCCAACTCCTCTTCCTCACCGAAACCCAAATCAGTGCCACTAACCACCTTAATTTCCCGGGGTATAAGCTCCTTACTTCCTTTAGATTGCATTAAGGTGTGTGTGTGCATAAGACCGTAGCAATCTACCCTGCATCAAACCCCCAATTTGGAAGCTGGAAGAAAAGACATACTTTGGATGAAACTCCCTCTCAGGGCTGTAACTAAATTCATCTGTTGCATTTAGCGGTCACCTTCTGACAGCAACTTTGTCCAGCTCTTCGACTACCTTTCTGGAAAAACCGACTATCTGATTCCTGAATATATTTCCTCCGAGGTCACTATTCTTGATGACTACAATGTCCGTAATAAGGAATGGCTAGGGTCTTCAAAAACCGATTCACAAAGGGAGCAGAGGAGGCCTTCGCAGTCAGGAATTCCTTAGCCAATATGGTTCAGCAACCTACTCAATTCAAGAACCCAAATCATCACAACACATTTGGGTTCTGAAACTGTGCTTTTCAGTGCTCATAGCAGGTTCCAGTCTTCACTCAGTGGTATTTTGTTTTATTCTCTGCCAACCTCTTCGCTTATGTTATTCAATTTCAACAATTGTTTTAAATACGTGAGCGATTCTTTCGTGGGCACGCTAGAAAACAAAGAGGCTACATCAAATGAGGTCAAAGTCTCGCTGGAGCCTCTGAGGTCCAGGGTTAAGAAAGTGTGCCTCTGAACCAAAGGGTACCAGGATTTTCCTTTCACTTTTTGAGTACAAACTGTAATAAATTAACATCAATCGGGGTTCTGGCATTGTATTTGAGGAAGTTGAATATCTGCGCGTTCCGCCCTTCAAAGAGGGCATAAAGCCGTCGGTCCCGTGTCCATGCTATGATCGGCACGTTAAAGCTTCTTACCCTCCTTACAGAAAGACAGGGCTTTGGCAAAATTTCCAGGATCGAGAGGTGAAACTGCTCCCTAGCGTCAGTGATTGGACATAGTCGCGGAAATAGGCTAACATTAAAGTTAAAAAAAGAAACTCGCCTTCAACCAATTTACCATCTTTAACTATATTAATACTATTAATAAATTTAAGTGAATTTGACACTTGAAAATTTTTTGTTTGACAGGCAAGCCTTTAAACTCACTTGTCGACCACTCGCTAAATATATTAGGCGTTTACGAAATGTAACCGGGTAAATATCGGTTACACCGCAAGCATTTGAAAATGTAATTGGTTACCCTGTCCATCGTTCGAATATTATACGGTATCTACCGGGTGCATCAACCTGGTGCAGGATTTGTGTACCGAACCAAACAGTCGGTAAATTGAGTTATATAGAGAACAAACTTAATTTTCTATACAAATTGTCCAAAGTCTAACCTATAAACTGGATGTAAATAAATAATAATACCAATACCAATACCCTGAGGGCCCTAAGGTTTTTGTTTTCCTGTTAATAACTCTTCGCCGCTATCGTTGTCTAATATTTCGGATATAACATTAACCAAAGCAATTTTTTCAATATCCATAATGATATATTAATATTACTACTTCAGAGTTCAAAGCGAAAATATCATCAAACAACAAAGACGAACCTTTGACAGTTTGGCGTTTATCATTTAGTTACCGCGCATTTAAAAGCGTTCGAAAATTACTGCACCGGATCAATTTACCATAAAGCTAGCTGTGTACCATTCGGTAAATGGTAGAAGCTACCCGGTTACTTTTCGTAAAGGCCTATTATGTCGCATAATCTATAGCGGAATAATAGGGCTTATCGATTTTTCCGCTTTATGGATTTTTGGGAGCCGATATTTTTTCGGGACTTTTGGTTTTGTAACCTGTGACCTTCTTCTGAAGTTTTTTGTTTTAAGGTTCTGACAAGTCTTTATTTTTAATTGTTTTTCATATCAGAAATAATTTTTGATGGTTTTTTTAATTTAGTTTGTTATACGGTCCTGTCTTTGCATTATTCACTCTATCTTTATAATCTTTTTTGTCCAAAATCACAACCTTATTACGTTTATCGGCTTTAACATAAAAACAATCCTCCTCTCGCAGTCGTTTAACTATTTTCATTTGATCAAAATTTCTGTTTTTTGTGAACCTTTTTTTTCATTTTCTTTTTCGATTTTCTTTTTACATGCCATTTTTTCACCAGGTATTTTTGAAATTGCAAATTTGAAACTCCGCAAAAATGTACAATGACAAACTCATTAACGGTTGCAATTTTCAACCCCTTCTGAGGATGAGAGGCGAATAAAAATATTGGAGTAGGAAAGCCTTTGATAAAGTAAAGTTATGGAAAATTTTATTCTTCCATGTTTCTTCAAATCTGAGAAATTAAATAAAAACCTTATATTATCCCACACTTTTGAAGGGGTGTAACACCGAATGCAGACGTTTTGGGAAAAAATGTAATTAGAAAAACCTCCTTTAATTTTTGACAAGGAATCGCACCTTGAAATTGTGACCGACGTTGCTTAACTCCAAGTAAGCATGTATGCAAAACAGGGCGTCGAGCAACCACTCATATTTGCATTTGTGTTGTTGTTGTTGTTCGCGATTTTTTGGCTGCGGATAATTATCCATTAGCCCGAGTTAATTTTTCGGTCGAGCGTTAGGTCATGCACTTCCGTATTTTTCTATACAATATTCCATCGTGGCTCCAACCATTATGTCGTTTTAATTATTACTACCATTATTTTTATATAATTAACTAGGCTGAGTACAACAATATTCTTACCATTTAACATACTTATTCTTTTTTTTTTTTCCTTTTTTTTTCTAATTGGTCTTTTTTCCTTTTTTTTTCAGTAAAAAAAAAGATTATTTTAAGTTTGTTCATTGATTCTTGTTGCCCTTATTTGGTGAAACTTGTCCATACTACATACAGACTTGGAGACTACTTCTCTGGCTTCACTGTTGGTTTTCGTTGGTGAAGGACGTAGCCAGCGCGTAAGCTAACTGGAGCAAGTGGCCCTACGAATTCTGGAAGTTCTAGGAAGTTCCTCAACGTTTCTGTGACTATAGTTTCGCTGGACAGCATTTTCAGACAGATTGAAATTGAATTAGTACGAAATCATGACAACTACAAATAAATATCTGTTGCTATGTTATAATATGATGTTTTTATCAAATTGAAAATAAAAATGAAATACAGATGACAGATGAGGTTTTCAAAATGTCTATGTGATGTATGTCAATATTTAACATAAAAATAGAACTAGCCTATGATAACTATGATAACAGTTACAACAATACAATAACTGAACAATAACAGTATAAAAGTAGTCTCTATACAAGAAAAATATCGACATACATCAGCTCATTATCTTATTACAACTTTTTTGGAAGAATAATTAAATTTATTTTCTTTGACTTATTTAATTAGAAAGAAGAATATCCAAGAAATGGGAATTCATTAAATCAGTTTGCTCGTTTAAAACAAGGTAGCTATTGTCGTGTGTGTGCTTTTTGACTTCCAAAGCTTAAAAAAAGTCTAGTTTACGCTTGTCATTATAAAAATGTTGTGGTTGTATGCGGTTATTTACTGTAGGTTTATGTTCGGTATCAATAATATGTTTTGAAAATGTAGATTTGTCAGGGTGGTTATTTCTAAATGCAGAAATATGTTCTTTGTATCGGGTGTTAAAATTTCTAGAAGTTTGACCTATGTAGATTGCGTTACAATGTGTACAAGCTAATCTATAAACTCCAGCTTTTGTCAGGAAACAAGATTTTTCTTTAGCGTTAAATAGTAAATCACGCGTCGTGTTGTAAGATTTAAAAGCTAACTTTGTATTTGTACAGGTATTTAAAATGTTTGAAATGTTTTCTGAAATGGTTCCAAAATAAGTTATCGAAACGTATCTGTTGTCTTTTTTGTCTCTAATATTTGGATAAATTAAATTAATCTCTAATTTGTATTCTTTTCGCTCGATCATTTTATCTATTATTTTAACAGAGTAGCCAATATTAAATTCTTTTTGCTTAATTATTGAAATTTCTTTTTCAAAATTGTTTTGTGACATAGGTATTGAAAATGCACAATGTATCATAGAATGATAGGCTGACAGCTTTTGTGAAAAGGGGTGACATGAGTCGTATGGTATAGTTGTGTCAGTGTAAGTTGGTTTCCTATATATTGAAAAGTCAAATGAATTATTTTCTAACTTTCTAATTGTTAAGTCTAAAAAATGTATACAACTATTAGCTTCTTCTAAAGTAAACTTAATATTTGTGTGAAAGTTATTAATAAAATTCAAAAATTCATTTAATTCTGTATGACTACCTTGAAAACATGCTAAAATATCATCTACGTATCTGTACCAATAGGCAATATTATGCGAAAGTTCTGATGTTAAAATTTGGTTTTCTTAGTTTTCCATAAATATGTTGGCTAATAAAGGTGACAATGGACTACCCATAGGTAGACCTTCATTTTGCATATAAATTTTATTATTAAATTTAAAATAGTTTTGTTTTATACATTCGTTAAACAGATTCATTATTTCTTGTCTTTTTATGACATTTACGTTATTTTCTATTAAAGCGTTTTCTAATAGAGGTAAACATTCCCTAGGGGGTATCTTATAATACATGCTACAAACATCAAATGAGACTAATTTACTATTTGTGGGAATAATTAAGTTATTTAATTTTTTTGTAAGTTCATAAGAATTCTTAACTGAATATTTTGGAAAATAATTGTATTCTCTAATAATTGAAACCAGTTTGCTCGCTATCTTATGATTAGGTGTATTTACATAGCTAACTACTGGTCTCACCGGTATATTTGGCTTGTGAATTTTCAGATGGCCATACATTTTTGGTGGTTGTGGGCTTTTATATAAAAGATATTTCTTTTCTTGTTGACTAAACAGAGACACATTTTTAAGTTCATTTTTTAGTTTTGTCTGAAATGCGTTTGTTGGGTCTCTCCTAATTTCTGTTAAATTTTCTGTAGTAATAAAATCATTAATTTTAATGTTATATGCGTCCCTGCTTATAGCTACAGTTGTATTTCCTTTATCAGCTTTAGTAAAAACTAGATCATTGTCTAATATTTTATGCTGAACAGATTTTAAAATTTGAGTTCCGTTAATTTGACGTTTGTCATATTTTGATGTTAAATGTCTTAAAAATTCACATATTTTTAATCTTTCATATTGCCTTATAGATCTGGAAGCAATTTCGAATTCAGAAGCTAATATCTCTTTAATTTTGTTTCTAAATTTAAATTTTGGGCAGTATTTATATCCTTTATTTAGAAAAGAAATTTCTTCAGTTGTAAAAATTGTATCGCTTAGGTTTTCAAATCTTATGTAGAACTTATGTGTTTGTGGGGGAGGTCTTTCTCGATTATGTAAATGTTGTGTGCTTTCTAGGTTTCTAATTTTGTTTGTATGTGTTAAGCGTTTTTTAAATTTCAATTCACTAACTAGAATATGTATTTGGTCATCTAATATATAGAATTCTACTGGATGTAATTTATAAGTAAGTTCTGAATGTATTACCTTGATATAAAGAAGCAAACTAACACGAATTGAAAACCATTTCTTGGATTCATCTTTCAACCAGAGGAAACTGGCTTTTCTAATAACAATTTTTGATTGATTTGATGTTGCAGTAGTTGTTATGATTACGTACTTCGGGATGACCTTCTTTCTTATGCACTCTTGGTTAAACCATGCATTCTGGGAAGCCTTCATCTGCTTGATTTTCAAATTTCTATACAAATGGGCAAGCTCTTCGATAGAAGACCTCTTCAATTCATTGATTGTTGTTGCCCTTACTTGGTGAAGCTTGTCCATACTACATACCAACGAAAACCAACAGTGAAGCCACAGAAGTAGTCTCCAAGTCTGTATGTATTTAAGTTTGTTGTTTATTTTAAGTTTTTTTTTCAATCAGTCGGGAATACACGGGGACATGAATCGCCTAGGGACACTTCAAGGCTCACAAAACACACCCAGACTGGGCCACGGTTTGAATAAAGGTATGGGAGATACAAAGGATCTTAAAACTAAGCTTTACAAATGTTTCTTTACAATATTTACTTAAATGACTAACAAATGATTAGTACACATATACTGCTCACATCGTAAACCAAATTTTTGTAGTATTTCTTACCTCTCAACTATATATACCCATACATATATATTTACACACATACATACTTACATCTATAACCGACCCACATACTTAAATACATAAATACCCAAACATATACGACTACTATTTCTATGCCTATCTTTACAAATGCCGCGTGTTTTTATCACGTAGCTTATTTTTTTAATGTGTTTTAGCAACCAATCGTATATGTTTTTCTGCTTTGTTTGTAGCAAGTGTGGCAAGCTAAAGGGGCATTTCGCAAGGTGTTATAGATACTTAGGTTATCAAGTCAGTCAATCTGGAGTTTAAATCGCCCCACAACTAATATTAATTTATTCACAAGTTCATAAGTTATATTTTCGTTGCCCTGGTTTACACACTTTTCTTACAAAACTTCTACAAGAAAAAACAATAGGTGGTAAATCCGGTAATAGTACTGGCCACCTAAAAGGTCTATTTGGTTCCATACATCTTTTAGAGTTTATCCAACTACCGCAACCGCATTATGGGTAGGCGATTCTTCATGTTTGCGTCACATGCTGCATCTTGTTGCCAAATAGTCATCCTGTTTCTGCGTAGAAATTTTTACTCTTCTAAAATTTAGCTCACTATATCAAAAATTTTGTTGTCTACATTATTTATACTACATAGCTTACATTCCGTGTTCAGATAGAATTAAAACAATTTATAAAAAATTAACTTTAAAGTAATAAAAAGTAATTACAAGATATTTCAGGGACGATAATAGTGTAGATCCTTGGCAACACAAGTGACGTAAATATTTAATTTTTATATGCAATATGTGCAAATATGGTCATATATGACATACATTCGCTGAGTGGATTTCTACTTAAGAATTCATCTATTGGCAATAAATACATCGATAGAGGAGAGATGTGAACTATTGAGGAAATTTAGCATTGAATGGACAGTAAACATTAATCAGGCAATTGGAGAGATATTTCTGTAGAAATGCGGCTGTGTTATTCTGGCCGTAGCTGTAAAAACAAACTAAGATAGGTGACTTAGTAAGTTACAGCGCGAATATAAATGTGCATGACAACTAGTTGTATAAGTCACGCCTTATTTGTACCCAGATAACGTGGACACGTTTTAAATGATATATTTCATTGTTTCTAGCTATTGGTAGAGGTACTGACTAGTTTCCGTAAATCCTAGAACAATGAACGAACAGTAAAAAGAAACTATATTTCTTGCTTAAAGAAAAAACAAATCTAAATAAAAAAGTCTGGACGCCATGCAAGTGCGTTATGGAAGTGAAGTTTCATAAAATTGTTTTGAATAGCAAATATGTCTCGTTAATACAAGCAGGCATCAATTTGGTTACCGGTATAACCTATATAGTAGAAACAATGTACCATATTTTATCAAAATAACTTATTGTTTGAAAATGTACAAAATGTTTCCGAGAAGGTTTCCTAGCCAAAGAACCTTAGGTTAATAACAAATTGAGTTATTCAAATTTGAAACATTTAATGAAAATTCGCTGCCAAAACGCACTTACTACGTCCCGATTTTTTCTTACAAACACACACCATATTTCGATCAAAATACAACAATGCAATAATATAAGGGACGTTCGAAAAAAAATTGTAGGTATCACCAACAACTTATGGGCCACCTGTGATCGTTAAAATAATTTTATAAGATGCAGCTTAAGACACCCTATAATTAACGTATACAATTTTTTCTCTTATCTCTTGTACAATAACAAGTATATTGAGCTTTACCGTAGAAATGCGTCACCCTGTATATATGTAAACAGATAAAAACCGAAACTAAACCCGGATATGCGTTCTCGGTTTGCCCTCATTTGAAGAAATATTTTTAAAATTCAATAGTCACGGTATCCTCATTAACGAACTTTCTCTACGAAAATTAGCTAAAATTATAGCCCTTAACTAAAACTACTGCCAAAACATCAGAGAGTGGGTCTATTTGAAATGAATTTTCTGGAAATTATGTAGTAAAATAAAGGACAATGGCGATTGAAGCTGAAACTTAAGGGTTTGCAGAGACTCTTCTTGCAACATTTTCTTTACATAACCCGTATTCGTTTCAGGTTCTTTGCCTTAATGTTGCCAATTTTGATGTATCAAATCGCGACGTTTTAAGGAAAACCGCATTTTTTTCTTTAAGTTTACAGACCTAAATCTTTGTACATAGTTCACTTCTTATAATACAAACACGCGTACCAAGTTTGGTTGGCGTACTTTTGTCCTTTCCAGAGACATAAACATTTTCCGAAAGAAAAAATCAAATTTTAGTGGAAAACGTGGGACGATTTTCCTGGTTAACGGACTTATCCAAGCTACTTGAAAACAAAAACACACGGAGCCAGTGCACATTTGTAGCTTCTTCCAACGTGTTTCCATCTTCACCTGGCTATACCGCACTGATGAGAGCTAATAAGATTGAAACACGTGAATGTAGTTCTCTCCTTGTGGCGATGTCCTTAACCTTTCCCCTTATATATATATATATATATATATATATATATATATATATATATATATATATATATATATATATATATATATATATACTGAGTGATTCACATAAAATTCCCATGCCACATATCTTGGTAACGAGTAGGAATTGTTCAACTTTGTAAAACAAATGACGGTGGCCATCGGTGGCTACGTTTAGCAAACTAACGTAGATATGTCATATGCAGGTTGTAGGTGTCGCTGGCGTCGAAAGAAATGATTTGATGGCAGGAAAAGTATTTTTTCGATATTACCTGTCATTTCTAAACAATTTTTGTTCTATCAAAAATTGTCGAAAAGCTGACCGATTTTGAGATAATGGAGGTATTATTATGGAACTTTGGGAGATTACAACGTGTGGACGGAAAGTAATTTTTGTAATCTGTCAAAACTTAACGACTTAGGTCATTGATGACTTTTGTTTAGAAATTTAAGCAGAATGCATTTACCGTAATTTCTAGGTGACGCCCTTTTCTTAAAAAAAATCACTAATGAAGATATATATATATATATATATATATATATATATATATATATATATATATATATATATATATATATATATATATATAGTATTAAGTTTTTGTGACGGTAATAGTGTTATTTACTCACAAAATTGTGGGAAAGCTGTCAGTTGCAAAATAAAACTCTTTATTAAAAGCCGAGCTTTCGGAAAAATTTATTCCATTCTCAAGGCTACAATATGGAAAGAAAAGTTTACAATTTATATAGGAAAAATATAAAAGTGTAAAATACTTACATATAACATGAGTTTTACTATGACTAATTATGGAGGTATTATTATGAAACTTTGGGAGATTACAACTTGAGGACGGAAAGTAATTTTTGTAATCTGTCAAAACTTAACGATTTAGGTCATTGATGACTTTTGTTTAGAAATTTAAGCAGAATGCATTTACCGTAATTTCTAGGTGACGCCCTTTTCTTTAAAAAAAAATCACTAATGAAGATATATATATATATATATATATATATATATATATATATATATATATATATATATATATATATATATATAGTATTAAGTTTTTGTGACGGTAATAGTGTTATTTACTCACAAAATTGTGGGAAAGCTGTCAGTTGCAAAATAAAACTCTTTATTAAAAGCCGAGCTTTCGGAAAAATTTATTCCATTCTCAAGGCTACAACATGGAAAGAAAAGTTTACAATTTATATAGGAAAAATATAAAAGTGTAAAATATTTACATATAACGTGAGTTTTACTATGACAAATTATGCAATAACAAACATGAAAAAAACCTTTATTTAAATTTGATTAAAGCGAAAAGTACCAAACTGACATATAAGCTAACTATTGTTTATTTGAATTTGTTTTTTGTTTTTGTCTAGGAAATATAAATAAGGGTAGTGATTTCTAAAATTATTATCTTTCTTTAAGTTTATTAAATTGTCGTTAAAAGTAATTTCAAATTCTTCTAAACACATTATTTTATTACTTAAAGATGAAACCAATTTTAAAATAACATTTCGATATTCAAAAACAATTAATAACATTTTCAGTAAACTCAAAAGTAAGGATGAAATTTCCAAAGTGTCTGGAGTGGTATATTATATTCCAAGTAATAATTGTAGTTTAAGATACATTGGCCAAACAAGCAGAGTCCTTAAAGATAGATTAACACAGCACAAAACTGACATACGTTTACAGAAAAGAACTTGCGCTCTGTCTGAACATAATCTCGACACTGGCCATAATATAAAATTTAGTAATGTTTCTATTTTACACTGTGAAACTTTAAGTAATAAAAGAACAACTGGCTTGAAGATATTTGAAGATTTTCCTCAACTTGGCGTAGCACATTTAGTTTTGTTTCATCATCTGTAGCAGTTTTCGTCGTTCCAGGTCTAGGACATATATAACATATATAGTCTCTTATATCTCCTGATAGCTTCAAAAACGGTTAATGTGTTAATAACGTGTTGAGGATTCAATTCATTAAATATGTGTGCAACTTTTTCAAACGTTCTTTCCTTGTCGCCAATGCCTCGTAAAGTTAAGATTTGTATGCGTTCTGTATCGCTAAGATATGCCATTTTATAAAGTGATTGGCATTAACTAATTTTGACAGTTCACTAATATTTATTTACAAAGCATAGCCAGATTTTTGAAAATAAGTACTTATTATGTAATTGTCGATGTGTGCGTAACCATAGAATTTAGGCATTGGGTACCTTCTAGCAAAGTTAATCTACAGTTCGAAGTGATTCATAAAATCATATAATACACAGGGTATTTTATTTAAAAAATCAATCATTGCAACCACCACGCTTTTCAGGACCACCCTATATATTTTGCGTAACCTTGAAAAGACACTGCTATGGCAACCCTACAATATCTACGAAAAGATTTTTATTTGTTGTTTTGTGTGCATGAGATGTGTTACTCTAATGCCCAGTTTCACAAAGCTTGATTAAATATTTAACGGCCGGTTAGTTAATCAGAGCTTCAGATGACCAATCACAGCTTCAAAATATTTGGTTGTCATGGCAACAACCCGAATTCCAGTCTGTGATTGGTCGTCTTAATCCTTGATTAACTAATCGGCCGTTAAATATTTAATCAAGCTTTGTGAAACCGGGCATTAATGTTATCAATACATGTAATGCAATAAATAAAGAGCCGATATCTGCGTAACCATAAAATTTGGTCATAGGATTGTAACATGCCGCATGTATTTAACATAAACGTAACATGTCACACGCGTTAACGCCTTTTATTTTTCTACAATAAAGCTTCTAAATCAATCCCTTTAGTGACGTCAGAGTCTGAGTCCCTCTAGTGACGTCAAACTCGGCGGTCGGTTACTCTACCGCATCACAACTCGATGGAATACGCCTGCAGACGCGACAGCTCCATGACGTGTCCCGATAAGAAAATCTTTATAAACGCTTGCAATGCGTGACACGCTTTCTTCTGTTTCAAGTCAGTCGGAAATGTTATCGTACAGCTAAATTTTCAATCGGGAACACAGCATGCCTAAATGGGTAAGTTTTATACTTAAATACCTGCTCATTTCTAGTTGCTCGTGCATTTCTTTGGATGAGATTAATATGAGATCGCTTGCTAATGTATACCGTACTAAATCCACTTTCGGTAACTGCTCTCTTTGTTATAAACTATATACTGTTAAACGGTGGCTTGTGGTAGCGTTAGTTCAGTAATTACTTGCTATCGTGCTGTCCTAATTGCATTTTAAAAGAAATCATTTAAGATTTTGTTTTATTTACGTTATTTTGTTCCTAATTATTAACGCAGATAAATTTTGTATGTAAACGCAACCTGCTACCAGCCGCCTCATGTAGACCATTAAGCCCTGAACCAACACTAATATACCTAAATCTTTATAGCACCCCGCTAGGGAGCAGCCCTATGAATAACACCCTGCTGAATGGAGCCGCTAGGGAGAAACCCTTTTAATAACACCTTGCTGAATAAAACCGCTGGGGAGAAGCCCTTTCAATAACACCTTGCTGAATGGCACCGCTAGGGAGCAGCCCTATGAATAATAATATTTCTTTTAATATCTTCCGTCGCTCGAAACACGATGATAACATGGGTGCGGGCCGGCCGTCTCGTTGCGGTGCATTTTAACCGCCGAAACCGTACAGAGTGCGTCCCTGTCTCTTCAGCGCATAGACGACGTCCATGGCGGTGACGGTTTTCCTCTTGGCGTGTTTGGTGTAGGTGACGGCGTCTTTGATAACATTTTCAAGGAACACCTTCAACACACCCCTTGTTTGTTCGTAGATGAGACCGGAGATACGTTTCACACCACCTCGTCGTGCCAATCTTCTAATGGCGGGCTTTGTGATACCCTGGATGTTATCGCGCAAAAATTTGCGATGACGCTTGGCACCCCCCTTGCCCAAACCTTTGCCACCTTTACCGCGACCAGTCATTTTCAAATATCTCTGCGCCTGAGCTTGCAACA
This sequence comes from Tillus elongatus, assembly GCA_964006375.1. Lineage (NCBI taxonomy): Eukaryota > Metazoa > Arthropoda > Insecta > Coleoptera > Cleridae > Tillus > Tillus elongatus. Next base: position 78,490,171 of record OZ023270.1, read on the forward strand.
AACGAACGACGACGTAATAATGCTCCCTGTTTGCACCCTGTCTAAAATCAATTCTGAGTGCCGAACCATGAAGCCGTTTCCCCAAGAAGTCTCTGAGGCACCTCCCGCATCCAAGGCTGGACGAATGCGATCATTACTCCGGATGCAGCAGTCTAAACCTCGAATTAAGTACATCATTTATCTGTATTTTTTTTAAGTAGTGTATGCTCCACAACTCATTTTGACAGTGTTATATACCAATTTAAAGTAGTTAATTTATATTTCTCCTTTGCTTAAATTTCCTTAATTAAATCGAGCTGCATTATATAACCAATAATCTTTTCATAAACTGATTTTACTTCTAACTCCTGACTTTGATTTGTGCATCTCAAAACCAACTGACTGCAAGTGCTGAAGCCCACGCCATGCGTTGATTTATATTATATTTGTGCCCCGACTGAGTAGCCAAACTAATCAATAATTCTTTAATAAGTACCTAGGGCATAATAAAATGTTGTTATACTGTGGGGCATTAGTAAGTTTTTTTAGTTATACTGTCTCTACCACGTGGGGTTTAGTTTTTTTTAGTTATAGGATACCTTATAACAAAGTTAATCTAGAGTTCGAAAGGATTCGTAAAATGATATAAGATATAGGCTGTTCCATTTAAAAAATTAATCATCGCAGTCACTACGCTTTTCAGGACTACGCTTTTCAGGACCTGTATATTTAGCGTAATGTGAAAATATGCACCTATGGCAACCTTGCAACACGTGTTAAAATTTTGTTTTTATCGTTTTCCCTTTGTGAGATATTCAAATGTTTCCATACTTTAAACAAACCTGTATATAAACATGGAAGGAAGAATGCTTATAAGAAAGAGAGAACATTGAATAAAATCTGTCTATAATTAGCATTGTCTATCTAAATACTTTAAGGCAAATTGAGGTTAAGGATTAAATAATATGTATGTATGTCTGTCTCTCCAATAAATATCCATTTACAGGTTTGAAAACTCAAATGCCGGTACTCATTTCCATTCTATCACTGTCTCGTTCTTTAAATGAAGCTTGCGACTGTTTACTCCTTTACGTTTGAATACAATCAAACCAATAAAACGCAGAAAAGGAGCTTTATATCCCAACACGGTAGCAATGTAATTAGTTTAAATCCACAGTTCCTCAGTTTCTGAGAACCAAAATCGTTGGATTCCAGTGGAGCTTGTACAGATTATCACCTGTCTCCACTTAAGCGGCCACAAGAATAACGAAATGTGCGACAAGATAGCGGCGAAATCAAAAAGCTCAGTTTACAACGCAATTAGCCGACCTTTGTGAACGTCTATAGATAAATTTGCGTCTCAAAACTTTTCTATTCAGCTAAATTAATTTTAAGAAAACGCACAGTAAACTGTGATTCCAATGCTAGGAGAAGACTTATGTAAGCTATTATATAAACATTATGCATCGTGTACCGGATAACCAACTAAGAAACGCCATTGGTCATGTCTCAAAAACAATTCAATGCATAGCTTTGGGAAAATTATTACCATGAGGAAATACGCGAAATTTTTTTTGAGCTTCCAAGATGGCCACCAGTGGGCGTAACAGCCATGACTAAACGAACAATTGAATTTTTCTCTTTATTTTGCTTAAGTAGGAGATATTAAAAAAGTTTGGGACGCAGCAAGTGCGTTATGGTAGTGAATTTTCATTAAAATGTTTCTAATAGCAAATATGTGTGGTTTTTTTCAGAAAGCAGGCATCAAATTAGATTACCAGTATAACATATATAGTAAAGACAATGTGCCATGTTTCATCAAAATAACTTTATTTTTTGAAAACGTACAAAAATTTCCGAAAGTAAACTTAAAGTGTAACCGAAAAAATCCGTTTCTTGGTCAACCTTTATAGGTTAATAGCAAATTGAGCTTTTCAAATAAGAAGCATTTAATCAAAATTCGCTACCATAACGCACTTGCTGCGCTCAGAATTTCTTTACTTACAAACATGCATTATATTTCGATGGGAAATACAAAAACATAAGGCGTTTTCGACTGAATTTTTTTTATTTGTATCAACAACGACGCCACCCTGTGATTGTAGAAATATTTTTTAAGATGTAGCTCAAGACACCCTATAATTAATTTATACAATTTTTTTCATATCTTGTAGAATAACGGATATATAGAGCTTTATTGATTTTTTACGAAAATTCGACAACAGTTTTATACCATTAAACGATAAACTCCTAAACTCCATAGCTAAGACTACTGCCAAGCATCAGAGAAAGCGTCTATTTGAAATGAATTTTCTGGAAACATTTTAGTAAAATGAAGGACAATGACGGTTGAAACTAAGACTTCAGGGTTTGTAAAACATTCTTTTTGAGACATTTTCTTTCCATAGCCCGTATTAGATTCAAGTTCTTTGCCTAAATGTTGCCAATTTTGACATTTTAAATTGTCACTTTAACGTTTTGAGGAAAACCCCAATTTATTTTTCTTTAAATACCCATAACTTTTTTGTCTTTTGGCCTACAGCGCTAAATTTTGGTAGGTAAATTACCAATAGCGACCTAAAACGACGTACCGAATTGGTTGCCCTTACTTTTATTTCCGAAAACATGAATTTTTTTCTAAAGAAAACACAAAATTTTCCGGGAAAACCTCTGCCGATTTTCCTGGCCAACGAACTTGTCCAACCCACTTACAAAAGGAAGGTATTCACAAAATTTTGTCAAAATCGACTCATGATTTTTTGAGTTATCGGTGTGATACATACATACATACATACATACATATATATATATATATATATATATATATATATATATATATATATATATATATATATATATATATATATATATATATATATATATGTATATATATATATATATATATACATATAAAATTCGAAACTGACCCCGGATATGTGTTCTAGTGGGCCTAATTAGCGCTCATTTGAAGAATTTTTTTTAATTCAAAAGACGGGATCTCCTCATTAGTGAATTTTTTTAAAGAAAATTCACTAATAAATGCAAAGTGATCCTTAAATAATTTCGAATATCCTGTGTTTTTCATTTTCTGTCTTATCTTCAAAACTAAAATACCACTTATTTAAGAAGACCTACCTCTGGGAATTCGTAAGAATATGTTGTTCAACACGATGGACTTCCGGTGCATTTCTCTATACACGTTTAAAATTTTATAAATGATGTATATTCTGATAAGTGGGTAGTTCGCGAAAATCTATTTGCTTGGCCAGCCAGGTCCACAGGCTTGATTTGCATAGATCTTTATTTGTAGGGATGAATACAGAAAAATATGTTTGCAACTACACCCACTACTCGAGACAACATGATTGAAATTAAACAAAATGTCATTCAAGGGTAGAAATTAAAACTGTCCTTCTATTCACTCTTTGGAGAATAAATGCTTGCATCGAAAATGATGCACGTTAATTTGAACACCTAGGTAGCCATTAAGTAGTTTTAATCTATTTTGTTTTCATGTACTGTTTGTGTTTTGTTTGCTTCGTTATATTGTTCATTGTTAACACTATTACATGGTAGGCTTATATACAGTTCAGTAAGTAAACGTAATAAAGTCATGTATATTTTGTAGAGAATTCCCAGTCATTGATTCTCGACTAATACTTCCATAGGTACGTAAAAATACACCTTCAAGCAATTAATTGGTAATAAAAACCAGCAAAGTCGATATTTACTACCTATTGTCTGGTAGCACTTAGGCGGAAGATATACAAAGATGGTTTATTATTGATTTAAAGCGATTAAATATTAAAAGGAAAGCAAGACTCTAATAAAATCAGAATTTCCCAAAGAGGTTAAGTCGAGGTAGAAGGTTTCCAAATTTAAACAGTAGCGAATAAGAGGTGAAACCAGTGACGAGTCGGTGGTGTTTCTAAAACAGTACTTGACCATCTGGTTAAACCGCGTCAAAATTTTTTCGAACTCGACGATTAGGCTCCTGCCTTGGAGCCATTTGCCCAGATAAGGGTAGGTTGGAATATTAGAGTTTGGTTACGTTTCCTTAATCGGCCTACTCTCAAAATCTCACTGGAGATCGTCTGTAAGGTATCAGTGTATTCAACTTTAGACCTGAGAGGGATCTGACAGCTGCGCGAGCGTTTGTATTGTTTGTTGTGGGGTGGTCATCGGTGTCATAAGTCGCGTTAGTAAGGTTAATTATGTCAGGTACGGAAATAACAGTATTAAGCGGATTAAAATATTTGTTGGACTTAAAATAAAATGGTAGTTAAGCTGTCTATTGATGTATTGGTCATCTTATGTGTTTCTAATCAATATTTAATGGCTTTCCAGGTAAACTTAGGTCCAAGTCCATCATGTCTCTTGTTTAAACAAACAGGGCGTTTTTCGATTTCGTTCGCTTCGCGGATAATTTTGATCTTGTTTGTTTTTGCCATTGTGTCCTATATGAATATGATGCATAGCTGGCGCTGATGAGGGGCCAGCGAGCGTATGTCCAAATATTATATTGTGCATACGTCTATTCGTTTCTTTGATGATCCCTGGAATAGTCGGAACAAGGGATTTCGTAAATTCCATGGGATTGTTTGGTATTGGGAGTATGTGTTAAAATTGACAGGTTTTTTTCTGGCGTGGAGGTTGTTTTGATATAATGGGTTCTAAACATTTGGCCGATTTTGTCGGTGACACCTTTGGGGAAGGCTTTGCGCTGTTAAAATGACTCTATTCTTTTTGATGTATAGTGGTTGCTGTTTGCGCTTCTCTAATATTACAAAAAATCACATATCTACTAACAAAATAAGAAAAAAATTCAAAAATATTGTACTACCACTTGTTTATTTAACTACGTGGAATAAATACTATAGGGTGTATCTATTTTAACGTACTATGTTTTTATTTATTTTAACAACACACCACGAGGGTTTACAGCCTAAATACTATCGTAGCGTGGGTGTTGACAAGGAGGAAAGAGGCAACTTGTTAATTCTGCACTTGAAGGTTTGGAGGTTCGGGGGAGAAGGAAAAACCTGTGCCGGCAAGGAATTCCACAACTTGGAAGTCCTCGGGACAAAAGAGCGGGCATAACAAGATGTTCTATGTCTGGTACCCGGACATTAAAAGAGTGCATTCGCTCTGTTCCCCTTGTAGATCTGTTAAGGGCAGCAGGTGGAGGAACTATGGAAGAAAGCTCCTCTGAGCAGTGCCCGTGGAGATATCTATAAAAGAGAGAGAGACGTCACCCACGACACGTCGATGGGCAAGGGATGGCAGCCTTTAGGTGGGGGTGGGGTCACCGATGAGACGTATAGCTCTCTTCTGAATGGAGTCCAGGATAGCAAGTGTAGAAGCGGCAGCAGCACCCCAGATGTGGGAGCAGTATTCGAGGTTTGGTCTTATTTGTGAAGTATATAAGGTATGGAGATTAGCTGGTGAAAAATATTTGCGAGCCCGGAAGAGGAAACCTAATTTCTTAGCAGCCGCTTCTGCAATTGATGTGACATGTTTGTGCCAATTGAGATTTAGATCCACAGAAATGCCAACAAGTGAAAAGGACTCATTACTTTGAATAACTTGGTTGTTTATGGTGATGGGTCTAGGGCTGGCGTATCTCTTATGAGAAAGAAAGCAAGACTGTGATTTGGTGGGGTTGAATTGTACAAGATTTCTACTTCCCCAGTCTAATATTTTTTGGAGATCCACGGAGACAGAACCCTCCATGAGTCTGCGATCCTCGTCTAATTGGGTTAAACAGACAGGCTTAGAATATTGTATATTTAAGTGGAGGGTGCTGTCGTCCGCGTAACTGTGAACTGGGTTGGATGTGCTAGAGATGAGGTCATTTATGTGGAGAAGAAACAAAGTAGGGGCTAAAGCTGAACCTTGAGAAACTCCTGCATTAATTGGATACAGTTTAGAGGAATGACCATCCACGACAACAGAAATGCTCCGGTTGGAGAGGAAATTTGCTGTCCACGCACAGGGTTTTGGTGGTAGGCCATAGGCCGGTAGTTTATTAAGCAGCGCTGCGTGCCAGACCTGGCCGAATGCTTTGGATATGTCTAGAGCGACAATCTGGGATTCACCGTGTAGTTCCAAAGACTTATAGTGTAGTTCCATAGAATGGCTGACAAAGGAAAGGAGGTCGGCAGTTTATCTGCGCTGACGGAATCCATATTGCCTGTCGTGGATTAGACTGTGTTTTTCAAGAAATTTTAGTATTTCGGTGTTAATATACTTTTCCAACACTTTAGAGACAACTGAAAGGAAAGAAATAGGCCTGTAGTTGCTAGGAAGTGCTTTGAATCCTTTCTTGGGGACGGGTTGTACTTGAGCATTTTTCCAGTTACTAGGGAATATGCCTCTATTGTAAGATGTCTGCGCATTTTTTAGAACAATTGCTGGGATCTCGTCAAGGCCAGAGGCTTTCCTGGTATTAAGAGAAGAGAGCATCTTTCGTACCTTTTTAGTTTTGAACGTGATATCCGTCATTTTATGCCCGACATTGGGAACTGTTGGTGATTGAACATTTGGAGGTTGAGAGCAGAATTGCCGGCGAACAACGAGGCAAAAAGTTCAGCCTTGCCCAGGGCGGTAGAAACAATTTCATCCCCTGAGACAAGAGGTGGGAATGTGCTCTTGCAGAAATTATTCCCAATAGATTTAACAAGAGTCCAGAAGGGTTTGCTGCCGCTGGAGCTTAAGAGGACTTTGTTTTTGATGTGGTTATTAAACGAGTTTTTTGCCTCAGAAAGAATGCGGACATAGCGGCTTCTTGCGCCGTTAAATGCATGACGGTTTTCTTGACTGGGATTGTGTAGAAGCTTTTTGTGAGCTTTGACCTTTTCAAGTCTGGCCTTGTCACAGGATTTAGAGAACCAGGGGTTTGAGTGGCTGCAGAGGTTTTCTGTGTACGTGGAATAAATAATTCCATGTCAGCTTGGATAATTTCGGTGACGTTTTGAAATAGTTAAAAACAAAAATACACACTGGCAATGAGTATGATTCAGCAAACCCATATATAGCGCTTAAACAAAAATGTTTAAGAGAATAAAAATGTTTTCAAAAATATAAGGAGAGCTAACACAAATATTAAAAATATAACAGTGTACCTGTATCTAATATTCTTGCTTGTTGTTGTAATAATATGTAATATATTCTCTCATAAAAGATAAAGAATGTAGATCATGTGAGTAAAGCGGCGTTGACTAATGTTTGTATTTGTCACCTGCCGTGTTTTTACTTTAAGAATCCGATGCTTATTCAAGATAAAAACCGGCGTATTATAAACGAATTCCCTTTAA